>SRHC01000725.1:0-89216 GCA_004794325.1 Pomacea maculata | reverse complement strand
CCCCCGGGTGGGGGAAGCGGCGGTGTGCTCTGCCCCCGGAGGTTAGGTCATGCAATACGTCAGCATCCGTCGCGAGATGTGCGTTTGTCACGACGACAGCAGCGACTGAAGTTCTTGGATCGTCTGAGCGTGGAGACGAGCTCGCGACGACTGCACGACCAGTTGCGTCAGCGCCGCGGAGGCGTCCTGTTGTGTCGCGCAAACCTCGACGTACGACTGCCGCGTGGGTCGTCTGCTGCTGTCGTCTACGACTCGCTAAATTTCAGACTCTCCATAGTTCCATGCAGTCGTTAATTTAGAAGGGGGCAGGGAGACTTGCAGCGGAAGGGGATGTCCCCGCTATTTATTTTCTAAGCCAGTGATGCCCAACCTTTTTCGGCCTGGCTTTCCCGACACGCGTGTCACGGGCCGCCTCACCGCAAAAATAATAAAAAAAAAAAATAGAGCAGATACCATTTTTATTAGAAGCAAGTTGTACTTACCATTAATTATATAGTAATTAATTGGATATTTGAAATTTTTTTTCCCGAAACCAACTTCTGAATGTCCGGCTGCATCATAGAGACACCAAGTCGGAGCACTGAATCGAAATGTTCGTCCATCGAAAAAAAAGACTGAGAGACGCCCCTACGTAGGGATAAATACGTCTTCTTCCCTTTTTTTCGTTTTTTTTCTGTTTTTTTTTTTTTTATTAATAACATGCCGATTTTCTGCACTGTGGGAAGAAGTTTCGCGGGCCGGATGGCACCGCGTCGCGGGCCGGATATGGCCCGCGGGCCGTAGGTTGGGCATCCCTGTTCTAAGCCCACCCGGATGTCCTTTTGCTGAAACTATTCGCTGCTAGCGCATAAAGTACAGACACTATTCACGTGTTATTGTTAGTTTTTTGTATTATTTACTGTTTGGAACCCAAAGTTAAAGGAGTTTAAAGGAACTCGACAGACATGTGGGTGTACTCGTGGGTTTGGTAATGTTAATGGATAAAGTTCGGAGTTAATCTTCAAGGGTATCCACCTCAACGCTCCGACTGCTTTCATACATTTCAAAACTTAGAAGCGGGTGATCGTGGGTGAGCGGCAGAATATAACCTTCTTGTCGAGGAAGATCGCTAAGTCTCATGGTGGCAAGGTAGTAATCAGGCGAGTGGGTGACTGAACGTTTTAGTATGATGGATCCGCCTTAATACTTCAAGTACTGAGGCATTATTGATAAGGTACAGTTGGGTCTCTACCTACAACATGACTAGGGGCTAGTCGCGACAAAGACATGAGAGACGCACAGGTAATAAAGCATTAAATAAAGGTAAAGGTCATCCCCTGACCTTTTCAGGTCGTTGGGGGTGAGGTGATAGAGATCTCACTTTTCTCGAGGCCAGCTTTATGTGAGGGCGGTGATAATCTCCTCTCCCTCGCAGCATTACCGATGGAGTTATGACAGAAAAGAGATACAGAAGCGTTGCTGATAAGTTATGATTAACCCCTGCGATTAATACAACAAAATCGATGTTTGGAAATAAAGAAAGAAATACATCAAAAATCAATATTTTAATCAATTTTGACTGACAATGAAAAAAGGTTTTCCTAGAGAAGGCAGACAACTCATGACATTGGGGGTAGTGAAGGGTGGAGGGGGAGCATGTTGATGTGCACCCACCTTTAGCCCCCAAAATTCAATTTCTGGCATCAGAATAGATTCCCCAGAACTGCACCCCAAGAGACAATCCTTCGTAATTATTTCCTCAGAACTCCAAGACACAATCGGTCTTCATTAACGAAGACGTCGGGAGAGGGACTTGAGACTGAGAGACTGTAGTTACAGGAAACGTGGCCTGAAATTACAGGACTATTCCAAGAAATCCAATTCAGCGTGAAGTCTGCTGTCACGTGGTGTGAAAGTTACAGTGAAATCTTTTTCATTACCTACTCTCTCAGTGGCGTAGGAATCGGGGTGCGGGGGAGAGACTTGCAAGGGGAGCAGTCAACCCATCAAAAAAGATAATGAGGAGGCAACAATGTTAAGGCCGTTCACTGTCAGCATGAAGCTTGCCACCCAAAAGCCAAGTATCTTCCTACGCCACTGTCTCTTTCCCACTTTCTCTCTCCATTTGTGAATATGTATGATAGGATCTGGCATAGCCATAAGATAAGGCTCACTACCAAGTACAAGCTGTACAAATCCCTGGTAGTGCCGATCCCGCTCTAAGGATGTGACACGTGGACTCTGCTCGCAGAAACGGAAAGGAGAATCCAGATATTCGAGAACAAGTGCCTGTGGAGGATGCTCCGGATCTCATACAGAGAGCATAGAACCAACGACTTTGTACGAAACAAGATGGCTACACTCGATGGACAACAGGAACATCCACTTTTAACAGTCAAGCGACAAAATTTGGTCTTCTTTGGTCATGTGACCCGGCACGACACCCTGTCGAAGACTGTACTTCAAGGTACTTTGAAGAGTGGCCGACACCGCGGTGGTCAGAGGAAGAACTGACTTACAAAGGTCAAAGACTGGAGGTCGTCCTGTACAGGACCTGTTGACTATCGCCTACAATAGACAAGTGTGGTGGACCGTCAGCTGCAGCGTCTATCCTTGTCTATCCCCCAACCACAGGTGTCAGTCAACTGACTGACTGAGCTACTTTACTCGTTTTTACTTTGTCCATTTTTTCAGGACCAGCTAAAATAGACATAAACAAAATGTTTCCAAAGACTTACCTGTTAAACAAAATTGCAAGGTGATAACCGTTGTTCTTAACGATTCATTTTCATTTCTAGCTCCTATTACCCTTGGTGTTGGCTTCAGGAAAATGGATTTGAGGTCCACTTATCTACCTGCCTTCTTAGCAACATAACAGCTAAGTATATAGCACGACTTCAGTGCATTTAAATACAACTTCCCTTTATGTCCTGTAGCTCATTATCAAACATTTCGATAAGCAGCAGGACTTAACCACTTACCAAACAAGTTCGCTCAAGCTAAATACTCCTCCGTCCAACCATTTTAACCACAATGGTTTTTCCTGAGGCTAATAATTTTGTCATTTGTCTTTGCCAATTTGCTGCTTGTGCCCAAGGGAGCCTACATATATACCTGTTCATGGACTACCGATCAGAACACAAAACAGATTTTTGAAACTGATCCACCAGTTAATTCGTGTGGACATGTACAGTTAGCTACAGTTCAATTTCTCAGTAAATATTTTCAAAGAGTCTTGTGTTCTCACAAGTGGCAAATTATGGGCGCACCACATCGCTGCTTGTATATTTTATTACAAGAAGGTCAGACTTTATTACTGTGATGATCCTTCGAAGTATGCATGTCTGCAAGAAAGGGTTAATCTCAATTTGATGATGTTTAGTTATAATTATGTTAAAAAATGATCATGCACTGTACTTTTAAACTGAGGTGGGGGTTTCTCCTAACGTGCTAGGGAATAAAGGAGCCCACCTTAGTTAAATTAATAAGCAATTTAAAAAAAAAAACTAACTTCATTAAGAATCTGTTTATTCGAGACACAGTAAACATATGTGAACGTATGAGGCTATAGCGATAATGGTGTAAATGACATCATCACTTTATTTATTTTGACAACAATGTTGCATCACAACATCACCAGGACTCGTCACCACAATTCTGTAGTTGTAGCTGCACGCCTCAATATAAGATTCCTAAAATAACATATTTTAGTGCAAACTTTAAAAAAATAAATTTTTATTCTTTTACTATCTAAAGAGAAAGTGATTATTTCGAGTGGATACCATTGTATCGTTTACGTCAGATCGTCGACCTTTATTTCTGATAAAGAAAGTCATGGTTACAGTGCCTCAGCAGACGATTGTGATTTGAAAGACTTCCTCCCACGATCGTGTTTCTTCGCCTAGAGAGCTCTTACCGAGAGCTCAAGTTATCTCCCTTATGCCACATCAGACGTGAGCACAAAATTTTATACCTCCGTGGACATGATCTTCTTTTGCTTGCAGACGACCAAAAAAAAAACAAAACAAAAAAACAAAAAAAACCAACAACAAGACAAAAAATTGCGAACAACACGAAATGAGATCGATTTTTTGTTTGCTTGCTTTTAATTTCAAAAGATCTGTATTTTTTTGGGTGGTGGGGATCGATGGTACTGAATGGATGTCACGTTCAGTACAAGTTGGGAACTGTTATCTACAATTTTTCTATTTTTAATTCTTATTTCAGGTTCAGATGGGTATAAAATATTCATTATCTCCGTCACGACAATATGAATTTTACTCGTAACCTTTTCAGGTCGTTGGGTGTTAGAGACCTCGCTTATCTCAGGGCCAGCTTTTAAATGGGGCGCCAAGAGGGGAATTTTTTTCTAAATTTTCTATATATATACAGCTATACAATGCATTTTATACTTATATAATTCATTCTATAGCTATACAATTCTATAAGTATATAATATTTTAATTCTATAAGCGTAGATAGAATTCATTTTATAGCATATACATTTCATTCTATAACTACATATAATGAATTACATATATATATATAATTCCATTCTATAAGCGTAGATAGAATTCATTCTATAGTTATTCATTTTTTTCTATACTTATATATACAATATATATACAACAATCAAAATGACGTGGACCTGATGTTAAAATTACAATGCATGCGATTGTGTAGTCTATGGCCCAGCCGTTGCTTGTGAGGTTTGCGATAATCGTGAAAATTAGCCATGGCAGAGCTTATATGGTCCCACTTATACACGCCTCCACTGCCATATTTGTTTCAAATCTTGTTACATATATATATATCCTGATACCTGACTTCTTTTATCACACATCCTATATATAATCACCACCACCATAAACCTTAACCTCCTCGACGACTGGTTTCTGACATAGTTTCGAGAAAGCTGTGTCCATTATTGCGACCAGCCAGCCAGGGGGCAGGTGAGGACGGGGTAGGGGCGACGTTAGAGGATGGGGAAGGGGATGGTCGAGGGGCGAAACGTTTTTCTGCAAGTGTTTACAGAGGAAAAAAACTTCGGGCCTGTTCGGTACTGTCCGGCAGATTGCGGGCGCTGTATTCGTCCTACTTCTGCCAGCAAACAGTTGGGATTCACAAATGCAATGTATGTCGTTTTGGATCTTTAGATGAATTTTATAAAAGCTTTATATACATTTTTATTTGATATACATGAAGTGTGTAAATTTCATGGAAGTGCAGAAAAAGAGAAACGGTGGGAACGTTTTAAGATTCAAAGGTTGGTCTGACCAATTTAACCGATATTTTGGTGTGCGTGTCAGGTAAACATCATGCCCGCAATCACGACATTATATATAATGACAGTACATTTTGTATCAAAATTTAAGCTAAAGTCATATATAATAATCTCATGATGTCGCTTATTTTGAATGAAAGTCTTTCTTCAGTCCGTCTCACATAAAGTCAGCCTTTTCATTTAATTTCCCGTTAAATTATAATTTAATATTTTATGTCCACGACCAACCTGGAGCAATAAATCAGTTTAGTCCAATACAGAATTTGATATAGTCTTGTGTGTGTGTAACATGGTGGTCATCTGGTTCAGTCGGAAAGTGTTTAATTCCACCTAGAGGTGATTTTGCACTATGAGGGGAGAGGTATGGAGGAGGTAACTGAAGTAGCTGGAGAAAACCCTTAATGGCCAAACCTGCAAACAGGTGTGACATACAAATAATGCCCCAAGACCAGATCGGAATCCCGGACCTCTCACTGCAGTGGTGACAAGCGAGTGTTTTAACACTACATAACAGGTGCCCCAAACTTCACCAATAATTTTTAATTTCTTTTTACTGTGGTAGGCTTTGAAGGGTAGTATAGTATGTGATGAGATTAGTTTAGGTTGAGTTAGGATAAGGATTAGTTTTAGCGATTACAAAGGGAAGGGAGCATGTTCGCAGACCTAAACAAATCTGTTTGCTGGTATTTGTAGGGAGACCAGAAAACAGACTTTGGAGTTTTGGAACTAAATTGGGATGTCTCTGCAAATTTTCTAAATGATCTAAACTGAGACAGTGATTGATTTGATGGCATCATCATGACTATTATAATTGATATGGCAGTTGTAACCCTTAGCTTACAATCTTGTGAACCAACTTAATGGTCAATAGATATGAAACAGACATTTTTATATTTAATTTGTATTTGTTATAGAACTCCACTTTTGAAACCCATATGCTTGCTTGAAATTAAAGAAGATCTCTCCTAATAAATTTTCTAGATGAAAACATGGAGTTGGTGACACTGCGACAGATACAGGAAGCACAGAGATGTCTTCTTGACAGTGGATTGGTAATTCAAACTCCTCTTCTAAAAGATTCACAAGCAATGTTTCCAGGCCTTGGTCACCTTCATTTGCACCTGAAACTTGAAAATATGCAAACAACAGGTTGGCTTTATTGATGTCAGTATTGAGTTGTGTATTGAAAGTGTGGGCCTGGTTGTTTTAAATATGAGAGGAGGGGCTTGGGGGGAAGAATAGGGGTCTCTGTTGCTGCGTGCCTACTTCACCCAGTTGTGAAATGGATGGTTAGCAGTTTAATTGAGGCCCTCATGGTATAGTGGTGGAAAACTCCATCTATACCTGCAGTAGCTTTCTGTCAGAACTGAGTACCTGATTTATTAGGGAAATCAAGGTAGAGAAGCCTTTGTCTTGGTTTTCTGGATAAGAAGAACCATTATATTCACTGTCCCTACATCAAGGAGGTGATGGGACGTTGTGACAAATGACAAATCTTTATTGACAAGGGTAACAGAATTAGCAAAGTTATGCTTTTTTAGATCTAGCCCTCAATCTGAGAAAAGATTATTATAATTGATGTAGCAGTTGTAACCCTTAGCCCATGATCTTGTGAACCGATTTAGTGGTTGATAAATAACAATAGATAGTAATAATGTTGCATAAGATCTTTACCGTTTATCATTTTTAAAAATAGGTAAAATAATAAAACAAAAAAGATAGATGTATTTATGTAATGTTTTATGGTGTATTAATCAGTCTGTTAATAATGCCTGGTAAATTAATGTAACCAAAGGAAGGGCCATGGTGGGGAAAAATAAAGGTAGGTAAAAAAAGCACATATGCAACAGCTAGATAAATGCCATTGCATTCTTGAAGTTGTTAGTTTGGCAAATATCTACCTTTAGAACCAATGATCAAATTGAAATGTTGAGCTCATGTTTACACTTTAGAATGCCTGTATATTTAGCACCTTGTTTCTTGGCAGGCTCATTTAAGATCCGTGGAGTGATTAACCAGCTTGAAAGCATCCTACACAGTGGAGAACTCAATCACAAACAGCTAGTCACCATTTCTGCAGGAAATTATGGAAAAGCCTTTGCATATTATTTGCAGAAAGCAGGGCTTGTTGGTACCTGCATTGTACCACTAACAGCAGCAGAAAGTAATGTTCTGCTGTTGAAGGTAGGTACACAGTTTAGACTGATCTTTATACTTGTGGTCTTTTTTCCCCTTCATTGTTCTCCTCTGGTTTCTTTTCACTCTTTGGTATCTGAATATTCACAGCATGTTGGTATCATATTGTATCTTAAGAAAAGCTTCATGGTACAATTAATAGACTTGAAAAATTCCTAGAGTTTACTATTTTTGTTATCTTGAAATTTTAAAAAAATGGTTGCTGTTAAATTTTTATACTTAAATTTAAAACTTTGTTATGCATGTACAATCTTCACTCCCTTTTCCTCCAACAGACATGCATGCACACACAAATACCCCACTTCACCCACATACCTTCCATATTTTGTGTGTGTACATGTGCATAGGATATGGGGATAAATGTGGAGCAGACTCCGACATGGGAAATGCAGGCAACATTGGATCATCACATTTTAGAAGAGGGAGATATTTTTTGCCACCCTTTTGATGATCTTCAGTTGATCGCCGGCTTTGGAACGTGGGTACAGCTTTATGTTTATCTTTCTATGCACCATTTTATCTTTCTATGCACCATTTTTATGTCCGTTTTTGTCATTTATTCATGTTACATAGAATAACCAAATCCTGGGTATGCTTGCTAATGATATTATTTTGGGTTATATTTGTTAGAAAAATGTGTCAAAAATACAAAATAAATATTCATAATTATTTTTTATTTCTTTTTGAAAAAAATAGTTTATAATAATAATGATAATAAGCATTTATATAGCACTTTTCCAATGATTTAATCAAAGCGCTTTACAGAAATGATATACAGAAATAACCTGAATCATCAACAATCATTTACCTACATTCAATATAACAGACATGCTCACTTCTGCTACACAAAATAAATACAGACACATATTAGGCATACTCATGGTGAGAATAGAGTCGCAGTGAAGTTGCTGTTCTGAAAAGATGCATCTTAAGACTTAAAGGTGGTAAGAGAATCAGAACGACATTGAAAAACATTAGGACAAAATTAGTTGGCAGCTGGAACAAAACGATAGCTTCAAGTCCAAATGTAAATGGGGGAAAAAAGCTAGAGGTTGAGAAAAGATAATCTCATTGCTAAAAGCATAATTGGCTATTGATTCTTTACTAGATTTATACACTTTTTAATTTTATAGAGTAGTTGTATACACAGTTACTATAAGTTATATCTTGTACCAATAAAATATATTTAGTGATAAACTACACATTTAAAATTAATAATTATAGATAAAGGTGAACCTGACTCCAACACTCTAGCCTTCATGTCATATACAGAAATATGGAATTGTGGTGCTGGAACTCTTTGCAGAAAGGTCCGATTTTGCAAGGGCTGTGAGACCTCCATGATCAATATTTAATGACTGATCAGCTGATGTTTTTGGTTGTCTATTTTGTTGCTGCAGGTGTGCACTGGAGGTTTTAGATGCTGGTGTTGAGCCTGACGTGGTACTTGTGTCTTGTGGCAGTGGTGGACTGGTGGCAGGCATGGCTGCTGCACTTCAGCTGGTTTCCCAAAAACCAGTATTGGTGTATGCAGTTGAGCCAGAAGGATGTAAGCACTGTGTCAAGACTAAACAAAAGTTCACACTAATATGAACTTTCTAGGGCAACACTTCAATCCAAAAAAAAAAAAACCCAAAAAACCCACCAAACAAAACGGTTATCAACAGGTAGAAATTTTACAGAACAGTAAGTGAATTAACATTGTCCACAGTGCCTTCACACATAAACTGCAAAGCAATGGACTTGTTTGCTGTCACAAATATGTTCCTAAAAAAGGCAGTGTAAAGAATGATTTATAGTAGAGATTGCAGAGAAAATAGTAGTTCAGAAAACTACTGCATTATTCTAGGCATTAGAGCAGGGATGGGGAACCTTTTTTACTCCAAGGACCATTTTGATATTGATGACACCATTTATGGTCCATACAAAATTATCTGCTTAAAATTAGCCTGCACTATTTGCTCAAGCTGTAGTTTCATTGCAATGTGTGCAATTCCAGCCTGTCGGACACTGCTGTTCTCTGTCACCACAATCTGCATTTTTGTAATTAGATGTGCAAAAACTATGGTCTGCCATTATAAAAAGCAAAGCAGAACATCTAGCAGTTTGGAGTTCGTAAAATATATTTTTACAATTTTAAAGTTCCTAAAGGGGACAGAGTATACAGTAACATCCTTTTATCCTAATGCACAATTTTCTGTTTGTAGTCGTGCAATGAAAGTACATCAATAATAATGACTGTTATTTAGTACACACATAACTTTTCCTTAAAGAGGAGTTCATGGCATTTACGAGGTGTCTACATCACACAGACATGCTTGCATATGCACAAATATAGCCAAACAAATTTTTACTAGCCAAAACTTTTTTCGTTTGTTCATCCTTTGGAAATCAATGAAAGGATTATGTTAAAAACTTATAGGCCTGAACTGTACATTAAGGTACACAGCAATGTCAGTGATCAATTTTTTTATAAACAGCCAACATCAAACTGTAAATGTCTATCCTTGGCTTGGGGTGAAAGTCTCATGCATACATAATTCTCTAAAATCATCCACATACGCTGTGGCCAGCTAGTGAAAAGAATATGCATCCCGTCATGTATGTGTCCTGTCTATCCTAATTGACATTCCTTGCTTGTCCCTCAAAATTTGTTATTATTATCCAATTAATACACATTTACGCTGCTATGAAAAAATGCTTATACATTTACTGAAATCTACAATTGCCTTGGCAGGCTGGATCAAATGACATTCCCACCACTGCAAAAGAGGGTGTCTTGATTAGTGATCAAACAAATTGTTACAAGTACCCAGGTTAGAGTGAGGCACTACACTCCTTATAACACCAGAAGACTTGATTTTGGTGGCTTTGCTTTACATTTTCACAAGTTTCAGTCACGTTAAGAGATGAAGAGTAACATAGTAAGGCCATCATTAGCTGCATAATTACTTTTCCATATTGAAAAATCTTTCTTAAAAATTTAATTTTCAGCCAACACAATGTGGGAGAGCATGAGAGTAAGACATGCAGTGACAAAGCCATCTGTACAATCTGTAGCCAGTGCACTCTCACCACCTTGTACAGGTATGACATATTTTATTTTAATCACATCGAACTCAAGCAAGAACATTTAACCAATGTTTTGAAATAGTCTAAAAACTGTTTTGAAATCCTAGCACACATCTAGAAATATTGTGCACATACAATCGTACATTTAGAAATTGTAATTACAGGTAAGCTGTGCTATGCTCACTGCAAGAGGTATGTGGAAGATGTCATCCTTGTCTCAGACAAGGAAATCATTGATTGCATGAAGATTCTTCTTGATCGAGGCATCAAAGCAGAACCCTCTGGATGTGCAGCCTTAGCGGCCATACTGAACCATAGAGTACCAGATGTGGAAGGAAAAGATGTGTTGGTTCTCATCTCAGGTGGCAATATTTCTGTGGAAGAGCTGCATTTCCTTATTCCCAAATGATCTGCATGGTTGCTGAGTTTCAAAGTGACTACCTGCCAGAAGCTCAAGCAGACAGCTGGCTGGTGAAACAGATAAAAAATTATCTCATCTCCAGAGAAAAAGTAACTGCCGCTAAGAAAATATTTTTTTCTTTTAAACTGTAAATGGTTGATGCTGCTCACAGTAAACAATTTTGATAGTGTTACCCAAAAGTGTAAGGGAAGTGATTTATGAGAATAACAGCCTCCCACCAAATTTCTTTTGCATTTTTTCATTGCTTAGAGCCCTCTGGTATAGAGGATTTTATTATCATGAATTGATGTCACATTTATAAATCATGAATTTTGTCATCTGTTGATTAAAATTCATAGATTTGTTCTAGTTTTATTGGCTTTTTCCTTGTATTTTTAATGCCATATATTCATCACAGTTTTTTTTTTTGTTTTTGTATATTTAATGTACTAATGACTATTGCAACTGATGTTTTGTGATACATCAATCAAAATATGTGATACATTTTTTTCTTTTCTTTTAAATGACGTTAAAGACAGAAGTTTTCTCTTAAATAACTTCCTGAAAGTCTCAGAAGTCCAAGAAATATATGTGCATATTTATTGTTTGGTTGTTATTTCCAAATTTTAACAACTATTGCTATAGTCAATGGTCGGGTGGGGTGCATGGTTTCCTTCCTTTTGTTTGCACTGGCTATTTGATGACTGGTTGAAGGATACTGGGTGCGTATGTTTGTCTAATGGCATCCCAGGTTGTATGTCGTGTGTGTGTGAATGCACGAAGGGAACAAGAACTTATCGGGCATGATCTCAAGACGAACAGAACACTTGTTCAACTGACAACAGTCAACACGTCTCCGGCTTCAAGGCCACAAACGGGAACATTCTTTAAGACCGAGACATGAATCAGGAGAGCAATGTTTGGGAGAGTCGTGACACTTGGGTTAGAGACCATTGCTGTAAGGGGTCTGTGACAACGGAACGTCGATCGGTACTGCAAAGGATTACTCGACCTCATTTGGGGCTACCTGTGAGAAGTTCCAAGGCTGGCAGAAACTGCCTTTCTCAGAGATGAGGGCAGCTTCAAAGCATTGGGATGAGAAGGATTATATTGCAACATTGCGGTGTTCCTTCGGCGACTGTACATAGCATTTTGTTCATCCCAAAGTGTACTACTGTGTGCTGTAAACAGTGTAGTTGGGTAGTTAGCTGTTGTTGTCGTCAAAGAAGCTACGGGTACATCACTACAGCTGTGTCGTCAGTTGTTGCTCTCTGGGGTGGTTGGCAGACAAAGTGGAGAAGTGATGACGCAGACAGATGGGGCACTACAAGTGGAGAGTCACTGGCGTGCTGCGACAGTTGGCTTGGCCTGCAACTTATCACCCCAAGTACAAGTAAAGCTATGACAACTGCCAGAGCTAAGCTGTGCATATTTATGCAAGGGTGTGTAGTGGTTATAATGGGAGTCATTTACAGCACTGTAGATTATAAGTACAGATAGTGTTGCGACCCCTTTTAAATGAGCCCAATTGTCGCACGTATTTTGCATGGTTAATAAATCTTGTGATTTGGTTCACACATCATTAAGTCTGTTGTTCGAGGAAGAGCATCAGTGTGGCTCGTCAGCTCTGTGATGAGATTTTAAGTTACAGACAACTTTGTGCCACTCCCAGGGGCCATTGTAAAGGCAGGAACATTGTAACCATATGGAGCTTCTTAAAAGCTATGCATCTATTCGTTTAAAATAAGGTCAGTAATAACTAAAGATGTGCCTGAATTGTAAGAACCTAATAATAAACATGGTACAGAAAGTCTAAACACATTTTTGAAGCTAGCTTTTATTACAGGACTCAAGCAAAATGATATGTTTAGAATAATGCATATTTTACAAGTGTGTGTGTTCTTGCCAGAAATGTTTGTGCATGTGTTCTTGTTTTGAAGCTAAACCTGTAGCTCTAATGTTTGACATCATGCAATAAGCCAAAGATATAAATAACTGAACTTGAAGTAGTTTTTCTCCTAAATGCATACCCACATGACTTGCACATATAGAACAGCTAATTACAGTGTGTCATAATCATCATTAACCATGTTTAATAAAATATAAACTGAGACTGCCTGTAGATGAACAATCACTGTATAAGAAATAGAGGTAATAGGGTATGTGTAGTAATCAACAGGAGTGTACCAGCAGGATAAGTACTACAACACTACCAAGAAAACAAACCATACACGATGATAGAGGGATAAAGAAACAAAAGCTATTCTGAAAACCAAGCAAATATTAAACTGCTGCAGAACTGTTACACCTGGCTGATGGTTATGAAAATTTGTGACACTTGGAAATTGTACAGTAAAGCAATTCACAACCCTATACCAAAACCATTAAAGCTGAGTACTGCTAAGCAAGTCTATTCCTAATGTATGACAATAGGGGTTGGCATTGGAACACTAACTGTGGGCTTTTATTGCAGAACTTAGTATCCCCTCTTGCTGCCAAGATAAGATACAGCACAACAACAGAGACTAATAAACTAAAATGAATTAATATTTCCAAGCTCTAATAAAACCTGCATTTCTGTGAATGTAGGTCTGTGCCTAAAACATTAATGTATCTGTACTACACTGTGCATCCATCATTAACTTGTCTAAAATCCTGCTACATAGTTTAGTTTCAGTGAAACAATTCATCATTGATTACATCCCGCATGACCTAACAGTAAGCTGCTGAAGACTTCTAAAAAACTGTTTTGTGACTTTAGACATTATTTGTTATCTACATTTTTATAAATTTACAAAACACATGCTGATATATTGCCTGTTTCTCCACATAGCATGTAGAGAAATATAAATATACCTACATGCTTCCCTAACTTGTGCTCAAGCACACACAGGCACAGCTATCACAGAAGCATACATATTTATAATATAAATATATTATGATACATATGAACATCCACATCCTCTTGTGCATTCCCATGTAAGCATGATGTACACAAATGTCCAAAAGTCAAAATTTCCTTTCACCTACATTAACTATTTTTTTGTATTTTTAAATTTTATTTCTTCAACTCCTTTCCATATTGTCCATCTTTTTTCTCACTAACACTCTCTACCTGAGTTATAATTTAAATTCTTTCATTAAAAAGTGATCTGCAACCATCACACCCATTTAAAGAAGCTAAGCTTGGATAGTGAGTACAAGGTACTCTATGGTGAGTACAATGATCTGGGAGATAATCAGCAGAAATTTCTGGAAACAGAAGGAGCTATAATGCATCAACACAAATTTACTGGATACAAAACTAAAAGATGCTTGACATCTGTTACCTTGTTTGTTCAGTTCCTCCACGACAAAGTAAAGACATTTAGTCTGTTTTCAAAAACTAGCTTATAAATAAACACTAGCAAAAAATCCTCATGCTAAATATGTTAAAAATATCAAACACATTTCCAATCATCTCATTTAAAGTGGAACAGCATGCACATATGCACATGGTTATTGCACATAATCGTGATCTAGATTTTTTTATGGTCTTGTATCATGTGGTAAAAGGTATAGGTTATCTCCTTTTTCGGTCGTTTGGGAGTGCACTTTTCTTGGGGCCAACATTTTGTGATGGAATTGCCCAACTCCTCTCCTTTGTTGCCTTACTTCCCCCAACCCCTTTCTGGAGCATATACCTATTCCTGAGTAGAGGTCAATGGGGAAGTTTACTTGTGCCCCACACTGGCGTGCCTCTGGGTTCAGAAGCCAGTTTTCTAACCCTTTGGTGAATCCACTTCCCCTTAATCACATGACTTCAAAACCAAATACATGCTCTTTGATACAACAGTATGGCTGATAGTGGATCTAGTGTTACCTAATTTACCTGCAAGTCTAGAGGATCATAATTTGTCAAGAGAAAGTGCTCATCCACACATAATTCTCAACCAAAAAATATGATGCAGACTAATCACCCATGTAATATGTGCTTAATAGACACAGACCACCTACTGAGCTAGTCATGATTATGACCAAAGCAAAGAAATTGATTTTTTAAACTAAAATAACAGTAAACAATAAGACCAAAGCTTCCCTTTGTTTTCACACACATAAGGGCAGATTCTGATCAAAGTAATTCATCAACAGGTCTGGACAATCTAACCTTGCCCATTATGCTTCAACAAGAGGCAGTAAGAGGCTTCTTTGTCACCTAATGTGATTAGGAAATTTACTGACTTTTACATAAGAATGATTTGTTTGGGGAGGTGGGGGGGGGGGGGGCAAACTTAAAATGTTAAAACTGTCTATAAATGAGAAATACCTCTAGTCAAATTTTTTTTTAAATGTACCCCCACTCCCAACACACAAAATGTTCATTTAGGAAGCTTTTGATTATTTATTTAACTGCTTGCATGTTGCCAGCAGAACACAAACTTTTTAACATCATTTCTTCTATTTAATTCCTAACATTTATTGGTAGATACTGGTGGTACAATATAAAGTGCTTGTCACCAAGACCCTGAAAGGGGGAGGGGTGTTTTACATTAAGCCAGCAGGTAAGGCTAAATCATGGCAAAGAAGTCAGCCCAGTAAAAAGATGCCACATGCAGGGTATGAATGCGCTTGAGAGGAGATTTAATTGTTTGTGTTTAATACCAGCAACTAGGGCTATATCATGGGCAAGCTCAAGAGGAAATCCGAATCCAGGACACCAAGATCCTGAGGAATGGGAGTCATGGGTTCAGATCTCTCCTCATGCAAAATTTCTCTCTTAATCTGGCCATAGTGCTATAATACTTGGTGCAACAAAATCTTAGCTACTAAATCAGCTGAAATTACAAATACCCTAACAAATATGTTTCGAGCATGCTACCCTACTGAAGTTTGCTGATGTTGCCATTCTGTGACATCTAACAACCTCAAATAACCTGAGAGATTGACTTTTGCCAGCTGCATTTGCAGACAAATGCACTGCTCACGAACTCATTTGTTTTTTTTTATTACAATGAGAAAAAAAATCCAAATGCTTGAGTAAAACGACATATTTTGAAAATAAAACTAGGTTACAACAAAATCAACAAATATCCCTCTTAATATAATCAACAAATTTCTTTTCTAACATGATGAATATAGCATAAGGACTCAATATCAAGCTCCTCTGCTACACAGGGAAAACAGGAAATTATGTAATAAAACATCTAGTAATGAAGACATGATATCTGATATGTCTGATGTCAGATACATAACAAAAGGACCACAATTTTCCCCAACACTTGAAAATATTTTGTTACCTAGTATCCATGCTGATTACCTAACCATCTAGCCTTAGCAGTTTTGTCAGTTTAGGTCTTTTCAACACTATGCAACTATTAGCATTTTTTATTCATGAGTGGCTCAGAACTGAGGTTTAAAGGTTTCACTAACCATGTATTTCATTTTAAATGACCACTAAGGTAACTATATTTTTACATTAATTCATGAAAGCAAGTTATAATAACAGGCCCATCAACATAATTGTTTGAAAAATACACAAACTGTTTTGTTCTTATAAGAAAATGGGGATGGATGATAAATTTAGTAGTTGGGGTCTATGAGCAAAGATTCGCTGTAAACAGGGGATTGGTGTTTTTATTAAATGGGAGAGTGGAATCATGCCTATACTACTTTCCACTCTTATTGTCTGTAACACTCTCTTTCACATACATGTTAATGATTTAACACCCATGTCACAATAAAACAAAGACCAAAAGATAGCAATATTGATATCCTCCCAGACTCAATCATTTTCCACTCAATGGAATGGTCTTCAAAAATAAATTGATATCCTGAACACTTCTGGCTGAAAATAACTTTGATTCAATAGCCATCAAGTTGCTTGACACCATACCCATTAGTTCAACAGCCATGACAGACCTTCTGATTTCTGAAAAACGTATGCCTCCAATCAGAGTAAAAGAAAAGCTGGAATAAAGTATATGAATTGATGAAATGGTTCAATGCAAACAGGGAATGGCTTCAAATGGAAAAGAATACAAAAAAAAAATGGCAGAGAAAATAGGAAAATCTGGATTCTAAGTTTAAAATATAATAATCTTAAAGAGACAAGATCTTTATCAATCATAAGATACAAATGACAAAAGATGTCTAATTCAACTATATTCTGAGAAGCAGAATTCTGATTTCTGAGAAATATCCAGGTTTACACATTAAGAAATATCTCCACTTCGGGAAATGATGCAAAATACTTCAAAGTGGACAATCTCTTTAAATCCAAGCATTTCACAACAAAGAATATCCATGATGATCAGGAAAAAGCCCACGATTCATGCCAAATATCAGTACTATAATTATGGCCTCAAGATCTGTTATAATATACCCTGTGCTGAAAGGATAGCTTTCAGCCTAGTGGACTTATTTTCAATCACCTTATCGTCACTTAAGCATGTAATATAAAATAATGAAAAAATTATAAATGGCACAAATGAATAACAAACTAAGCAGGGGGGAAAAAATTCATTCACAAAAAACTCCCAAATAATCCAAAGTCAGTAGTAGAAATTAAAACATGATAACTTACAGCAATTAGCTGCACCGAGGTTTACTACATCTCGTGCATGACGTGTAATAGGCAAAACCCAATTTTTACCTTCAGATGCCATTTATCTTTTCTGATAAATCAAATACCGATCATTGCTGAGTAGGCCAATTACAGGACTGAGCTGGCACCAAACCAGCAACTAACTGTGGCAGAGCCAAGCCGGCTAACCATAAAGCTACAAAGCCCTCCCAATTAATATAACAAATTTTAAAATTTGTTAATCTGTTATCTATTTTTCGTGGTTCTTTTATTTAAAGAAACAAAAATAAAATCAGCTATTTATAGTTCAGTTGGTTATTCACTGTCAAAAAAGCTATATTATTCTAGGGTAGAACAAGAAACTGAACCTTAATGAGTTATGCTAATGGTTTTTGCTCTTAATTTATACATATAATTATATGTATATAACATATACAAACACCATATACATTAATATTCTATTGATTCCACCTCTCATGTTATGACTTTAGCAACATGAAAAAGCTGAAACTCAGTACATAAAAGACAATATCCTTTTAAACCCTTGTTAGCCTTCCAATGTGGAATAGCAACACTAAAGAATCTTCAATTTGTTACAGGAACAAACATAAAGGTTTGCTTGAAAGGGAATCCTCTGATATGCTACTATTACATCTAATTTTTACTAAAAAAAACCGTTAAAAAAAGGAGGGTTAAACAAGAGACAGGTCAAAGGATGCTGCCAGTCAAACCCTGGCACAACCAATGTTAATTTGTTAATTAGATACAGATGCTTAATGCTGTAAATATACTGAAACAGTTACTAAGAAGTGGTTGCCATGACTTTAATGAATTCTCTATGAGTCTGCAAATTCTGTTGACAAGAACACTGGTCACAAGGAGGAGTTGTGCATTATCTGTTGTTGTGCCGATGAGAAATGTTCCTGGATGGTGAGGTCCGTGAGTTCTTTCCCTTGCCAGTAGCAGCAGTATTTCCCCCATTACCATTATCGCTCCCTTTCCTTTTGGTCTTTTCCAGGATGCTCTGGAGCTGTGCTTCAACATCTCCAAAGTATGGTCGCCTTGCTGGCTCACCTTCCCAGCAGTTCTGCATCAGCTGCCAGCATGGTTCACTGAAGACAGGCAACTTTTCCGGTCGCAACCCTTGTCAACAAAATGTGCCACTTGTTTGATTAACTAAGCCATCTAGTATTAGAAAAGCAATTAATGACATCTTGCAAAGAGATCAAGAATTTTATAATGAATATGACATCTCAAGCCATGTAAAACAATATTACAAAACTATGACAAAATGACTCTTTCCTTTCTGCATTTCAACATCATTTTTACAACTGATTCAAGTGCTGAGTACTTAAGTCAAATGTAAAATGGAATGTGAAATTTGTATACTAAGTTGAAGGTATGCTAATTATATTTTTCCAGAAAAAAAAAATTATAGAAATTATGGTAAAACAACCGATGCCTATGCCATATTCTGGGAATAAGATGGCCTGAACAGATCTCCAACAGCAGCCTGCATAAAAGAACCAACCAGAATGCCACTAGCCAAGACACCAAAAAGCGCAAATGGGGCAAATAGCACAAACCAGTGTACACCACTGCCAGGCAGGCACTTGACCGAGACCCTCAGGGGAAGAGAGTTGGAAGAACAAAGCAGACTTGGAAAAGAACAGTAGAGAGCGAGGCAAAGGACGTCAGAACCACATGGAAAAAACAAACAATTAACATGCTAAAACACGGCATTGTTTTGAATAATAAAAAAAAAAAACCAAAACCAGCAACTCAAGCAAGTTCATAGCACTAGTTCTGAACCAGTGTTTCAATAACAACCAAGGTGCAGGTATTTAGACACAAATGATGAGATCCCATACCTTTCTTTACTGACTGCCAGAGCTGATCTTTATTGGCACACTGCTCAAAGGCTGATGGCAGATGCACATGGCCTGAACACACATACCAGAACAGGATACCAAATGCATACACATCAACACTGTTGTCATAGCGACCGGTGAACAGCTCTGGTGCCATGTGGATGGGTGTTCCTACAATGCTGCCGCTCATCATGGCTTCTGGCTTGCAGAATCCCAAGTCTGTAATCTTGCCTCGATTGTCTTTGTCCAGCTTCAGGTAAATAATGGAGATTGTGAAGATAAAGGCAAAATATTATATAGTCTCTAGTTTTCAAATGGGTTTCAAACAGGTAATATTCCAGAAAAAAATTCAAACATCATCCACTTCCCATTCCTTTGTGTCTATGAAAAAAAAAAACCTCCTAAGACAATTCAAGTAAAGAAAGTAGCTTTCACTCTGATACTTTATTTGCAGAACTACACTTCCAAATCTTTACTCTGCTTGAAGAGTGGAGACTTACCAGCACATTTTTCAGCTTGACATCACGATGCACTAGTCCCTGACTATGCAGAAATCGAAGTCCATCTACCACATCAATTGCCACTTGCAATCTGCAATAAATACATCTGAGTGAACTTCCTATCGAGGAATGAAAGTTCTTATCTTTTAAATGCACTACGTTATTCATTAAAGAAAGTTTATTAAAAAGAGATAAACGAAAGTATAGCATGTGATAACACAAGAACAGTATAATAGAAACAAGTCTAAGATTAAAAAAAAAAAAAAAGAAAATGCCAGGCACTATGTGTGAATATATTTGTACAGTCTGTAATATGAAGGTGAGAGTACACATTCACAAGCTAACTGGTACTTGCTAACAAAAGTTTTAAATATAAAATGGCATAGCTTACTAAGAAAATTCAAACATTACCATAAATTGACGAACTAAAACAGCGAAATATTTTGCCTTAACACCATCATCAATTGCTCTTAAAATCATCAGAACATTTGAAAACTTTATTTTTCTGCATTACTCTCTTGAAGGTCAGGTGCCCTCTCTTACCTGTTATACCAGTCCAGACCCATTTTGATGGCTGTGTAAAGATCCTTCTGCAATCTATCCATTATGAGAAGCACAGCAGGAGAGATGCCCCCTCCATACATATAGTCAATCACTGATCCTCGGAGTGCCACAATCCGCTTATGCTCTGGTATGTTCCTGTTTATCACAAATAAAAGTAAATGCAAGAAAAGTGCTCTTCCTGAATTACACAAAACTGATAAAGCATTAAAAAAAAGGTATTAAGACTATAACTAGACCTGTTTACCCTTTATAGGTTTCCATCATTATTTTATGAAATCTTCAGAATAAAGAAGTTGTGGGAATCACAACTAAGGTCAAAAGGTTCTTTAATCTACGACTGACTAAAAACACTGAATCAAGATGACAAGTTTTTCGTTGGAATTGCATGCTTATTCTTGAAAAATTACAGGCTGGTCATCCAAAATAAACAGGTCTGTACAATGGATTTTTGCTGAATGTTGTCCTGCTTGCCAAATGGCTGTATTTTTGTTTTCTTAATGGTTTGAAATGTTACATTCCTTATCCACAATCGTCAATTTACTTTTGATCTATACAAGCACTGTTAAGCGTATGGTAAGCACACTTGCATACACACTGTGATCCTTCATGCCTAACCTTAAATCATGATTTTTGAAACCACTTCCTTTCCTCTTCCTGAATAACAAAACTTTTAATGATGTCACAATAAAGAACATATAAGAAGAAACTCTCTTCTACATACTTGGTGTAAAAGAACTCCAATGCAAGATCATTCCAATGTTTTTCATCTGGTGGAACCACTGACTTGATAGCCACCGGAGAATATGTAGACCACTTATCACAAGAATACACCACTCCATACTGACCTCGTCCAATCTCCCGGCCCATTTGTGGCATACCTAAACAAAATTGAGCATAAAACTGTCCAGCACAAAATTCTACAGATTCTGATTCTGTTTCTTTTCAAACAAAAATGGACTATACTCCAAAACAATCTACAGAAACAATGAAAACAAAATCAAATTTGTCAACTTTCCTCTTTCCTTTATAAATTGAAATGCTTGCCACATATTTTAACTGCTTTATTTTATAATGCGTCATCCTCTCCATACCATATAAAATGGTATCTCGCAAAGATGTTGATTCCAATGCAAGTTTTGCAACTCTGGGGGCGTGCACCTTCCGCATCTTCAGCCTCTGCTCTTCAATGCGGTCTAACCTCCCAGTGTGTCGTGCTTCAAGCTGCTTTAATGCTGCAGCAAAAGCTTCATGGGAACGATTCAGTCTTTCTCTGATCTGACTGGCAATGCTTTTAGCAAGCCTGAAAACAAATTCATAGATAATATAGTCTTTAATTATAAAAATTAGATGTAACACCATAATGGTCAAACAAGGAAATAAAAATTGCAAACAACAGTCTTAGAAACAACTATCTACCATTGTGTTATCAGAGCGTATGCTGGCATGCCAATTTCAACCATAATCCTTCATATATGGGTGCTGTTTCTTATTGGCAAAGATTCCAGAGTGAACAGGTACAATTATACAATTTATCCTTCGATGCAGGTGCAGTCCCTTTGATAATAAAGATATCTGAGTTACTTGCCTTGCTTCACTAAGACTGTTGAGCATTTCAGCTGCAACCCTCCTTTTCCATTCACTGTCTACCATGGGGGGACTCTTCCAGGGCATGGATTGCATTAGCTGTGAAAATACTGAATGCATTAGTCCCTTTAAGCTTTCACTTACAGAAGTTCAACTGTAGTCTTTAGTAGATGCGTCTTGCTGTGATTTTTATTTTTACAATACTGAACTTGCATTGTGAGAAATGTTTTAAATTATTCATTAATATTATTATTTTGCTGTTGTTGTACATTAGACCACAACATACCTGTTTCATTTTCTCTAAAAGGGATTTGAGGAAGGATGAACTGGAACGGACAGTGATCTCAACTTGGTAAGCAGCATTTAAGATCTGTGCAAGACATTTGAAACACATAAGTGCATGCACACACACGCACATGCATATACACACACATACAAACATAAATAAGTGGCAAATTCCCCAATCTTTGCACAAATGTACTTTTACAAATACTTGTAACTCTGTTAAAAAGATAATTTTGCAGTGATTCTACAATGAATCTACAATTTTATGCACATGTGTGTGTGTGTAAGATGGACACATGCATATGCACATGAATGTATGCAGGAGACAACAGGAGAGACAAAAAGTGATTCAGGTAGCAAAAAGTCCTCTGGGACTAGGCTATCCTCAGCTTGGTAGCCTGACAACCATTCCCAAAACAGCTCATCTCCAGGTGGCAGATAGGAGAATGGTCCCCAGATATGGAGGGTAGCTGTGAAATAGGCCTGGTTCTTCCTGGACATATAAGTAGCTGCAGACCAACTGGTGGTGCTCTTACCAGGATGAAGCACGGTAACAGGTGGTACTGCTGCCATAAGAGTAGAAAATACCCCAAGTATTCAATGACAGGTCCTTCACGGGATAAAGAGCTAAGCTATAAACTCTGGCCCTGGAGCTGGATCCCAGCCAAAACTCCCTAGTGCTCTTAGGGCAGGATGTACAGACCATGAGCTAAGGGTAATCCTGAAAAAAAAAAACTTGGGGTGCTGAAGTCAGAGGTGTTGGGCCACATGATGCCCTCTAATCAACCACAACACCATGCAACCACAGCCTAATGACACTTGGACACAGAATCAACAGACATAGTGCTCACCCTGTAAAGATCCTCCATGCAGGTGCAGTGCTTGGGTCTGTGCCTTAAAGAAGCCTATCCTCAGCGACTGGAGGTCCCTTTAACCCAACCTGTGGAGCCAGATGATGGGGAAAGAGAGCAACTGGCCAACATATACTGGAATGCAGAAGGGGTTTCTAGTAAGAAAACTGAACTACAGCAGTATCTACAACAAAACAGCATTAGCATCGGCTGCATCCAAGAAACACATCTGCATGAGGGAAAGTCATTCAAGATCAGAGGGTATCAGGCTTTGTGGAGTAATCAACAAGCCAGGTCGAAAGGTGGAGAGATGACCTTAGTCAGAAACAACCTGAATGTCCATGAAAACTGCAGACACATGAACGAAACAGAGTACATCAAAGTCAAGGTAATCATGCAACAGATGCCCTGTCTATCCTACAAGCCGTTCACAATAACCAGCTACCTAAGCTGACAGCAGCACTGAGAAAATTTCAGTTGCCTTAAAACAGCATTGTAGCAGATACCCTCACACTGTGGTACTGAAGGCCGACATAATGGCAAAATAAGGAGCTGAAGCTAGGAAGAATGAAAACAAAGTCAGCCTGGCAGAGATGAAGACCATAATCAAGGCTTTGCACAGACTACCCAAACCATCAGACAGCTACCATTATCTGTCCAGATCAGACTAGGTGATAATTTTCCACCTCAAGACAGGGCACAACAGACTAAAGGACCACCTTTACCGCAAGCTCTACCTGGTGCCATCCTTGTGTGCTCCTGTTGAGATGCAGAACAAATCACAGAGCACATCATCCAGGATTGTAGGCCTCTCCAGGAACTGAGGGCAGAGATCTGGACATCATCAATGCCTCTTTACACCAAGCTGTATGGACTTGTGGATGCTTTGCAGATGACTGCCAGTTTTATCTCAAAATCTGGCCTCCCAAGTGTGATAGAAATAGGTGAACAAGAACAAAAAACAAAAACTTCTGGAGCTTAATATTGTCAAGGCTTCCTTATTATGTACATGTGTAGGTGTGTAAGTAAGCATATGCGCATATGAGATAAAACGAGAGTAAGAGACACAGAGGAGGAGAGAAAGAAAAAGTGATTTAGACAGCACAAAATCTGGGGAATGAGGCTATTCAATGTTTCCTCACATTTCACACTGCCTATGACATTTACACTGTTCAAAAGGCCATGAATCTGACAAAAGCCATATTGCTTTTGTCTATTGTTCTCTGACACATCCATTAACTTGTAGACATGCCCATATGTACATTCACAATGCTGACCTTTAAATTTACCTCATTTACAAGTAAGATAACTTTTCAGAAATTTAGGCATACACTGAACAACTGGGACTACAAACCTGTTTCAGTGCATCAGTGGTCTTAGAGTCTTCTAGACTGTCATGTGTTGATCCTTCTAAACTTTCCAAACATCTGGTTAGAGTACCTGTCACATACCCATAACATTCAATGGTACAGTGGAACCTCGGTTAACGAACTTAATCCGTTCTGGAAAGCTGTTCGTTCTCCGAAATGTTCGTTATTCGAAACAATTTTTTCCATAAGAAATAAAGGAAATAAATTTAATTGGTTCCCAGCCCCTGCTGACTCACTAATATTTGAAAGTTACAGGATATATAGGTAGGTTTTAATGAGAACAGTTATAATGCAATATAAATAAACATAAAAACATTAACGAAAGCATTTAAACATCAGAAAACTTGCCGTTTTGACGGCGTGGTTGGAAGCAGGTGTGGGGAGGAAGGGGTGGAATTACTGCTTTGATTCCCCCTCCATCAGCACACGCGACATTATAAAATCGGGGATAACTTCCTTTTTCTGAAGCTTTGAGGTTAAAGGAAAAAACTTGTCCAGTGTCTGTTCCTTCTGCCTTTTTTGTAAAACTCTTCGGTAATACGACATCACATATCCGACAGACGCATGCCACCTTCATACTTTGAAATAATTTCCTCTTTCAATTCAATTGTTTGCCGCTTCCTTGTCATTACCTCACTACTATTGCTCTTAATCTTCTTTGGAGCCATTATTGGGGATTATCTTATTAAAATAAAGCACAAAAATCACTAAATAAGAAGGATGCGCATAGATAAGGAACCACTGATCATAACTGTGTCTCATGCGCGAATGATGACATGCTGGTCGGTCACGTGTGGTTCACCTGGCTGTTCGTTATCCGAAATTTTGTTCGCTATCCGAGACAAATTTTTGACGAAATTTTTGTTCGTTATCCGAAAAATTCGCTATCCGAGGCGTTCGCTAACCGAGGTTCCACTGTATTTTCAAACATATTACTTGCTCACCAAATTAGTATTTCATTCAGTTACTGTTGTCAAAGTGCTAATATACAAGCACCCATAAAGATCAAAATGCTAAGTGCACATGTTGACATGCATAAGAATACAAACACACAAAACACACACACAGACCGATGTACCTTCCATCTTTTATCTTTTATTTATGGTCTCCCACCCATGTACCACTTAATAAAAATTATAAATGCCAAATTTGTAAAGCGCATACTCACACTCCTAAGGAGTATACTCTTCCAGCCTAAGAACAAGAACGAGACATGGACAGTATACGAGGGACAGGAAAACAAATGAATAGCACATGAACTAAGAAAGAATAAACAACAGGTGAATAATGATGAATAAAAACAAATACAAAAGGAAGACGAGCAGGGAAGGGTGTGAAAAAGGACTAGCATGATGGGAAATGTTATTAGGAGTAATGTTTACGGAAGAGGTGTGTTTATAATGCACGTTTTAAGGATTCAATAGCGGGTAGATGGTGGTATGGAAAGGGAGAGAGTTCCATGGTTTTGCTGCACAATAATCCTGTCACCAAATGTTGTTTTTCTGGTGACATGAAAAGTAAGGAGTAAACAGGCATAGTCTCTCTCCAATCCACCACTAGCAGGTGAAACAGTTTGGAAATTATACATCATTAACAATGTATTGCAGTAATAGTAAGAATTTTAGTGAGCAGGAACTATTATCTAATTGTTCACACCTCCCTACCACCAAACCTCCAAATGTGATCGCATTGTCATGTCTGCCAAAAACAAAACTGCATGCAACTAAAGCAGTGTCAGAAGATGATGGACACAAATATTTCAACGATGATTTAACACTGTAAAACACTCATTAACAAAAATTATTGTGCTCTGCTTGGAGAAAAACAGAAATGATTTACATTTATCTTAATTTTAATATTTATAGTAGTGCATATTTCATGTCTAGATTAGTGAATTATGTTTGCTGTTTAAAGGGCAAAGACGTATTGGAGCACCATTCACCATTGCTCCAAAAGGTGTCAACTTCTTTGTATTTGTAGTGTGATTCCAAACAGTCAGATATAAAAGAAAAAGTTTTAATTTTCTATAATAAACCCCAACATTGTTATTACTTACCTGAAATATACACTACGATATACAATTTAAGAAGAAGAAATATATAATCTTTTACAAGATGAAATAATGTGATTGTTGTTAGCTGTCACAATTTTAGGTTTAACTAAGATGGTTGCTGGTGTTTTGAGGCCAAGTATGATTAAAGAAAGAAAACATTGATGATGCCGAATAAGAACTGAAATTATTACACTCACCAGTGTATGAATCCCTTAGAATGTTCACAGAACTCACAAGCTTGCCTGCAATGCTACTGTTCAATCGCATGAGAACCATTTCTCGGATCAACGTTGTGCAAAGTTTCAAATCTCGAGAAGTTATCTTGCCTTCATCAAACTGCACACCTGATGAGAGAGATGGGAAAAAACCCTAAATGTGTTGTGTCTAGCATAGAGATTATGAAAGTGAGGAAAAGGAATAACTGTGCAACTCCACATGGATGCATACTGTGTCTCAGAATATCTATTAACTGAGATTGTGTGAACACATGCTCACTAATGTTTATCAACTGTGTGTGTGACAGACAGAAAGACAGATAGCTACACCCACCTAAAGGCCCAAAGTCATATTTTGAGGCTGCATCTTTCAGGTCTTCTGAAATGTCAAGAATGGTCTCTGAGATAATCAATCGAATTTCATCAATTTTGGACACGGCAATAGACAGCAGGGATTTGTACAACTCGTCCTCTTTCTCTCGTGCAAACTCTAGCTTCTTGGGCGTGATGAGCATATCCCTTGCCATATCAAATGCAGATAGAATAAACATTTTTAGACAACGAGTGTGTGAATTGTTAAGAACAGTAGCAGCATTCACTAGGTAGCTCTGAAAGTTTTGGCGAGTGAATCTGGAGAAAGTCGCCTGAAACTCATTGAAACGGGCCACAAACACACTCTCCACAGTGAAATAATCCTGGGCCAGAACTTTGCGAAGTTCTGCCTCATCCTCCGATCCTGGCAGGAAACCAAGGCGCCGGAGCTGCTGACAGAGATCTTGTGTTGGATGAACGTCAGTGGCCTTGGAAAATGACACAGAAACTGAGGAGCTGCTGTTGACGCCCACAGCTGATACCCTGGACTGTGCAGCATCCACACTTTTTGCTGGTCTTTGTGCGCCCTCTCCACAGATTCCAGGTGTGATAGCTAAGATTTCTGGGGCACCATCTGGAGGGTCAGTGTCAACTGTGTTGGACCCTGGTGGTGGCACACGGACAAAGCAGACAGATTGGAAAGCAGTAACTTTTCCAATCTCCCCCAAGTTCTGCACATCCTGCAAAGCAAAGCTTTTGCTTTAGAAAAGTGTTTAAATGAGATTTATCAAACATGTCTGTCACACAACTGGATAATAATCTACAAGTATCATGCCCAACAACAAAATAAAATGCTAACTATGGACTGGTGAGGAAGACGTTAAAAGATAAAACCAGTTTTTGGCTCAATGTTTGAAAAAGACTGAATAAAACTAACTCAGACAGCAAAGGTTAATCATGTTCCTTTAAAGTTGCCAAAAACAGACTGTTTAGTACATCCTATTTACATGCAAAGGTTTAGTGTATATATCTTGTTCATGAAATCAAATGCCAAACAACGCATTCTTCTTTGGTTTTCTTTTTAACATTTGCACCACTTAAATAATGATGTACTCTGAATACAGGCTTCAGCTATCAAAATGTTACCAGCAACAATTGTCTTTTTTCTCTTCATTCACAAACTTTTGATTAGTGTTGGTGTTGTATAATGAAACAATGAAGCTGTTAATTGAAGTTGCTCCTTCCACTTAAGAATTCTGTTACTGATTTTTTGTTGTTGTGACTTGTACTGACTAAGACATTCAAAGATATGAAGGTTAGGATACTTGAAAGATCAGAGAAACCACAGTTGATTGGAACAACTGACTCTGACAAAGTAAACAGAAGTAGTTCGATTTCTTTACATCCAACCTCCTCCTCTTTTTTCTCCTTTCCTCCATGTGAATATCAATCAACTAAATGCTTTTTACAGACATTTTTTTAGAACCTATCAAGGTAATGTACTCATCATCATGATCATCATGATCATCATCATCATCAACAACAACAACTCCATCATGATGATCATAAACACAGCAATAATAATAATAATGATCATCATCATCATGCAAAACAGACTCTCACAGACACACACATACATTTGAACAAGAAGGACAACACAAAACACTACTGGCAAAATCTGCCAATACAGTAAGAAAAGAAAGGGCACAGTCTGGAAGAAGAGAAATAGGGATGAAATTTCTAAAACAAATAAGTCTTCGGTGCACATTTTTTAAATGGCTGATGCAAGCTCGCTAAATGGTCATATTTTGACTAATAGTACTGCTATATTATTGCTTAGCTGTAATGTCAATACTAATGGTGTTTTGTACTTTATGGCATGTGGTTACACACTGTAATATGCTTTATAACACTGGTCAATATTTTTTTTTACAAAACTCATGTTACTGAAATAAAATTAGTCATTTCTTATACATTTTTATGTGCTCAACACAAATATGATAATCTAAATTAAAAATTGGCTCTAGTTTTTTTGTAATCTGCAATAATTATTGTGTACATCACAAAATAATAGTAACTGACCTATGGCTAAAACCTGTCAAAAATCAAGTCATAGACTAAGTCTTAGATGTCTTTGTCTGTCTCTTGTATAGCTGTTCTCGAGCATCTCTGGGGAGTGTCCAGCAATAGTCAGCCAGTATGGTATTTTACATGGTATCTATTTTCCACTTTTACAATATCTTGATGAAAAACTTGGCCATGTTCATCACTAATCATACCACAGTTGCCAGGAAAGAAATCCAGATGGGAATGAAGGAAGTTGATCTTTAGAGACATATTGCAGCCAAGTTTCTCATACAGCATCAGTTTCTAATACTGTCTTCTACTAGCTCCTTGTAGTTTTCTGCCCTAACATTCCTGAGAAAATTTGTAGACACTAGGTGAAAAGCATTCCATATGAAGTAATTGTGACATATTCTAGAAGATTCTGTCATTGGAGTCTTGAGCCTAGCAATTCTGCCTTGTTCTTGGATAAGTACAAATCACAAATCAGGCTGATTAGTTCTTCCTGTGTTATTCTGTGTGGGGTTGATGATGTACCAAAGTAAAAATCTGGATCACTGCATGCTGACTGACCAGGAGAAAAACAGGTAGGCTCACCCTTGTCCTCATCAGATGAATCAAAATAACATTCTGTTGGAGGTTCTGTAATAGGATCTCTCACCATGTGGAACTGATCTCAATGCAGACTAAATATTGGGGTAGACTGTTCTCGACTTTTTTTGCTTCTTATCCTACTGGAAAGAGGAGGAACCAAGCAGAAGTAACAAGTTATTTGTGTGCTTGCTTGGCTCTCTCCACACCATGGGGACTGCAAACAGCAATGATGGTCTTTTGCCACTGACCCACTGTGAAAGCTATGTTGTACACGTTGCACAGCATAGATGCGGGGCCCAAGGCTTGTCTTGATCACCAGTCTTGCATCCAAAGTAAAGATGATGTGCCTTCTTCACCTGAAAAGTGATACTTTTGTTCTGGTTGGCAAATGTCACTTCAGGACAAATATAGCAAAAATTGTCCACGAAATTAACACACTTTTGAGGCATTAGTGTTCTCTATTGTAACTAAATGGATAAAATAATAACAGTTTTATGTAACAATAAACTGTATTCCACGAAGTCTGAAATATTTTAAATGCTAAACCTTTCTGACTGGGCTTTATATAGTACACTGCTAACGTCAGCTTACTTCAGAAGCTGCCTGGCAGTAGTACTGCATTACCTCAGAAAAGATGCAATAAACCCTTGATGACCAGTACCTGATGGTATGCAATATTACATCATTCTAGATTTATTTAAGATATTGTTACAGCCCTAATGGATAAATTTACACAGTGAAGCATAGAAAATGAACTATATCAAATATCTTCAAAAAGAGAGCCAATAACATTTTTTCATGGTCATATCTGTGTTCAGAACACCAAGAAACTACAGATTAGGACCTTTTTTAAGTCAGTAATTATTTCAGTGTTGACCAGTGTAATTGTTTAACGTGAATAAAAAATCAAAGCATTATCTGAACAACATATAGTCTGCAACAATGAGATTATTGTTTGTTTCTGTTTTCTCTGTCACAAAGACACAAGTGGTGTAAGTAAGCTTGCATACTTTCACATTTAAACAGCCATATATACAATGAATAAATGTGCACAATCATGTGTATGCTCCCACACACACACACTAATATTTTACCTCCCACCAAACAATAGGTAGATTTATCATTACATCTAGCAGCTACAAACTGTCCAAAGAAACAGTTTCTGAAGAAGAAGATGTTTATACGGTCTAGCAAAAGATTCCTAGTTTTTTTCGTGACATCTAACAGATGGTATAAGTTTCTTTGCAGTCAAATCTAGTCCATGTGCCCCTCCATCCTGCAGCCATTCAATACACACACACACTTACACACGCTTGTTTGCTGCATTTGTATAACCTTGCCTTGATCCAATCTTATTTTCACTGGCAGTCTACCCATTTTTCTTCCATTTTTGTCCTGCTGTGCAAATTAACAATAACCCTATTCACTTCTTTAGTAAATGTTTAGCATGGTTTGGTACATGGCAAATGTTGTCAAACGAAACAGCTTATAAAAGAAATAAAATTCACCAGGAACATATGCCTCTAGCACAAATGCTTCAAGATAGACATCTAGCTTCTATGTTCAAGCTCAAAAGACCTTTAAAAACTGCATCCTCATCAGAAAAGCCTTCTTTTCAGTGAAATGTCCAAACGACCACAGAACAGGTCATAAGTGCAGGCTCAGGTTAGGTGCCATGCAATAAACTACTCTTAAATAAGAGATAATAATGTTTTGAAATGAAAAAAATTAAATGTCTTAAATAGCATATTCAAAAATAGGTGTAGGATAACAATCTAATCATAAGACATTAAGTGTAGGTTTTTCAGGCCATTTTGTTTCATGAGATTCTCAAAACATAGAAATGACTGCATAAACAATTTGCCATCAGACGCTTTGCATTCATATTGATAATCAAATACATGCATGTAACACACACATACAAAATGCCTACTTGCTCACCTGACATTGAAAATGCAGGATTCTTACGAACTGCTTTTGAACTGACCAGGAACAGAAAAATTCAAGGAAACAAATAAGGATATCAAAATCCGATTTTCACTTATTGCTGTTTTAAATTACTACTTCCACTAAGGATGTCTCCACAATAATTTTACTCATGTTGTCCCCCTCAAAAAAAAAAAAAAAACTTTTATTTTTCATGATCTGACCATATCTGCTCCTTTAACTTAAGTATTTTTATTCTTTAAAAGTGTTTCAAGTATTTTTTTACAAGCTTCTTCAGGATCTAATGCTGAATGCAAACTTATGATCATTTTCTTAAACCAGCATTATGAATTTTTACAAACATCATACAAGCATATTATTGCTCATAAACTGTCAGGATAAGAAAAATAAAGTTGTAATCTTATCAAAGTTATAACGCTCATAAATACATTAGTGTATTTTATAGTAATCATTACAAATACTCTACGACCTCAAACTAAACTTATTTTCTCTAAGAATGCATTTACATAAATAAGATGACGCAGTTTTTTGTTTAAGAGCTTCCTGATACACAGTCAAAATTATCAGTTAGAGGACATTACTTGTCAGCTGTTTTTGGTGTCACTGATATCAGGATACAACTAAGCAGAAATTATCATCTTAAAGGACTAGTGGTGTTTTTCTGATGATTGGAGAAAACTCAGTGCAAGATACTACAGTGCTGCACATGAAAAACCAGCTCCTTCCCCAAGGCCAGTGCAAACGTACACTTTAAACTCTGCACAACAACAATCTACTCACAAATGTTTGACAGACCAATACTACACACATTTTGCCTTGTCTGTCTGCATCATGTTTTGGAAAAATTATTCTGTAGGGCTTCATCTGGGGAAAGTGCAACACACATTTAAAAGACGTGCAAAATGTATGCTAGTTATGAATGTTTATATGTCGACTTAACAAGACTTTTGGTCATTCATGCTGAATATTCATCATAACAGAAGGTGTAAGAACGGATAGGGCTTGTCTCTTTCATGTTTGCAACTGATCCTGTCGTATGTCACTTCTTCACCAAATCTTGTATGCTGGTAGTTTAACGTCAGGAAAATGTCCTGCATTTTCTTAATGGAACCAACACACACAGATATGCTTCTACTATTGCAACTTTTGTTGCAGATAATACAACTTTCAGAGCTCCTTCAAACACAGCTCTAGCCACTGCCTCATGTACTGACACGGGCTTTTGGGTAGTCTTCTAGACCATATGCGCTCATAGCATGCCATTGGTTTTTCATGTGTCACCCTGTATTTCCTAAAATCTGCTTAATGCCTCCCAACTTTCTGTTTTTGAGATATACATTTACAAATATCACGTGCATAGAAAAAGGTTTGCAATACAGATCTCAGGATTGTACACCATGGTTAAGCTTATGATGTAAAGGCTTCAGCCAATAAGTGAGCTGATTTATTAATTAGGCAAGTTGTGATGTCATGATTTTGATCTCTTTTTGTATATTGTGATGTTTGTAGGCATAGCTCTTAGGAATTAAAGATTAGTATTCGCTCAGATTTGGGAAAATAGTATCTTGAACTGCATTTTACTCAAACATCAGAAAAATAAATTCACCCTACTAGTCCTTTAAAAAGTGTGTTGTTACTGACATACAATCTGTCTCTGACATGTCCAAAATTAAAACTTGATAAAACATTTTCCTGTTTATGAAAAGTAAATGTCAGTGCATTAATATCAGATGTCGTTTCTTTTTCTCCTTTGCTTTTGTTATTTTATAAGCCATAATACTGTAGCCAATTAAATCTTTGACACATTAATGTGATCCATCAAAAGTGATAAAATTTGCTTGTGTTAATTAGATATTCATAAAGTTCTCCATCTACACACCCCCTTCTCTTCTCCCTCCAAGACCAATGAAAAGTTACTGGGAAAAAATTCAGTTTAAACCCTTTTGGCTTGTACCAAAAGTTCTTTCTGCATCAAATGTTCTGCTAATTGACAGTTATTTTATTGTGTCTTCATCAAGTCAACTGATCTGATCCTCTGCAATTAAGATATCTATGTTTACTCACTATCCATATTTAATTTTATCACAGTGGTCAATTTGTGTAACACAATTGCTCATCATTTCTGTAAATAACTATCTGTATTTGAGTTCACATGCCTGGGTCTTATCAGGGCAAGCAGCTGTATGGCTGGTGACTCAGTACTATAGTGAGGCTTAAAAAAATGTTTTTAACTATCAGTCTGTTATGTCAAGAAATAAAAATCCAAAATCTGAGCTGTAACAAAAGCAACATCAAGCTGGTGGCTCTTCCAAACATTTACTGCCTTTTCTAAGGGACTAACTCTTCCATCTTTGTCCTTTTGTGGTGTTGTGTATTTATTTGTAAGAGTGTGTGCAAGTATGTGCAAGTACATAGTTGAGTATACAGGCATGTAACAATTTGAGTTTGTGTGTGTGTCCATCCATGTAAAAGGGAAGTAGTTTGCTTATAAGCCCATAAAGCCTGCTGTGAAGTTGGTAGATGTGTTACACAAATGTAGCAATGGTAGTGATGGTAGCAGCAGTCTAAGTGTTGTGTAAAAAATGTATAGTGTTCTTCAACCAACCTAAAAAAAAACCTGTCATAACCAATACAGTTTAACAAAATTAAAGAAAAAAAAACCAAATAAAAATACAAACTTACTGACCTAACCAAAGAAATGAAATATATATACAAACCCTGTCAAGAAGTTGGTCACAAGAAAAACCATAAATAAGAATGGCAGGTGTATGCTCTACACATTTTCTGACTACTTCTTCCGTAAGTCCATTGGGCATTGATGGTGCCACGACAACACTGGTGCCACATCGCAGCAGTGGATGGTTCTGCGTAACCTCAAGGTATGCCACACCCAATGCAGTGTCTACATTCTGACTCTGCTCAGTGTCTGCCACCAGTAGGTCTTTGTGGGGAACAGTGTGCCAAGGGCCACAGTCTGCTTCCAAAGTTTCAACAAGATCAAAGTCTTCTGGTAAGGTCAGAGAAACTGTAGGAGTTTCACCATGCTTGAAGCGCACCAACCGCAGACGACCAACCTCATCTTCATTTTCCAAGGATGGCAAGACATTTTTGCTAAATAATTCATTCACAATACGATATCGTGCATATGGTGTCTGACCGAAAACCACAATTGTAGGTGGACATGTGATTATTTGTTTAATCTCTGCTTCTTCTTCTTTCAACAGCTCAGCATTAACAATCTGGGCTGTAAAATAAAGAAAACTTAGGTAATGATAGCAAAAATGATGGAATAACTTAATTTACTTAAAAATTGCACAGTCACAAAATACAATGCTAATAAACCCTTTTTCAGAACTTGTATTGTGAGAACTGTTACAAATTGTTGCACTTTCCATGTAAATCAGTGAGCAGTTAGTACTGGAGGATCTCACTTTTCTCTCATCATAAGAGCTATAACCTATAACTACTATTTTCTACTGGAAGGGAGGATGGAAGGTGGCACTCATCATACTAACAGCCTCACAGTAGGAATTACATTTAATCTGAGGACCGCCCTAACCTATGAAACATTTGAAAATTATCGAAAATTATCGCTTTATTATTGATGGTAGTGCCAAATTAATGGAAGAATTTTAAGGAAGTTATGCTACATTTGGTAGTCTGCTGTGCAAAATGAATGAAACATTCAACAAATAAATAAAATAGGCTATATGCTGTACTTCCTTTGCGCAATCACTGCTGTTTTCGGAAACGAGTACCTTGATGGTGCGATATGATTCTGGAAAAAATCAATATGTTCTTTTTTTTGTTTGTTTGTTTGTTCCGTCAACCCGGGTGTCCCAAACTTAATATACCTTTTACGAGCATGTGTTTTTTTAAGTAAGGGATTCGTTTAATGCTCCATTAAGTATCTATGCTGATTACGCCTAGCTGCTGCATATGATATTCACTGATGACCAATGACTGGAACAAAAATGTACGCAACTTACTTCCATCAAAGTTGCCCGACGCGTTTATGTCATCGAAACATTTTTTAGTATCCTCAAATATCTGACGCAGTCGCTGAGAATAGCTCCAGAATTTGTGTATGTCGCTTGTGAGGTTGACCGTCATGATCTGATTTGTTAACGACTGATAACAGTCTCATACTTCATGTACGACGAAAACAGCCACATCCAAAGTCGAAGTACGCTGGTCCTTTACACCTCTTACGACTCCACAGGTTGTAGTGTTTAACGCGAGTTGTCCTGACATGCGCACTAATCGAAACGAGCAGACGATGTAACCGCGAATACACACGTCCTTTATATACCTTGGGTGGATGCGCATAAACTTTGGAGTCGGGAACACAGATTTAGATTAAATGAGCATGGCTTGCGATCTCAGCCTGTGGCCCTGGATTACTTGCCATGCACTTAAAAAAAGATCGATCATTGTTCTCACAGTGACCGAATTTATACATAATTGTTAATGTACTCGACACTCTCTCTTTCCATTTCCGCCAGCTACCCACTATTGAATCCTTCAAACGAGCACTTAAAATGCACCTCCTCCGTAAACATTACTCCTAACACCCTTTCCCGTAATGCAAGTCCTTTTGACTTTTTCACACCCTTTTGCAATATCATGCTACTCTCAGCTCTTGAGCTTTGGTTCCTGTTTTTGGGAATTGCATGGTGTTTTACGTTGCACCAGCTAAGGCTATATCACGGCAATAAGGCAGCGCGCCAGCCCTGTTAACAGACCCCACGCAGAGAAAGAACAGCGAACCCGAGACGAGAGCTGAACCTAGGACAGTCAACCTTCACTACGTTGCTAACGGTTGCGCCACCAGACCGCTCAATTCTTGCACAATTAGCTATAGAGGATGAACAAAAAATTGCTTCAATTTACTTGCATTTTGCGTTTATATCGTACGCCTAAAAATTTAAAATGCATTGTACAATTCACGATGAGGGGTAGTGTACAGAAGCGTATCGTCTGATTATCATTTGTGATATTTAAGTCGTCTCGAAATACTTATATGCAACATGCTTCTAAGTAAAAATTCTCAAAACCATTTCGACTTGTAATTAATTTGCTTATATTTATATTTCTCGTAAAGTTCTGGAGTTCTTATTCCAGTTGTGATCACAGTATTAGTACCTTCCAAAGACTAAATATCTACAACCGGAGATTTCTGAAAACAAATTGTGCAGCACGCGTGATCGAAATGCAGATTTTGAGGGGTTGGTCCGTTGACGATCTCGAAAGAGCGCAGTACGGAAATGTTAAAAACAAGAAATGGCATTTAGACGGTGGAACTCCATTGTTTTTATAAGATAATGTTATACTTTTTACAAACTCTTCAAAGCAAAAAAGCATTAATTCTAATATGCATATTGTTCTTCTATTTTTGTTTAACTATAATATCTGTACCACTTTTGATTTATTTTATTTGTCTCTATTTATTAAAATCTATAATTTATAGCGAACAAGGATAGAGAGTTGCACGCGAGTTTGTTTCTGACGTCACGCAAAGCAGAAGCTGGCGAAACTGACGTGGCAGCTACACAAAAACCAGAAAATTGGTCTGAGATCGTCGGTATTCTCGAGCTGCACCTTGCTGTAACATTGTTAGACGTCTGTGATAACTTAATATTTGCATAAAGAATGGGCTTGACAATATCTAGCCTTTTTACTCGATTGTTCGGCAAAAAGCAGATGAGAATTCTTATGGGTAAGCACTACTTCCTGTCTGTTCGTTCTGTTTTTCAGTCCTGTTGTTTTCCGTTGACAACAATTGCTTTTACTTTGTTAATCATCACTGCACGTTTTTATAGAGTTTTAACTGTTTGACATGTTTATTAAAGCATTGTCTAATGTTTACTAGATATGTTTCTCTCTGAAACGTATTTTAGGTTGTTTTCATGGTTGCTCTTGTGAATTGAGCCACTAGTTGCAAGTCAATAGCTCCAGGTCACATAATCAAAGACAAGAAAATGTGAGATTTCATGCAATAAACGTATAAAACAAAAATACAATAATTTGTGTATGAAGATCGTTTGAACTATATATAAATTATTTTAAGTAAGGTAAAAGTGCTTCTCTTAAATCTCACTTCTTCTCTTCCTCTAGCTAAAACATTCATCAATTTTACCATGTTATTATTTATTATTGTTATTATTATGTTTTCAGTTGGGCTTGATGCTGCTGGAAAGACCACAATTTTATACAAACTTAAATTGGGAGAGATTGTCACAACCATTCCAACCATTGGTATGTTTGCATTTCAAGTAATACAGAAAAGAGAGGGAGACGGTTGGGATTTTGTAGAGGTCTTTTATTATTGACAATGACAATTTCTTTATTCGGCAGGCTCATGCCCATATCAGATGTTGGGGGAATAGGTGGGGGAATCAAGTACAATTTAAAATTGTAAAGAGTGAAGCATGATACCTTAGATTTTCTTTCTTACACCTGATGAGGCAATGGAGACTTTCTATTGGAAAATTATTTCTACAAGCTAAAAAAAATTACTGACGATCACTTCCTCATCCTAACAAGGTGATTCAAAAAAGTATTTGTGTAAATGTGTCCATATGCCCAGTAGCATCAACCTTTAATTGGATTTACGTAGAACAATTTCAAGGACACAGTTTTCATGACATGTAATTCATTGAAAACCTAATGTGGCCAGTATTTAACCCATGATGAGGGTTTTTTGTATTTTCTGTGAAGGTTTCAATGTGGAGACTGTAGAGTACAAGAACATCAGTTTCACAGTGTGGGATGTTGGTGGACAAGATAAAATTCGCCCACTCTGGCGACACTATTTTCAAAATACACAAGTAAGTGATAATGTTCTATTCAAATTGTTAACACTCCTGTTTTGTGTTTGGTTTTTTTTTTAGTGCTATTTGTTTACTACTATTTTTGCTTTTAATTTCCTTATAAAAACTACAATGTTTTAATTTTTCATTAATATCTTACATGCATGAAGGTCAAATGATATTTTCAGTAAGAATATGACCTTTGGTAAAAGAAATGTGGGATTAAATAGTAAATATATTTTTTTGTAGGGCCTGATTTTTGTTGTGGACAGCAATGATAGAGAAAGAGTTGGAGAGGCTCGTGAAGAACTACACAAAATGGTAAGATGCCAGCTAAGATCTGTCACTTACAGGAAACAGCTTTTTAAGTTTTAAGCAGCCTTAATGCATCTCAGTCTCTGCAGCTCTATGAAAAATTTAGAGAAGATTGATGCTGATAAGAAGCGGTGTGAAGAGTTTGGGGTTTTTTGTTTGTTTTTTTTAACCTTAAATGTGAAAAGTTATACAAAAGTAGAGTAACTGCTGGTTTATGGTGCTGATAACACATACTGTTTTTACAGCCATTGGTTTACTGAAGTGTGCAGATCTTGAACCTAGACAGACTAAGGAGAGCATGAGAACACCATTTTTGACATGTTTAATCATACTGAGAGGTGTTTAAGAGCACTAAATCTCATTATTGAGGTTAAGCATCTTGTCAGTGATCATTGTACTCCTGGAAAAGTTGATGAATAATAGAAACATTCATCATGAAGAAAACTGGTTTTTTAATATCTTATTGTCGGGACACGGATGAGTGCTTCAATAAGAAAAACAACAGAAATAAAATGCTAATATGACTTAGATGCATAGTGAAAGTTATTGCCCTTTATGGCTGACTGTTTATCTTTAGTTGCTTCAGCTTAATGTCATTGTCAGTGACTGTAATGCTGTCCGATATAGTCTGCTTTTCCTAGGAGACTTGTCGGTCAATAATGAAGCCTTTGATAGGATTAATATCTCTAACAATTGGATTTGTTGCTGGTCTTTTCTTAGAGCAGTAGTTCTTAACCGGGGTTCAATTGAACCCTAGGGGTTTGGTGAGTCGGTCTCAGGGGTTCGGCGGAGCCTCTGCCATGGAGGTCAAGACACACCTGCAATTCGTGATGACACTAAAGAAGGGTTCAGTGAATGGGCATATATGAAACTTGTGGGTTCGGTACCTCAAACAAGGTTAAGAACCACTGTCTTAGAGTTATATTGATTGTGACAGGATATGTCAAATATTTTCTTGGCCACAAATGATGTTTTTTTGGGTTTTTTTCAGCCTGAATGGGTTTGTTATTGCCATAATAATCACATAAATTCTATTGGGCTGCAGTAGATCAATCCTTTTTAACAAAAATTTGAATTAAACCTATGCAGCTACAAGAAGATGAATTGCGAGATGCTGTGTTGCTGGTGTTTGCCAACAAACAAGACTTGCCAAATGCTATGTCTGCAGCAGAGATCACAGATAAACTTGGATTGCATAGCAGTGCCAGAAGACAGGTCGGTTCTTGTAAAAAAAAAATTATTTTTTTTTTATTGAATTATTAGTAACAGCTACTAAATATTAAGTAACGATGAAAACAGGAAATGCCAATTTTTAGAAAGATGATTTGTTTGCTATTTATATCAAGTTGTTTCTTTTTTAACAGTGGCTGTTCACCTTTTTGTGTGGTCTTCATATTGTTAATATTCTAAAAATTATCAAACACTTTTGCGCAAGTCACACTTAGTAAAATGAAAGCAATGGCATGGTGTAAATGTCTGGTACAGTGTGACCATTCTTGTAAGCCATATAGTCATTTGATATAAATGTTTTGTAGTTTTAGTTATCACTAATTTGTACATTTAAACAACATAGAGAAGTTTCTGCATAAGATATAATATTTTGCGTGAGACAAAAGATTAGTATGGTAGTTATTTGTCTTGTGAATTTTACAGTGGTACATTCAGAGCACCTGTGCAACCCAGGGACAAGGGCTGTATGAAGGACTTGATTGGCTGTCCAATCAGCTGGCCAAATCTTGATGAGCTAATATCTTGACACATCCTGCAAATGAAAAGGAAAACATATTCACCCATCATCTGTTTGATTTGTTAAAAAAAAATTCTAAATTTAACAAGTTCCTTAGTAATTATTTTATGGGACTAAAGTTAAAAAAAAAAAACCTAAATGGCATTGGGAACAGTTTTAACATTTCCAAGAATGCAATGGGCTTACTGATACATATAAGACAGACTGCTGCTTAAGTTGCATGGAACCTTATTTTCTAATATTTGTGTCTGCCATACCAGTACATTAATATTTTGGACCAGCCAATAAGTGAACATTAAAATATAAGCACACGATAATCTCCTGGCGTTTGATGATTAATTTATTTTGACTTTCAGTCATCAAATCTGTTGTGCAATGATGAGCACATGGGCGTATTGTATGTTAGTGTTACATTGGTTTGCCCTCTTTGCCTAGCATTCTTGAGACAGATCAGCCAAGGACTCCAAAAGAAACGCTTTCAACTTAGCTTTTTTCTCATTAATTTAATTTGGTATGCAGCAGTGTTTTATCTTGATGTAAGAGAAATGCGAAAATGTTTTAAATCTTACGGCGAGCATAAATGCTTATTTTTCATGATTTAATTATATATCCGTGGTTGTAATTAATCAGTTTGAAGTGAAAGCAACCGTAATGAGAACATTAAAGCAGTGTGGTGTAGTTCTGAATAGAAACTCTGCATCAATAAGGATTCCTTCCTCGTTTTTGTACATTGCTTTTTCTCTTTAAGGCAATTTTTGTTTGTGTTTTGAATGTTTGTCCTTACAGATACATGCATGTACATTGTCATTAGATGTCTGCACTACTGTTCTACTTCAATTCCTTTCTGTTCTTTATCATAATTTCTGTGAATATGAAATGATCAATCATTCCATGAAAAATATTACTTCATCATGAATCATCTGGTCTTTGTTAAGGGAAATTTTGTATAGGATGCTTTTTATATAAAAATATTGTGTGTAGAAGTGTTAAGAGTGAATGCTTCACATTTAAATGTCCTTTGCTTAGTTTAAGGGCATTCTCAGATATATTAAAAAAACCGCATGTGAACTCAAAAGACACTGGCAATGAAATAAAATGAGGACTAGGAACCTGCAAGAAATCTCAAACTTTCACCAGTATTTTAAAAAAATTTAACAAACACTCTGATGTATGGAAAATTTTCGTTAAATTTAAGACCAGTGTGTTCACAGAGCAGTGGAAGGGAATAAATGATGTTACACAATTTGATTGAAAAGTAAATTTGTCTGAATACATGGCTTTTGCTTTTCTGATGATCTGTACCAGCTTGAGATGCCTTGAATGATCTGGGCAAAAAAATAGTTTAAACATGCATCTTTGGATAAAGCTGTTTAGCATACCAGTGAATGTTATAAAGAATTATATTTTTCTTGTTTGGTTTTCCACCCAAAGAAATTCATATCAGATGCTCTCAGAATATCATGATTGTATGTGAACAACCAATTACAAATTTATAAAAGATGCTGTCCTACATTTTCCTTTAAAACTACTGTGTACGAGCATTCCAAGGAGTTCAATGAACTCAGATGAATGCAGTCTTGTTGAGTTTTCAATAACTTTTGTCTTTCAATCAGATACGCAGTAAACTTATTGCCAGATCAGAAGTTGGATGAAAAGAATTTAATGTACAATGAGACTGTTGAAAACAGTTTGTGGAGACAAGTAGTATGCTTTCTTTGGTATGTCATAAAATGCTGAGCATCACTTTATTATGAAAATGTGTGGAAATCCATCAGTTTGCTTTATGTGTGTGCATGAATGCTCTTAAATCACAAACCAGCAATCTGAAGCAAAAATTGTGGGTTTGACTCATCAAGTTGGTTGATGCATTGGTTTTTGTAAATAGCTTTTGTTAGGCTCAAGGTTCTTTTTTTGCTCTAGCTGGTGCATTCAGATTCATGCAGGTGCAAGCAAACGTTTTAAATATTTAGTTCAGATCTTGAAAATTTTTGTGTGACGAAAATAGCAGTTTTGGTTTGAAGAACATGCTAGGGGTTGCATGTCCTACAGTAGTCTACATCAAAATGTAAGGTAAGAGGTGGGTCATGCCCAAACAGTAGAGAGCTTCCAAAGTTTTATTCGAAAATGCTTGTTTGCATTTGTATGATTAATTATTCGCTTGCTTTTTAAGTGGACATACAATTACCATTACTTTGCAAAAAAAGAAACATGATAATTAAATGTGCTCGTAAAGAGTATTCCCTAATTGGAATTAGAATACCACCAGAAAAACTGAGTTATTACCTGTTAGTAGTGTCATAAGAACAGTTTAAAATGTTTTAGTATACAGTTTATTACATATAGATAACAAACACCATTTTCTTGCTTTTTTCTTAACTTTTTCCCTTTGTAAAGTGCTTAGTGCATTAATTGTTGTTGGCATGCATGCGGGATCAGATTCAGGATTGCATTGTGTATATCCAGCTCACCTGTCATTTACTCTCTCAGGTCAAGTGCAGTGAAGGCATTTGTTGGCACCATGATATCTGTAGAGAGATGTACAAATAAAGCAACAATACCCAAGTGGGTTATGCATGTACTTATTAACTAATCTTTTTTTGTGTCATGCTAGGATGTGTGTTCAGAATCTGCCAGTATTCTTGATGCAGTGACATTTCCCATCTTAGAGCATTCCATCCCACTTTGAGCGTTAAATTAGTAACTTATGTGGTGCTTAGAGGAATAAGCTGGCAAGACTTCGGTGATGAGAAAATATACATAAACACCATGAGTGATATCAGAAAATGTGTTCCGCTAATGCTCACAAAGGAATGGTCAGGAAGAAGTTTTAAGCTTATTTGATTTCTGCATGCATGGAGGTATTGTAATTTATTGAATATTTAGAATATGCCAGTGGAATAGTTCTGACTTGCCTTTATTTTATTTTTAAATCCTTAAGCAAAGTACAGGGCATCAACAGTTTTCATTAGGACACCAGTGAGCTGCCTTTTTTTAATTTGTAAACTATAATAAATTGATTTTATGGTGAAGCACTTACCTATTCACGTATGTAGTTATAACCGTATGTAAAAATGCTGAAAAGAAAATAGTATTACAGTATTGGTAATATTGTAATACTATATCTTGCTCTAAATTTAGTTCACAACTAGGTGCTTTGAAAGACTTGGCGTACTGCACAGCAAAACCGTTGTCTTTACACCCCGACCAGCTCGGCTTGGTGACAGAGCAAACGTACGAGTTACCTCTCTTTGCATCGAATCTTGTGCGCGCGTTCTTTAAGTTTCTGACGTCACTGAATAACGTCATCACAAGATGGTGACTGGCTGGACACGGCTGTGTAGCCAGCGGTCACCACAGCGCTTCTCGCTATCGACTGCACTGATTTCTAGCCAACTCTCCAGGGCAACGACATTTTCTGCTGCACATGGTCGGTAGCCATAGGACTGCTGGGTGTTCAGGAGAATGGACGTTTCCTGGCGGGAGAAATGTTGTGATAACGTGAGGCGGACGCTGGGTAGGCATATGCTTAGCGCGGGAGGAAGGGAAACGCCAAGCGACTTCGTGAGGTGAAGTAGAGTGCACCACAATGCCTGGGAAAACGAGAGGCCTTCCAGACAGTTTCTCGTGTCCATGTTCCGTAAAGGACCAATGCATGGATATTCCAGAACCCTGGATGGAAAGGCTTTTGCCTTCTACAGGTGTTGAGATCTTGCTCGCGTTCTCTCTCTCTCTTTCTGTCATTTATAAATATATTGCTCTTACGCATGCACACAAAACATCTGCTTTTGAAGTCCTCATGGATATAACTCACCGTGGTCGTAAGGACCCCTAAGAAATCAAAGTTTTCCATTAACACCTCTGACATTTATCTTTAGTGTGCTCACTGTATAAAATAATAAAATCAACACCTACTGCACTACCAACCACTCCGTACCCGTTTCATGTTTTACCTGTAATCCCCGCTACCCACAGTGGAAATACTTTTCCTCCAAACAGAAAATTTCTTTACCTCTGCACATTCATACCAGGACCTGCACTTACAGGACACGATACTGTCCTGGCGTAAGAACTGTGACGATCATTTTCTCCTGCAGACTTGCTTAAAGGCGTCGAGTGGCAAGATTCCAATGGCCGTGTTTTCTTCCTTGATGACCACGGCGTTTTTAGGCCTTTTGTAAGTAATATTTTAGCCATAAAATAATTTGGCAGCATCATCTGGTGGTGTGTACTTACTGAAAAGAACCTTCTTATCCTGACAGGTATAGTCAAAGTTTGACAATGAGTTTGTTATATGTATATACATTTTTTGTTTTTGCATGACGGCCATAGAAATAATTGAAACATGCATAACTTTAAATGAGTGTCATATAAATAATTTATCATAGTCACCTATCCCACCAAATCCAGTAAAAAAAAAAGCCGCTTTATTTATTCGGGTTTTCTTTGCCTCATATATTTAGCTTTTATTGTTTGAAAAAGTGCGTCCCCAAAAGAGATATTTATTATATGTGAACGTCACAATGAAAAATGCGAAATATTGTTTATGAGTAAACTCCAAAATGAAAAGTCATTTTTGTTGGTTTTTTTGCGTAGACGCATATTTTTTTTTGGCTTGTGCAAGGACCAATAAAATAAAGTCATTGTCATTTTTCGATTAACTTACCCTTCTTGTTCCTTTTTTTTTTTTTTACATCTAGAGCTGGGACAGGCTGGCTAGTGGAGAGATGTGCGATTGGAGAGAGCTGGAAGGGTTGCCCTACAATATTGGGGAGATCCTGCAGCAGTTCACATCCATGCCCCTGGACCGCATTCACCATTATGCTTACATGGGGGAGTACCTGCGAGTCCTATACGATGAGAAGAAGCTTTTGGATGTGCTTATTCATGTTGGCAACAAGGTCTTATTTTATTTCTGTGCATCAATGCAATGCTCAGCAATGTTAGTAAAAGGCTTCACTTTCTTTCCTTGAAGCAATGTCCGATCTCTTGCAAAAAGGTCATCTAGCAGAGGAGTGGAACATTCTCAGGTGCCACTGTAAAATGACTTCCTTGGCCTCTTTGTGACTACTTAGCAGGTAGTCTAAGACTGTTAGATTGTCTAAACCCTCGTCCCTGATGATTTAATGATTTGGCGATTCCCGTAACATGTGGCTACGAAAAGAGCTTCTAAGTGAATATATTTCATGGAGATCTGTCACTGTTTTTAGTTTCCCGTGATCATGTATGTGGTTGCTGGGGTAGGAACATGGGTTGTTACTTGTCGGGATCTTCTTTGTTTGTCTCTTCAATGTTTGTGTGTGTGAGAGAGAGAGTGCAAAATTATGCGCATGAGAGTTAAAAGTCCCGAAGAATGATTCACCGCAGGCGAAGAGATGCGTACAAAAGGCGACTTCAAAGCTTTGTTGTTTTTCTTTTTCGCTCCATAGGTATTTGCCGCACATCGAATCGCCTTAGCGTGTCACAGCATATACTTTGCACGAGCCTTCATACTGACCCACCACCACGACAACAAACTCTCTGAAGTGATTCTTAACGGAATTGACCCTGCTGCCTTTCAGACAATTCTAAGGTTTGCAGTTGGCATTAATCGTACTGAGCTAAGGTGCTTTACTTTTGAACAAGAGTCTAAAATAGCGATCCCTTTGACAACATTCATACCTCCTTTTTCTGACACGTTGGACCTACTTCTGTTACAGCTCTTTTTCCATATTCCGTTGCAATTTCTAGCTATTCTGATTTCTTGAACCTTATTTTTCTCTGTTTTCTGATGCATTACTGTTTCACATACCTTTTAATTAATATGGACTGTCATTTCGACACATCCTATATGCCTACTGCTATATTTTTAATGTATAATTACATAATCTTTTTGTGATGCACATCTTTTATCCTTTGCTTACCGCGGTCTGTTATCATCTGCTTAACAGTCTGTTATTTTGCGTTCGCTGATCATTCTGCATTTGTAGTTCATTTGTAGTTGCATTTGTAGCTCAATGAATGCATTCTGTAACAGCATGCACACACATACCCAGTTTTGTTCCTAGGTTTATCTACTCGGGTATTCTTTACGTCAACGACTGCAATGTCCAAAGCCTCTTGACGGTGGCAGGGAAGCTGCAGATCCCGGCAGTGTATTTTCGATGCCGAGATTTTCTTGGCACACTAACTTTGGAGGTAGGTCAGCACGGGCAACTACTCTTCCCTTCTGGTACAATTTAAGTGGGAGATAACTATCTTTATTGTCGCTGAAAAAATGTGCCACGTAGACATGAATGGCATTAGCTGCATGTTTAACGTTTCTTTTTCGTCTGCAGAAGAATATAAGTCATGACATTGTCTACTTTCTTTCTTACATTCTTCATTGATCTGATTTGCTTACTTGCATTCTTTCTTGTTTCCTTTCCTATAATTTGAGGACACAAAGTACGCAAACAAGAACAGCATCGCGCTTGTGGAAAAACAAAATGACCATAAAATATTTAGAGAAAAGTTAAAACAGTTATTCCTCGAGTAACTATGCACGCACGAGAGCGCGCGCGCGCACACACAGACACACGCGCGCGCACACGCACACGCACGCACACACTCGCGCGCGCGCGCCTTTTAGCTGAGAAGACATGACAACCTGACATTGAGCATGTCGAGCTCAACAGCCCAGTCCCCTGAGGGAAGTAAACCCCACCGCCATACGAATGAAGTACAGTCATATAATCGACAACTTCGGGTACGCTGCCACCATGGATGTCTTTTATGCCCTTCCGGTGGATACTGTGGAGGTCATCCTTGGGGATGATAACATAAAGGTCAGTTGCTATCCGCATTTCGTCATATGATGATGTAATTGGTCACGTGACTTGGCATGCTTATGTTGCTGGTCCCCATGTTTTCCCTCCATAAGTAGTGTAGCTGACCACGCTTTTAAGTTAGTGACTTTACTATTTTCGAGCAAGATAACTAAAACAATGTAAGTCATCAAGCAAATAAAAAAACAGACATCAATAAAGCTGCCAGTACTTGTCCAGCAGGAATGATTTCACACCGAAAAGTTTACTGATTTTCGCACAACAAATAAGTAAATATAGGGGAGGACCAAACTGTCGCGGCACATCTGCAGCTTTTCAGACCTCCACAAAGAGAACACACGTTCGGGCTGGCGCGAATGACAGTGGGAAACTTCCATAGATGGGGTTATGGTGCAAAGACTAGGGCATCACAATTGGTAGCAGGTTTGAGAAAAAGCTTGACTGATGCTGAAGGTGTCCAGCGAGATGGAGGTGTTTGATGCGGTGATGAACTGGATCGGCTATGAGCCGGGGCTGCGACGCAGGCACATGGACCGCCTGATGCAGAAAGTGCGCTTCCCTTGCATGTCGTGCGAAGAGGTCATCCAGTGCTCCCAGGCCAACGATCAGGTCTCCTACTCCCCTGCACTTAAGAACAAGATAATGGAAGCTACCTGGTGAGTTGCCCACGTCTTTGTGTGTGTATATATATATCTGTGTGTTAGAGAGGGTGTGTATTACTAGTGATTACTAATAATAAAGCATTGTTTTGGCAAATGATAATTACCAATAATATAAAAAAAGTTAGAGGATTACAATAACCATCTACACGTTAAAATGACAAGTAAGCTTAATTTATGAGACTTGCAGAACGGACTGAACAATTGAAATAGTTCAAGACCCTATGGAGTTGCTGAAAGTCATTCAATAGGTTCTGCGTAAAAAAAAACATCAAAAAAAACCCCCCAAACAAACAAACAACAACAAACAAACAAACTTGGTAACTAAAAGTAACCAAATTGGTTGCAAGGATTAAAATTGAGTGCTTAATTATTCCTACATCGTATTTGACTGTAGAATTTAGTTCATTATTAAATAATATATATATTTTTAATCTCTACGAATGTGTTCCCTTCCTTCCAAGCGCAGACCATTAATTTATATTTAAAAAAAATCCTTGATTACTGAGATCTTTTGACAGAGAATACATCATCATTTCTGTTTGATCGATAAGATTTACATGAAAGTCTTGGATTGTACTTGGGTTCTACCTCACCTGTGTGGTTATAAGTCTAGGTCACACCACTGCAACTTATCGCTAGCGGGAGATAGAACCTATTAAAATAGACAAGAGTACATTTCGTGGCAAAATAACAACCTTTCCAACGCTACCAGTGATTTTGCTTTCGAGCTTCTTGTTTGGTGGGTGTGCACAAAAAAAGAAAGAATAAAACACAAAAAAGTGTATGACACGTCATGGATTGTCTGATGTATTACCTTACCGATGTCTCTTTCATCGTCATCGCCATCACCTTGCCATGCTGATCGCCAATGATTGTCACTTAGGATCCTCACTCTCAGGAAGGTCAACTCTTACGATCCTTTTCATCTTCCATGTCCTCATCCTCGAAAATGCTTCAGCGAAGGGCTGTACTCTTCGTCAAGCAAAGTAAGAGAGCGGTTGATTAATTAACTAACTATAGTAAACTAGCTAATTACTTAATATAATTATTGTAGTTAATCTAACCTACCTTGTTATAAACTGTATTTGGTGTCTTTTTTTAAAATTATTTTGTCCTTGTCATTAGGCTGCGTATTTGTTAGCGAGTCACTCTAATCTGGAAAGGGTTGGTTGGCCTAGAATACGGGGGAAATCCTGCAGCAGTTCACATCCATGCCCCTGGACTGCATTCACCATTATGCCTACACGGGGGAGTACCTTCGAACCCTATACGATGAGAAGAAACTTGTGGGTGTGCTACGCCAGGGTTCAACAAGGTCACATTCCCCTCGTGCGCATGGAAATCAAACAATTTCGAAAAATCATAAAAAAACAACTATAAGAGATAGAAAGAATTTAAACTGATAATAAGAGATCAAACTATGTGAAACAAAAATGTTTCTATCTGAATCCTGCATGAACAGTCACTTATTAGGTAATCCAAAGCAAATCAGGTTGGTGTAATTGAATTTATAAAAAAATTCACACAGGGTTGCACAGGATATATCATGCTGGCACAGCTTACACCTCTAGGAATCACACTTTAATAACTGCATATAAACTTGAAATGAATAAACATTGTTCGTGTAGGAAAAAAAAATAAGATTGATGCATTTAATAATATTTTTATCGGTTCGCTACGAAGGTACAGAGCCGCGCGAAACCATTCACTACGAAGCACTGAGTGCTTACGAAGCAAATTTTCACCGGTGTTTAAAAAAATTATATCTGTTAACCTACAATAAACACAACTATCTGTGATACACCGTTTAAAAGAGCATTTTAAAAACATTTGCATGGTGTTAATTTTAAGAATTGTAGGTTCTGATTTCTTGTAGTAAGCTCACATCAAAGATTGTAACTGTATGGGGCAGAGAATTCAGAAATCGAGCCAAAGGTCAACAGTCAGAAATTAAGAATTTTATACATAATATATACAAACATAAAGTACCAAACAAGATCAAATTTTATAAGAATATAAATATTACTTACTGTTTTCTTCTCATTTCTTCTCATTCCTAAGATTGTCATCTCCGCTGTCAAATCCCAGTACAGTGTTGGGGGCATGCACGCCGAATGTACTCTCTTTAGCAAGGCGGACGAAGAAAACATCGTGTTCGCACCTCCTCTCTGTTCAACCTTTCGCGAGCCTTCTGGTGACGGCTTTACCGTTCCATCTACACCTGTTACTGGCCCCAGTCTATACCACCCCCCGCAGAGTCCTGTCAAGTCCGCACCCGAGATCGCTGTCGGGAACTATGTAGAGGATTCCGTAGCCCCACCGCTCTTGCAGAAGTCCTCCAGCAGTGGTGCACCGGCATATTTACAGTTTAAGGCTTCAGAACTCGTCTTAGAAACTCAACAGCAGGAGACAATTACTCCCAGCAGTACTCCCAGCGTCATGTCTGTTGCCAATGAGGGAGAAAGTCGCAGAGATAAAAGTCGCAGTGATAAAAACCGCAGAAAAGGCCGAACATCCGAAGCTTCCGGCATCTTTTCAAGAGTCGAGAGTAACCCCAAGATTACAGTGGAACTACAGATACAGGGAGAGAACAGCAAACTTCAGGGGCTTTCAGCCGGCCTGACGATCAGTCCCCCCGAGAGAAGCACCAACCGCGACAAGAAGAAGACGGATTCCACACTGATGCCTGGGGGCAGCTTGGACAACCGAAGAAGCCCTGGGCACTCGCCGGCAGGAGGCGAGACTTCGTCCAAATCAGTCCTGAACAAAACTGAGAGAGCGAGTTCTAGGAGTCGTGCCAAGGCCAAGAAAACCTCTACCAACTCGGGGTCACAGTCTCGGTTCCCAGGGCCGATGTCCAAAGAAGGCGCCACCTCGCAGATTTCCAAGAAGTTTTCCTCTGAGGTCTTTCAATTTTCACAAGCCTCGAAGACTGACTCTGTGTTGCGAGGTTCTTCATCTACGAGCTCTTCGCAAGACTTTCACCCAAATATCTTGCCACATACTGTGGAGTCATCTTCATCTTCCACCCTGCCTCCCACTTCCCCTTTTTCTACCCCGTCGCCAACAGTGATCCAGTTAAAGGAAGTGCCGCAGCCTTACTTGAAGTTCTACATCAACGACGAGCAGGGTGAAGGTGAGAAGTTATATCATCTGACTCTCAATGTCTATTTGCAGTCTCCAACTCGAGAACTTATTCTGTGATGTTACCGTCGTATCACTATATCGTTGAGCGCAAAGACACGTGCACCTGTTCGAAGATTGTATTGTTGTGTCACTGTACCGCTGTGATATGCGCAATTTTTGAGTGAAAAGTTATGCTTCCTCTTATCCTTGCTCTGATTTCTCTGGGTCTCTATAATTATAAACAGTCTTTTTATGTATGTAAGTAATAAATTCCATACTCATTCTTTGACAAAATTTATAAATTATTTGCATCTCAGTCTTTTTTCTAATTAATTAATCTATGTAACCCCGTTCGTTCTGTTTTTTTTGTCACCCATATTTTTGTCTTTTTCCTTCATTCTCTTTTCTTTCTTAGTATTTCGTTAATTCATTCGTTCATTCATCCAGTTATTCCTCACTTTTAAGACATTGCATGTTGATTTTACACCTTGTCAGAATTATTCAGTATACTGTTGGCATCAACAAACAAAAGAATTGTGAAAACTTGTCATAATATCTTTCTTTATGCATTTAAAGCCAAAAATAATCTTCTTGATATAGACTGATTTAATATTTGATTAAAAATGTATAACTGCACTTATACTTCCCTGCTCAGTCATATTTCCGTTACTTTTGATTATAACATTGCTTTATCCCTGTTTTGGATAATGGCATTGGAATACATTGATAAATCAATCATTTATTCTCTTCTTGTTTAGTTTTCAATACTTCATTTCTTTTATGATCTCGTTTTTATTTATTTCTTTTGTAGTAAATTTCCTTGTAAGTGTAATTTTTAACCATGTTCACAGGACGAATAACTGTAGTCAAAAGTAATTCGAGTAGTTCGTCTACGGTCAGCCTCCCTCCTGGGGTAGGAGACATACTGGCAGTCGGCGGCTTCATGGAAACAGATGATAATGAGAGTGAGTTCGCCTCTTCATCCAGGCATGCCATGCGCAGGTTTTCTCTTAGACGTTTTTGCTTCCACAAACCGTTTCTTGGACTAAATAGATTTCAGATATTAATGTCAAGTCCTATGTTGATATATCCCAAGGGGCATTTTTTTGTTTTTGTTTATTTATTTGTTTGCATATTTATTTCGCACTATTCGTCATCGACTGTTTCTCAATATCAGCTTTGGGCAAGGTTCAATGAATGTTTGTAATGGATAAAATCATACTATAAGGAATTGTTGTCATTTTTTGGAAACTGTTGCAGTAATAGCTGTACCTTGATGGCTCCGGCCCAACACAAGTTCACGTATCGGACTTATTATTCCCTCTACGCGTACTCAAATCTCTTATTGCAACTACGATGCTGTCCACATCTTCATTTCTGTCTCCTGCAGTTCTTTTCGTACAGATTTAGTTCTGTGTCCTGCACGTGATTAGTTCTCTGATTTTGTCGACAGGCGCAAGCCAGACTAGTCTATACAGTGGAGACAATCGAAATTGGCATAGGTTTTCCAACATGCCCGAGACCAGAATCAACTTCGCAGCTGCCTTTCTCGACGACATGCTTTACGTCATTGGTACGTTATTAGTACGTTACCAGAGGAAACCGTGGAATTTTCTTCCCGGGGAAAGACAGTTTTTTTTCTTGTCAGTTTATGAAAATCTTTGCGTAACTGTGAAATGCTTTGGAACTCACCCTCTTCTCAGGATAAGGACGTGCACTCTATTTGGCTTATTGCGTGAACTAATGGGGTGTATAATTAGGTTTCTACTTTACTGGTACTTTATTACGACGATGTACGAAATACTTGGGATGTTCCTGACTCGCCCTCTTTCCGATGAGAGGCAACGAGCTTTCTGCATTAGGTGAGGAAGGGGATCAGCAGGGTTCTAGAAATCTGAGGACTTGTCGCATTAATGTTGTAGAGAAGGAGGTTGGAATTTTCATTGTTTTTAATTCTGCAGGCGGCTACGACCCGCATGACATGGACTGCATGTGCCGTGCTGCTAGAGATGTGTTCACCTTTGACCTTAAGACTCGGAGGTAAGGTCAGCTGCACCTCATATTCCTCTCACCACTCATTCTCCCCTTTCTTCCTATGTAATGAGCAAGTACTCGCACAGATTCTTTTGCTTTCTTTGACGCTTGCGTGTTTGTATTCTTGAAGAAGTATTTATGAAACGCTTTCAAGGGCTGAAGGCGGTTGTAGGTAGGTTCAAAGGGAGAAAGATACTGATATTTTGGAGTGTTTGGCAGTTTCAGCAAGCCCGGCTAAACTAAAACAACAAAGAACATTTGGAGAACTACGATTCTATGGTACAGAATGTGAAAGACTACCGACAACAGCTTTCGTATTTCGCTCTATATAATGCTAGGCCGTAAGTGAATAGTCAGAACAATGGCTAATTTAATGTTTTTTCTTAATATAACCATGTTTACGTAAAGGTGGGATGAAGTCGGAGATTTGAACCATCCTAGATCCTTTCTGGCGGCGTGTGCGTTAAACAGCAAACTGTACGCCATGGGAGGGCAGGACGACCGCGAAAAGTGAGTAGCTAGGCTCATCATCTTCTTGATCCTCTCCTCTATGTGATCATTTATGTTGTATCTTGAAATCTGGCCGCCTTCGCTGTCGGATAAAAGCTTTAAATCATCGAATCTCACGTTGTTGGTAGGAATACCAGACGCTTTGAAGAAGCCAGACTATGGCTGTTGTTGTTTTTTTTAATCATGACGTGTTACATTAGCAAAGAGACTGATTAATATAATATTTGTCGTTAGACAACAGCACCGTCGCTATAAACTGGTAAATGATTAAAATTTCAAGTTGAAAGGGAACTGAGCTGTACCGAGAGAGAACTGTTACACCGAAAGGGTGCAACTGCAATTCAATACAATGGCTCCGAGAAAGAATTGTTTGCTTCCGGTACCAAAGTGGAAGGTGTTGATTGTCCTTCAGTAAACTTTTGATTTAAGCTGAATTGGGGTCTTGATTGAGAGGCATGTCCAATATTCCTTTATGTAATAGGGGCGAGAGAGGGAGAGGTGACACATTCACACAGATATCTTTGTGACTTAAAGAACTGAAGAGTTTACCTGTGCGATAGAAACCAAGCACTTACCTTTGTGATAAGGAGAGCTGACGGTTGCTTGTGTGATAGAGAGTTCAAGGCGGTTTTTCCATTGCAGTGTGCTGGAGACTGCCGAGGTGTACGACCCGGCTACAGGAAAGTGGTCCTTCATCGCCCCTATGACCTGCGCCAGGGTCAGCGCCTGTGCCGTAGGCTACGAGGGCAAGGTCATAGTGGTCGGAGGGTATGGAAGGGCGGACAACGATTCGACTCCCTGCCCCGTGTTGGCGTCAACAGAGTGCTACGATCCGAAGACCAATTTGTATGTCATTTTTAGACTGTGGTTAGCGGGTAATGTGCAACTGTTGGGTATAAAGTATGAATCTTGGGTTGAAAGGAATACGGTGTACAAAGCGGAAAATGCAGTGGTGGGGGATGTACAGCAGGTACTTGGTAATGTAGGGTATGGGACACAGAAAAGGTAGGAACATGCGATGCTTATGCGTATGTATAAATTGTCTTCTTGTCTCTATTGAATGGGTGTTGATGCATGGATAATTTGGGGATTTTAGAACTATTTTTCTAGACTTTAATTGCTGCCTTCTCCGTGTGCAAATGTAAGTGATCAATATGTAGTGAGTTGTGATCAGTCCTACATTTTTATAACGCGTGCACTGAGCTTTTTACCTGCTCACTATTTAGTTTCAGCTAACTTCAGCTGAGCTTTTTCTTGTTTGTTTCGTTTCGCTTTGCACCTTTGTTGCGGAAACACGCTACTGTAAAACTAAGCAGCAATGTTTTAAGGGTAGGGACCACTACATTTACCTTAAAAAATATGATAGAAATAGTTATTATAACTGAAAACAACAGTAATTTAAGGCAACGAGCAGCTACAGTAAAGCTAACTACAGATTTCAAGAACAGAAACCAGTTTTGTCATACCCAAACATAAGTTTTGCAAATTCCCTGCGTGCCCAAGAGCAAAGTGCATTGTCAAAACTTACATGTGTTGTCTTCGAGACAGAATATAGTGGATGAGTACTTCTTTGAAAATATTTCAGATGATGCTTGGAGATTCTTCGGTTCAAAAGATGATACACTACGCCTGTATGTCAGACCCTAAAGCACTCTCACTATGGGGAGAATGTGTGTTACAAACCACAATTGTGAGACTTCATGTTGCAGAAAATAGTCGACGAGACTGCATGTTGCAGACCGTTATGACCATGACTGTTGCAAGATTGTAGGGGTAGAGGGGCGAGGTATGTGATATACGTTGAATATGCAGGTGGCAGAGTATGGGCCCCCTGCGGATGCCGCGGGCCCAAGCGAGCATGGTGCAGATGAACCGGAAGCTCTTCCTGTGTGGTGGGGCGGCGCACGATCCGTCCACTGGCAAGCTCAGCAGCATTAAATCCGTCGACATCTACGACCCCGCTTCCGGCGTCTGGTCGCACCTGTCCGACCTCAAAACTGCGCGACATAACGCCGGGGCAACGGTGATAGGTAAGCTATCCGTGAGTGGCTGATAAATGTGACGTGCGTTTATTTGTTGTCTTTGTAAAGCACTTAGAGCTAGCCGTATACTTCCCGTTATCATGAGTATTACCACCGTCCTAAGATAGCCGTTTTATGCGAAGAGAAAGCTTCACTCCTGTAGTATGTTGCTGTGTTTCAGTGTTGCTGTGTGTAACAATTCAGCCAGTAGTTACTTCATAACTTATTTCTAACTGCCCACTATTAAAGAGACCGCTCACGGCAAAATATCACATTTGAAAGAACATTGTTAAACATTACCTAACAGATATTATTAGTACAGTAAATTACAAAGCACGTTAAAAACGGCGTTTTTGCCCTATTTTAAGGTCTAGTACTGTGCAAGCTTTTTTTCCCCTTAAATCACTGGGTTGAACCCAGCACAATTTCCCCAAGCGTGAGGGAATAACTCTCCACCGTTTTAGAGATATATATGTAAAAATATTGGCATGCTCAGAAAGATGTCAAATTCTACGTCCCGACTTTTCCCATTATTTTAAAAAGACTTAAAAGGTATATTAACTCTGTCCAGTCATTACAATAATATTTTGTACCGAAGTAGACCTTTAAGTATCAAGTCTTTCACTCCACTTTCACTGTATGTTTGATGTGGTAATGCAAGGACAGCAAGTAATTAGAATATATGCTTAACGGGTTTATTTGTGTGTTTTTTAAAAAAAATACTTTCAGACTATCAACATGCTTTTCAACGGTCACAAAGAATCAGTTTCTTTCTATGTTAATTAAGCAGACAACAGACAGCTGAAAAAATATTTATTGCTTTAAGCACGATTAAAATTAATCTTTGTTTATCATACACCTATATTTTGTAGGTCACAAGATTTACGTGGTGGGGGGTATATCTGCCCACAACAATGAAATCCTCCGTTCAGTCGAGTGCTTTGATACGGAAACAAATACTTGGATTACGTCAGTTCCAGACCTGCCATTGGGAGCGAAATCTTTGTCCTGCATCGTGGTACCAGAAATGATGAATTATGCACATTAATTTAGCTCCAAGAATGAAATGTTCGTCCAACCAAGAATTAATGACATTATCTTTCTGGTGTAGTATGCACTTTTATTTGTGCACGTGTTTACTTCCTCTTTCATAACAAATAATCTATCGCCTGATGCATAGGACGTATGTGAAGTCATTTCGTTTGAATATGAAATACTGGTATTTTAACTGACTGCTTGGCGTTAAAGCTCTAGTGGGGTGCAAGTCTTTTTTACCTGGTGAGGCGGATACCCGAGTGGTTATAGCACTGGCGTCCAAACCTGGAGGCACGCTGGTTTGACACCCGCAAACACAGCAAACCTCTGGCTTACCTCCCCGAACCATCTATAGAATCAGGTTCTCGTTCCCGACAGCTGGGTCAACTGGGGGAAGTGAGGTGCGCTACACGGGTGTCGAACCAGAAACCATCTGTTCGGACACCAGTGCTCTAAGCGCTCGGCTATCCACTTCCACACTATCAGCCAAGGTTTGCAGTAGCTGACGAGACATTCTGTAACTAACAGCACATCATGTAACTGGTAACACTTTCTGTAACGTATACTATGCCCTGTAATTAATATGACTTACTGTAAATGGCAAGACGTTCATTAACTGAAAACTCACGTCAGTAATTAACAACTCTGCCTTCGCCTCCTCCTGCCCATAGCCCCCACACTTTCTCCGCTCTCTAGTACGTGTGTGTAAGTGTGCGCGTACGTACAGGTAGCCTCATATATCGTTCACCTGGCAGTCTTGAGGACACCGGGTGCACCAAACCATCGATCAGGCAGGGGAGGGGTTGCGACACTCGTATACATACTCCTCCGTCGTAGAAGCAACTTTGCGTGTTTGTCGTCTGCTCTGGGCCCGTTGTCGTTGTCACCATGCACTGTCTGCCAGGCAATCGAGTGGTACCCGGAGCGAGGGTGTGCGCAAAGCTCCCGCGAGCTGTCTGGGTCACGTGACCATACCCACGCGACTAACTGAATTGGGACCGTTAACCTCCCACAGAGCTGCCTAGGCCGTGTCGTCAGTACTCTTTGTAACTCAAATCTGGCTCTAAGTCCGTTTTTCTTTTTCGTTTTTTTTTCTCCCTTTTAAGACTCATTGATTTGTAGAAACCGTTTGCTTGCTATGAATAGCACGGCTATAAATATATGTAATGATTTGTTATTGCCTCTACAACGTCCTTTCTGGCGGTTGTTTCATTATTCAAGCTGACATAATACCCAAATCTCTCTATAATCACATTGCATAATCGTTTTTCATGTTCCAAGGAAAACATTACAAATATATATATTATTCACCTTCGAAATTTCTTCCAGAGGCTATTAAGGATTATGGCAATGCTGCCTCAAGAAATGCTTTTCTTGTATCAAATGAGCTCTGAATATAAAAACAGTCGGTGCTGAAGACACGATCGGTAATTCAAGCCTACGATGCCCCCACCCCTCCACATTGTCCTCGTCCTGCTTCAGTGAGTGATTGAATAAAGGAGCGACTTGTATTAGGGGCTTATGATCTCAGGTGGCGCATACAATGTACTAAGCGCAATGCTTCGTTTCCTATTCTCTGTCTGACGTGGTGTTTCTTCATACCTCTCTTCTTTATATCCAAAGAAGTCAGGCAGTCCGCCTTAATGGATCATCGACAATGTGTAGAGCTGCAGGCTTACAAGCACCGGTAATCTGTCGGTCGAAGATTTCACACTACGGAGTCGCTTGACAACATGTCACCCACGGTCTTCAAAAACATTTCTTCAGACGAATGTTTAAGGCAGTATCTAACTTAATTGTCAAGACAATACTAAAAAATAAAAATTCGAAGCTATTTAAGCAACTGTAGTGAACATTAATTAAGATAACGTCTAATTCTGCTTTGCAGTGTTTTGACACGCTATTTTATCCATACTTTATTGGCAACCACAAGGTGTTGCCTCTGTCCAGTTGTTCCCCCATCCGCTTTATCAGAAGCCATAATCAATGGTAAAAGGAATAAACAAGATTTTTTTGAATTATTACATACAGAAGTGTGCAAAAATATAATTAATTAGTAAATGATTAATAGAAGTCCGAGTGTATTGTATACGCATGATGAGTATGTTTGTTGCACAGATGTAAACTTGAGGACCGCGTAGTTCTGCTGACAACAAGGCGCATCATCGGTAAACAAAAACTGCATGAGAACTGCTGTAATCTAGGTATGATGCTTCCTCTTTGCTCTTAGCAACACCTCACGACGTACCTGCAGTTACAACGCCGTAGTGTGCCAACCGTTCGATTAGTTCTGACCACGTTAACGGCGCTGCTGCTGTCTTTCGGCAAAGCAGGTGACCTAGGGTAAAGTGGGAGATACCTAGCCAGCTGGGGGGAATGGGAGGACAAGAGAGGGGGTACAAGTGTGCGTGCCTAGGAACACCTCTGTCGGCGTCTTCAGGTGTGGGCTAGCGTGCACGCGTTCCTTGAAGATCCTCGTTGGCGCGCGCAGTCTAGATGACATGTTGCAGTCACTAGTATCTTTGCTACTATCCTGTTCCAACACCCTCCTTCAGCTACCAACAACTGCACCGTCGTCAAAGCTGTAGGAACAGTTTTCTAGAGAATTGAAACAAGTCCTGCCGCGGAAAGGGATGGGGGAGAGCCGTTCCGCCATTCGTGTGTACCTTGATCGTTATCTGCAGCGTCGCAAGGCTGAACAAAGTGGAAAATCGAAGCAGCGATTTATGTCGAGGTGTGGATATTCTGTTTACTCTCCTTGTAACACCTTGATATGCTGAGGAATGACTGAATGAGTCACTGTGACTCGGCGACATGTTTATGCAAACACGGACAATCACTTTAGTTCTTTATTGGCGTTTTCTGTTTAAACTGTTTTTTGAGGATCTACTGATCAAAAAGAAAAGTATTAGTAGACCTGTTCTGCGGGTGGTTACTTCAGACGTTCCGAGCCAAAGGTGAGCGAGAAACCTTGACGTCAGGTGAGAAACCTCGGTTCTACGCAAACAAGAGAATACCATCCGGACTATTCACCTGTCGCCCCACAGGGATCCGCTACGTGTTCAATCAACAATAGAACGCGTTAGTCATAGAAGGCTGGCTAGAGTGCGCCTTCAGTTGTGCCTGACAGTCTTTCATTGCTCTGTGAACAGTCTTCTGGGTGACATTAAAGTACAAAATGAAAGGATTTCCAACACAAAAATGAAGACGTCTTCAAAGAAAATGACAGAGTTTTGTTGATGATTTGTTTAATGATGGCGTAGCAGAACTTGTACCAAAATCAGTGAGTGCGGAATCGTCTTAGCAGACCTGAGTCTCCCCATCTCTAAAGCACAAACTGTTTTGATCTTCAAGACGGCAGTAATGGGGCTGAAGGATGTGCTTGAAACAGCAAAGCCGTCTGTTTCACAAAGACTAGAATCTCCAAGGCAGGCGCAAAGAAAATCACCTCCTTCACGAAGGAGGCAAGGAACAGCAACTTTGTTGAGGGACGTGGTCAATGACGAGCACGTAGAAGAGTGGGAGGAGGGGATCAACAGTCCCCAGATGCGGGGTGATAGCGGCTCTGCTCCAGGAGGCGGCGTTTCTGTGACGGTCTTAACCCTGGACGGCAATTTCTCTCTTCCGGCCCCCGGTGACCACGACAGCCATCAGAATAGGAACCTGGACCATGAAGAAGATCTTGTCGAGCTGAAACTGGTGAAAGATTTTTACACCCGTCGAAAGTACGGGCGCCGTTACGGTCTGACGGACAGGTCCATGGAGAACAAGACTGTCCTAAGCCTAAGTCTGTTTGGCACGAAGTATTTCAACAGCAAGGACTCACCTTTTGAGGGCGTTCCCGGCAACAAAACCGCGTCCACGATGAAAGCTGCTAACAAAGATTCGATCGGCAATGCCTCTTCACATCCTGGTCTGAAACAATCGCTTCTCAAAACAGTCGACTGCGGCGTGTCAGGAGAGTCCAAGGTCAGCAGTTATCTGTCTACGTCACTTCCTGGACTTACTTCCTTGCCTCGCAGTGGACGGATACGGTCCGATGATCTGCTCCAGTTGACGCGGTTTGCTGGTTCACCCTCCCTCTTGTTGGGTGACTTTGGTTTTAACACGGCGCGCATGGACCATCTCTCCGGCTACAAGCGGCTTACAGGGTCTTTGGAGAGAGAAGGGGTCGGGGACTTGCAGCTGCTGAAGGTCCTCCAACAGCATGCTCAGCGTCAGATCGTGGCCTGTCAAAACACTGGCTACTTCCACCGAGGAAGTCGCGCCGCTCAAAACGTGCTCAATCTTCGCCAGACTTTCTTCCCCCGGGCTGACTCCTACCTCACGCGTTTCCTCCCCATCGAAGGGAAGGGAGGTTGCCGAGAGAGGATGGGAACCCCACCTGTGGTAGTTCTTGGCGAGGAAGAGCGGCGAAGACGATTGGTTCATCCTGGGCCCGGAGCGAGGCTGAGCGCGCCGAAGATACCCGACAGGCAGCAGCAGGCTTCCCATAGAGCTGCGCTTCCGGCCATCAGCGGAAGTTCATTGACAGTCATGCTTGCCGAAGGTCATGGCGAATGAGAGACTTGACAACTGCTCTGTGGTGGAAAAGTTTGAGGTTTATCACACAGGAACTCCACATTGAGGGACTGTAATTCCAGGCGGTATTGAGAAAACGATGCTCTGACCGACGAAGACAGAGCTTTGTGAAAAAAGAAGTGAACTGAAATAAATATTGAGTGAAGGAAAGTGTAATACTGCGGGACAGAAAGTGACTGCGTTTTGTGTGTTTTATTTATTTATTTTTTTTACCGTGAAAATAAGTCAAAACCATGACAGTGTCACCATGTTGAAGGGATGTTTCAAGAATCTTTGAACCGCGAACATGCAGCATGCTTTCCGAGTTGCCGATATCACACATCGGCAGGTAAGGTAGAAGAACATGCTATTGTTTTAAACAGTTTAATTTATTGTAGACTTTTGATATTTATCATAATTACTGAACATATTGAAAGACATGAAATGAGCAGGTTCAACAAGCTTAATAACTTGACAAACTGTAGACAAAAAAGCTCTTCAGTTGTCATGGAGATCTCAGTGTTTTACATCAGGCTCTGTGTCTTACTTGGATTCAGCTGCTCTGAACACAGATACCTTGTTGTAAATGTTGTAATGCCAATTGTCTCACCCTTTCTATCACTTTTTTGCCTATTGATTTGTTGTTAATATTGTGATAATACTTGTTCACCTGTTTGTCTTCCTTTGCAGACTTATGACACTCTCCATCCGTCCTCTTTGTTCCCGATTCCTCTTTGCGCCTTCTATGTTTATTGCTATTACTTGTCTGCAAGGCTGTTTCTCCTTCCGTCAATTGTATTCTGTCCATGTCTCCTTGTGTCAAGCAATAAGAGCCTTCTCCTTCGTGAATAAATCACATGTTTATTATTTATTATTGTAATAAAACGTAAGTTCTGATGCTCTCTTGGAAGGTTTTTATCATTCTCATAACTGTCATGTTTCTCTAGATTTATTTCTACCACATGGAGTACACATTTTGTAAAGATTTTCTAATCATTTCGAAAAAGACTCATTATGTGTGGCTTTAAATGGCTTAAAACAGCATGAAATGTCGTTTTCTAAAATCATGTTTGTAAAGCTTCTGATTATGTGTCAGTTTATGTGGACTTTATCCCTTATTTGATGGGTGTGTGATGGTAGTGGTGGTGGTGGGGTGGGTGTTTGTTAGTGTGTGCAGCTATCTGTCCAAATTCTCAAAGCTTTGCCTTTCATAGACTTTGATGCTGTGCTCCGTTCTGTATAACTATAGCGTGTGTTGGTAAATAAAAGAAAATATTCAAATAGGATTCCAAGAGGTTTTTTTCATATTTATTCCAAAAATAGACTAACATAGTTTGCGAAAGTATATGTATCTTTAGGTTATGGATTCTTTCTGTTTCTTAATCTGTCTGTGTAGATCATTCACTCTGTCTTGTTTTTCCCGATGTCCACAGGGCTGGCAATTCAAAATGTGGAAATGCTTTTACAACACAGTTATATAAAATCTTTTACATCACGGGTGTATACTATGTTTGCCTCATTTGCTCAAATGTTGACCCATAGTTATACAAAAAAGACCTACAGTGAATCTACAGACACATAACACTTGATTACCCCAAAGCACACCTGGTTTGCACCTCGCGAAAAACTTGCTAACGGGTCATAGTATGTTATGTAATGATCTGATGTTCAGGTGTCACCGACATGTTTCGTTAACAACAAAAGAGATTTTATTATTTGTGTTCCAACAGCGACTAAAGGGGACTAAACTTTCTCAGCAATGTTACGATGTTGGAATAGAGGTATAGTGTACAATCCCATAATATGAGTACAGTAAACACGATGGGGTGTAAAGGTGTGTTCTGTTGAGAAAATACTGTAATGAACCGGTTACAATTATGTCTGGCAGGTAAGGCTGTTGGCTTCGCGTGCTAACCAGCACCTATTAACGGACATGTTCGTAGAACGTTTCTATTGCCACTTACGAATAAAAATGGTTCTCCATTTTAAAGTGTACATCCAAATGCTTTGCTGTGTGTGTGTGTTGTTTTATTCTTGCTCCAGGCGGTCCGGTGGCGCAACGGTCAGCGCCTGTCATTAATACAGTCGAGGTTGGGTGTCCTGGGTTCAGCTCTCCTCTAGGGCACGCTGTTATTTCTCTGCATTTGGCATCCGTTTACAGGGCTGGCCGTCTTGTCGTGATTTAGCTTTTCTTGCTAGCTTGACATAAAACACCAGTTCCCCTCCCCTTACACTCGAATGACGTGTTACTGAGCGGCCATACTCGAGAAAACTAAAGCGTAACATAACTTTCCCCCAAACAGAAAAAAACAAACCGTATAAGCTCAAGCAAGAGGGTGTTGGGGAAAGACGAAGAGAGAGAAAGTATATGCACACTTCCCTAATATGAATAAGCATGCGGATTTTTACTTTCAAGTCACATTTTTATCAGTGTTTGAAAAAAAATTTCCTGAACAATGTGACAAAATAGAATGTACACGTAGGCAGGCAAAATTTCCTTACAGATTCTATATATCAAAAATACCCATGTGAAAATATTTCCTTCTCCTATAATTGTAAGCTTTGAAAGACACCATGTGCCGGCGAAAGTGATAGTTGTTACTTGAAGAGCCTCAGGTCAATGAAGCTATGCCTCAGTTCAGAACAATCCACTTCCGGGTTCGTTCTGAAAATAAAGACAAGAATAGTATAAAAACAACAAAATAACGAGGATATCAACTAATCTTGTGACTAGACATTGGGATGCTATTTACAATGACTAGAGTACTTCAAAACATGGACAGCAGAACTACAAAGGGTTGGTGTATAAATAATTTAATTATTTCTACGAAATTAAAAAGATCATTTTGAGTGAAGACGGGAGTGAGTAACCATAACCCCCTACACCAATCCTATCATCTTATCAGGGTTAAGACACACACACAATTATGGAATTTACATCGTGGAGAATTTGCAGAAGAGTATGTAAAAAAAAAAAATTGTATACATCACAATTAGTTTTAAGGTCATGGATGTAAACACAAAGAATAAAAATAGGAAAAGAGGGACTGGATATTGTTATCGTATAACGGGGCACAAGGATGGTAATACTCACATTTCGTTAAAAACCTCGAAAGCTTTTAGCTGGACACTGTTCACCCGCCTGGACATGCAGATCACATGGGCCAGAGTAACATATCGGATAGCTCTCAGCTGGTCTGGAAATTAAGTAACAGTTATGAGAGTGAATTGTAGTGTAGATAATAATGATATGTGGGTGTTATCAGTGATGACAGTGAACTGTAGTTAAGAATGTGTGTGTGTTATCAGTGATGACTGAAATGAAGTAAACATCGATATCTATAAAATGATGTTCAGTTATGTCACAGAAATGACATTTTGCTTCACATGAGTGTGTCATTGCCTTGAAATAAATGGGTTTATTTCATCAAAGCATTTCTTTTCTTTGTCGTTAAATTTTAAAACTTGATAAGGTAAGACAGTATTATTTTTTTTTCTTGACATGAGCATCAGTAGTTTACAGTTATTCGGTCTAATGTCATACATTTTCAGAAGGAAACTTTTTGCTATAACTACAAGACATGGACAATATAATATAAAATGAAACTCATCCTGCTGCATCGATGTGACATATAAGCCACGTCTGTCTTCTATTATTGTCAGAATATCTTAAGGAATGTGACAATGTCTGAAATTCCAAATCGAAGTAGCACCACTGCACTTCTAGTGAATCTTTTAATATCTAAATTGAAATACATCTCCCTGTGTCACAGATTATAATTACTTATGAAACTTTATCTCTGACTGCTAATGATGATATAATTTCATTCTTACCAATGACAATCATTTATCCTTTGTTTAAAACATTTAACATCAAATTAACTGAAAAAATAGTTAAAATAGAATGTGTATGTGCGCGCGCGCGCTCTCGCGATTTATATGTTATGTATAATTATTTATTATAATACTTTCGACTTGTTTTTATCAGACGAGAAGAATAAGGTGTGATATAAATCTCTGTGGAAATTTTCGTGACATTAAATACCGTTTGAACTCACCATTTGTAAATCCTTCGATCTCACTGACGGTCTCGAAGTAGAAGCGGTCGCCAAATTTGAGACTGTGGAACTGGATGCCAAGCAGACACGCAAGGGTGGGGCCGACGAGTCCACCTGCCAAGGGTTTCTCGGACATGAGTCCAGTGAAAAGGTCTATGTCGTCAACGTTGCTGTAGGCAGAAACGACGATAAAATATTTTAGGCATCAGCAAGTAAAGAAAAGATTTAAAAGAAACACTAGTGACGATGATAAAGGTTTTAAAGAAATCAGGGGGAGTGGTATTGCACCGAGCCAGCAACTAAGGCAGCCAGCGCTGGGAGAAGGGGAGGTAGTTTGTACACAGATGCTTACTCATAAACAGTTGCCAGCTTGAGGCCCACTGCCGAAGGGACGAACTGTGAGAACGATGTCAACTTTTTCAAGCCGCAAATTTTTCGGTAGTTGTTGTACGAGGGCAAACCATGGTCTCGACCTCGCTGAAGATTCAACGCAACCAGGTCGAGACCGCGGCTACGGGCAGGTGCTGGTGGCTGGGTTCTAGGTTCAAAAAGGTGACCTGTGGAAATTGGAGAAGAATAGCACGGTCTCCAAAATGTTCACTAGAAAATGAACATCGGTGTTACAGCACGTTATAATCAACTATCGAATGTTCAAGGAGAAAAATATCCCACAGAACAAGCTTGAACACCGTTGTGTAAAAGAAATGTCTCACAGCTCAGCGGACTTACTCAAAGATGATGATTGATGATTGATGATGATTAATAGTAGTAGTGGTACCTGTAATTTCTTCTGTAAAAAATCTGTCAAATGCACGAGCGCCGTTGGTAAACAGCGGGCTAACAAGCGACAAAAGCACGCCGTTGAAATCATCAAAGATAATGTCGGGCTTGTTAAACAGCTGCCGAAGCGGAATAACCCTGAAAAAAAGACAACTTGAGATAAAGCTGAGGTTTGCTCTGGTGACGATAGAAATAAGGGAAAAAAATCAGTCTGTAATGGACCTCTTCACCTGCTATGTCAACCGAATGTAAACGGTATTTTAAAAAGGTGTGCAAAACTGAGTTAAAGGACCTTGGTTAATGAGATGTTAGAGACCCACACTTATCTCTCTAGGCCAGCCTTTTGGTGAGAGATGCCCACATTTCGTCTAGTCACTCCTTAATCTTCCTCAACTCTCTAAGCTTCGAGGTGCCTTGTTTATAGCTAGTCAGCTGGGATGCTCCGCCACCCGGGTATCGAAGCACTAGAGTCCGCCTCCGATCCCGTACGCCTGTCTAACTACTCAGCCTAATTAACAACGCATCTCACCTGCCACTGACATTGAAGAAGGCAGGGATCAAAGTGTGACCCATCCGAAAGACGGCAGTTGCAAAGGCGTTGTAGATGGAGGGATCGACTGTCGGCAGGTACCTGGTTCTGCTGCCAGTGAGCAGGCTGAACTGTGAGAGGATGCTTTTCGGAAGGAAGACAGGCAACCACTCGCTGTACTGGATGTTCTGCACGATGGCGCCTACAATCTTGCGAGTGAGCTGGAAGATCTCCTCGTGCGAGTCGTAAGGGCGGAGAGTGGCGAGGTCTCGTGCGATCTTGTTGTGCAGCTGCAGGAAGAGCGTGTGCACGACAGTCAATCCCGGCTGTTCGCTCACACGATCGTCTCCTGCAACATACCCATTGGTTAAAGCACTCGGGGGGTGCATTTTTTCCCAAGTATTGGATAAAGCGGGGATAAACTAATTCCTCAAGTCTTGGTGATTACCTCCCTTATGTGTTTTTGATACACACCTATAAACATAATCATGCACAGAAAGGTCAATAACACATAAGTCATTGTACATGAATACTCTAAGTTGTCGAGCTCTTAGCCAATAGGAGAACCGGTACCATAAGCTAATAAGGCTTATTTAGAGTGCTCTAAACAACACGTGATTGGAGGGAAGGAGAGGAAGCACATCTGTACGATAATAGAAGGGAAAGTGAATTGTGCGAAAAGGTACTGAGCTCCACTGGTCATTGGTCAGTTTGATAAGAGAGCTGAGGAAAGGCATGTCAATCTCTTTGTGGCATTGTCATTCATTGATTCCCTCTTACCCTAGTTTCTTTTTCTGTAATTTTCAGTGGACTGTTTAACTTTCCTGTCCACTGATTGTGAATGTTATGTCTGTAAAGTAATCCGACTATAAAATTCTTCCATTGCCAGTGACAAGCTAGAGCGACACACACTAATTACTCTTTATTTCGTTCTTAGTTCGACAGAACTCAGTCACTGGTTTATCAGTTGCCCACCTGCCAAAAAGCAAAATCGGCCTGGACTGTGAATACAGTTGTCTTGTGGTCTACGAGGAAGTAACTCTCCAGACTCCGAGCGTAGCAGATGACTAGGTTCTCCTGAAGAAAGCTTCTCTCTAAGGTTAAGCTGAACCTCCTGACTGCTACCGTACACCATCGACGCATCAATAAAAGAGGTGGCTGTGTTTATTTGCTGTCTCGGGCCTGCAACGACAAACAACAATAATAGTAATAAACGATGACATCATCATCATTGTCGTCGTCATGTCATAGTCATTAATGACAACAGTAGCAGTAGATGCATAGTCTTTTTTGGTTTTGCTGTTTACAGGCGCCGAGAAATACAAGAAATAAGAGGATGAGGTTTGGCGACAATGGCTAGACTTTCAAATATATTGGCATAACTATACAAGTATTTTTAATGTGAAAAGGCCAGTTAACGATTAAAAAAAACACTCCCAACTGAAACAAAGTAAAAGACTGTACTTTCTGCTTGATATGTAAGTGAAACCAGAAGAGATGTCGTACTTAGCCTGGTGCCATTTTCGTCCCGTGCCGCGAGGGAGCGCGAGAACTCCAAGCAGGACGATTCAAAGCGCGGGTCATTATCTGACTTGATCAGCGGGAAGCAGTCACTGCGGATTAATTGTTTGATTACTAAATTACTGATACACAAATCCCTTGTTCAGATTGTAATGTTCACATTTTAGCTAACTGTCCTGACTATAATAAACAAAAATTCATGTAATAATTAAAGTGGCTGGTAGTATAAGCCTGGTCTGATGCGAAAAAAGGCTGCAAGTATAACTTACGGATTGGGAACTGGATTCACCGTGCCGTTGACACAACAGGCAATGGAACCATTTTGTCCTGAGCAAAAGAAATAATACGTCGTACAACAGAATAAGACAAGTTAAGGCGATACAGAAAAGAAACGGCCATAAAGGGGGTGGGGAAAAGTAAAAGAAAGAAGAAATTAGTGAACGAAAGAAAAGCTTAGACAAAACGACATAAAGGAGGAAGGAAGGAAACATCAAAATCAAGCAAGAAAGAAACGAAAGGAAGATTGAAGAAAGAAAAAATATATAGGCCAAGGGGAGAAAGTAGCTTACTGGAGGATAAAATAAAGGCCGCGAGGTCGTGATCCATAAACTGTCCCCAGGCCATCAGCATGACTGTGAAGTTCTGAAAGTCCACCACGTCTGTGTGGATGAACCGACTGACGTCCAAGGCCGCAGGGAGGGGCCTGCCGCGCACCCCCAGCGTGCGTGGGGAGTCGACACCTAGCGGGAACAGCTATAAACATGAGCTTCATCTTCTTTGTTTACAAGCATGAGTGCGTGCATGAGTGCGCGTGTGTGTTAACAATCTACGACTTACCTAAAAATACCCTTCCGAGCTAGGAAAGCTATTCACAAAAGAATGGGTAGAAGAATAAAATGTGTGTGTGTGTGGTGTTGAAAAAGGGGACATTGATCAGATAAACCTTACCGTTCTCGTAGTCAGGGGGAAGTATCCTGGAAGGGGGGGTGTTGGCCATGCCCAGGTTAAACACATGGTTGCCACTACCGTCTGCCGTGCGATATCTTGCAAATCGGGAATGTTTTGGATGAACCTGTTAACAGATTTACTTGCAAGGTATATCTTTTAGCAATAAGAACATAATAAATAGCATAAATGGTTCTTGCTTTTCGAACAACCAGAATGACGATAAATGAAATCAGCAAAGCATTTTTTTCTAGCGAGGTCCATGGTACAAATAATAACGATGATTTATTTATTGAAGAATGTCTTGTTCTAGACATTACTTTTCTGAAGTTTAAAAAAATGTATTAAGCGAATAACCCTAGTTAAAATTCGTTATTTTATATTTTTACGAAGAGACGAAATGACTAACACTTTAATTAAATAACATGTTCAAAGTGACTTTAAGCACAATCTAATTTGGATGAACTTGCTAATAAGAATTTAAGAGTTAGACAAAAAGTCAGAGAAGAAAAGGTTTTGTAAAGGCATCACGAAAACAGCACTGAGTTTACCTTGGTGTGATTTTGATATGCTATCCATGGCTCCACATAGATTGAACCAGTGGAGACAGCGTTACCCAGATGTGGCATCAGACAATAGTCGGGTGGAGATTGACTCCAGGGCAACTCTGTCAAATATTGAAACAAATATAGACACTCGAAAATTAAATATTTTCCACACTATTTACTTTGAGTGCGTGAGATGTAGCCAACCGAGTATTTTTTTTATATATATATATGTATGACGGGTCTTACTATTTACAAATTATCCCTAAAGCTTTAGTGATGTTTACAGTCGCTAAACAAACTGTAAAATAGAGAAAAAAGAAAAAGGAAAAATAATAACAAAAAATTAAAGTGTCATGAAGAGAAGATAAATGCAATAAATAAATGTCTCGATTACCTCGAACTTCAGAAGTCGCCATAGAAGAGATGAAGGCTGCCGTAAGAAACACGACGGACAGTTTAAAGTTCATTTCTGTCTGGTTTCAAGTCCAACTTGATCGCTGATTGATTGACTGTATGTTCAATGACAACGACTTTTCAAACGATGCAGTGTGGGGTCTTTTATATTGATACTGAAAACCTCCCCGGGCGAAGATGAGATGGCGGAAGAAGTAAGCATCCTGATAGAAAAATCATCCGAAGTTATATTTTTAGATGGGCAACATTTTCATCAGAAAGGTAGTAATAATAGGAAGAACAAGGGCGGAACACACAAACACAATCACAGACGAACCATCGACGCGAAGCTGAGAAAATCTAGGAGATAAAAACATAAACGTTTGCTAAAGAAGAAGCATTCTGTTTAAGCAAATCCTAATTTTTTACCTTTTCCATGATTAATTATCCCCTTAAATCCTTTGTGGACAAATTACAACCCTCTCCAAATATCTTACTTTTATATTGGAAAACAAGAATCGAACAATATCAAAGGATTAGTATTATACGAGGCCCTCAACAAAGTCACCACCATCAGTATTTTAGAATCAGTAGATGTTAAGTTTGTCGAGGCAGGTAGGGGTAGGAATTGAAATGTAGTAAGATATCATATTTTTCTCGAACAGTTTTACCAAAACATGACCCATAGTAAAAGACTTTCTAGCCCCTAGAAACTAGGCACAACGAATAAAAAGGTACTTTAGTAATCTTCACAAATAATGTGCAAACCCGCTGTCTGCTGATCGAATGGGACGGTGACGAACCCGGATTTTCCTGCTGAGTCTCAGAGGCAGTTCGCGTGAACTTAAACTTACTGATTTACCGGAAACTAAACACCCTCGGGAACCATAGGGGTGGGGACGAGATAGAAAGAGAGACAGACCAAAAAAAAAAAAAAAAGAAATGAAGCAATGAAACCCAGAAAGACAAAAGAAAACAAGAGAAGAAAGAAATGAAAGAAAAAAAGTGAGACAGACAAACGACATTTTTATTTATTTCGAGGTTTATAGAGTAGGCAAAACTGCTGGATGCCCAACATCTAGACCAGAAACGAAGACAGCTAATCAGGGAGTATTTAAAATTCAGTAAACCCCACGACTAATCAACCAGACAGAGAAAGGAAAACAAAAACTCCAGAAAGAACGAAGAAAAAATACGAAAAGTATCAGATGTATTGTCGCAGATGTGCATATATGTGGCTTATTATTCAACAAGTTCTCGCACTAATTTTATGGTGGTGGTCTATCCACGATGGGAGGTAGTGACACAAAATAACAATGGGGAACTCTTTTGAGTCTCCGTAATCAGAATGAGTTTAAACGGAATAATGGCGTATGAAGTTGGAACTTGCATCTAGTCTGTTGGAGCACGAGATTATGACAGGTTGTACCTTGAGAAACAGAACTTCAACATCAAAGAGGATGTCGTTGAAACCATCGAAACGTTATATAAAAGTTTACGGAGTGCAGTTCTACTCAACAATCAGATAGGAGACAGCAGATAGTGTTTGGCAATAGGAACCCTGTCGCCGACGCTGTTCAACATCTTCCTGGAATGCTTCATGGGAAAGACACTTCACAATCTCCTCATCTCCGTTTCCATCGGTGGGAATCCCCTGTGTAACCTGCGCTTTGTAGACGACGTTGACCTGAAGGCATGCAGCAACATCAAAGTTTCAGGACCTCGCAAACAGTCGGAGGGACAGGGCAAGTGCATGCGGGATTGAGATCAGAACCGACAAGTCCTGATACGAGGTCAGCACCAACGGGCATGGCAAAGTAGAAATGTACATGAGCGGAGTACTGCTTGAAGAGACAAACAGCTTTTAATTACGTGTGTGTCATACTTTCTAAAAATGGCATCAGCATCAGATTTTCCCATCAAAATTGCATCAGCGACAGCAGCAATGGTCAGGCAGACGCAGAAACAACAGAAGATTTGCCGTTAGTACAGGCTGCATATGTCCTTCATAATTCACATCCTTCTGTACGATTTTGCTGTCTTTTCACTGTTACTGAATTGCGAATCTAAGCAGTCGAGACCAAACGGATGAGAAAACTGCTCTGAATTTTCTATAAAAGAACAAAAGGCCAACGAGTTTAGTGACCGAGCGCTGTCGCAACCCTCGTGGGACACCATGAAATCCTCCCCAAAGTTAAAAGATGCAAACTAGTTTGGTGTGCCACCCGGCTGCTTCAATAATATACTATAATAACAATATTACTTTCCTGTGATGTTTTCTAACGACTTACTGTAAGAATGCGCGAACAGCAATGAGAAGATGACAAACCTTAATCTAGAGAAAGCGAAAGAAACGCTAGCTGAGACCGAAACTCTCATTCAAGACAATGTATAGATATATAAGTAACAAATGGTGAGATGAGTGTGTTAATTAAAAAACGTGAGAGTGAACATTTACAAGGCAACTTATTGAATATACAAAGGAAGAGAAGATAGTAGTATCGAGAGATTTCTGGTTTTGTTGTTTTCGTGAAGGCAGCATGAACTGAGTAGTTGTCGCGGAATACCATATGTACCTTGGTAGGGTGCTCCAAACGATGTGAATCTTTCGATCTGCATCTAAAATATCAGAATAAGCATCCATCCTAAAAATGTAAATATATAAATAGACAAATAAACTAATGAATTACCATAAAAAGTAAGGAAAAAAACTGATGATGATTGATGCAATGTAAATGCAAAAAAATGTGGGTACGTCGTATGCGTTGGAGCGATTCCTGCGGTTTTTAGTCTGAAGGTCTCTTGTTGTTAGAACAGAATTTGTTCATGGATGATTAAAACCAGACAGCCTTAGTTATCTTTGCAAGTCAATTCTGATTACTTAACTATGTGCAGTCCGCAAGGAACATCTTCAATGAGTGAATTATTTAGGAGCTTGCTTTCTTTTTGGAATAAAATCTTCAGCAAGGGTAGTGATGTTATCATTAATATTTACTTATAGCTTGTCAGACCTACAAGTCGGTCAAACAAGTCCTTTTTCTAATTTTATTTTTTATTGGATGATTACTATAACAGGAAGAAAATAGCTCACCGATAGTCAAGCATAACAAAAACCTTCAAGCTAAAAAGTGAAGTAATATTTTTTATGTCCGGCAGATTATTTCTTAGATTGAAAAAAAAAGTCAAAAACGAAGCAACCTCACTGATGTTTTATAGATAACCGCCCAGGCTCTACCATTAGGTGAACTAGATAATCGCCTAGAGCACAAACACTGAGAGGGTCGCAGGGATGGTCCGGGTTTTCTTTTCTTTTCTTTTTTTTTTTTAAGTGATGAATGATGTTAGGGAAAAATATTACACTTGCTCGTCCGTTGACTTTACAACTCAAGCTTTTTGTGCCATCGTGTGCGGGAGCCAAGACATGTTATGTTAAGGTGCCATATTTCAGGTGACCAGAGTCCATGTCTATCTAACCAGCGACAATGGGAAAGGTAGAAGGAGGGTAGGAAGCGAACGGGGGTGGAGGTGGGAGCGAGGGCGACCGGGAACAGACTTTTATTCTGAGGGTAGTCTGCCTGCCTGCCTCACCTTTGGTATCTCTTTCCTCAAGTCGAGATAAAGCCAGGAACAATGTAGCTTAATTCAGGGATAATTCAGTTTTGTTACAGGTGTTTCTACTTGATTATCCCAACTGATTTATGCTCATTTTTTTACTTATGAATTTTGGTCCAGTGTTAATTATAACATTGAGTGTTATGATCGTTATTAAGACTGGCAGACATGTGTGTATGTGTGTGAGAGAGCTTGAACAGAAACACACACTAAAATGTGAATATCTAAGGATGAATTTTTAAAAAGTTTTCCTGTAGCTAATAAAGCTTGTCTGAACAATCCCCTCATAATTACCGCACATTCTCTTAAAAGAAAAAGTTAAAAAAAGAGGTTGACCGCAGGATAACATTCTCTGACAGTATCTTTTTGTGACACTGCGCACATCTGCCCCGCGTCGACCAACTTTATGAGACACTGTCGCTACAGGTGGACCAATGTAGTACAACAGGCTCCGCATTCTTTGCTACCCCGCACCAATCCCGTGCTGAGGACATTACAAGCGTAGAAACTATTATCATTTCCTTTTCCTTAATCGTCACAAAGGTTCTTGGTTCTGACTGCTCATATAATTGCAAGTAAGGATAGAAAAAAAAGGAATAAAACCAACACAGAGAGATGTTAAAAATTGACTACCCATTTATGATTAATATCTGCTAAAGACTACGGAAACAAAGATTCGAGGGCGCAGATAGGTGAAGAAGTGAGATGATGATTGGTTGCGGTAAAGTTAACCTCAGGCGAACTATTCCCAGAAACAGATTGGGGACTAAGGGACGTTCCTGCTGGGGTTAATTTGACTATTTTTACTTTTGTTACCGTGTAGAGAATGACTTCTTGTAGATTCAATTTTTTAAAATTCATTAACAAAATTAAATAAACTTTCGCTTGTGTTCATCTTTGAGCTCACTAGCACTCTTGAAGGACAGTCAGAGAGTCAGCTAGATCATAAAATTTCAGAACACAGATAAACACTTCTCCATATTTGTGTGTATATATGTGTATATGTATGTGCGCATGACTCGCGTGTTTGCTTGAGTGTGTGTCTGTGTTAACGTGCGCGGTTGTGTGCAGCTGTGCGTTTGAGTGTGCGTCAATATGTCGTAAGCGTCCCACTAATTGAAACACCTCTATGCATATATTACAAAGGCACAATACAAAAACAAAATAATACTATCTTTATTTATCTTTTTCGGAAAATGTTTTGTCTGCCAACGATAACATGAGACTGTAATTGCCAACGTAAATGAATTGAATGTATTCATTTTTTTTAAACTGCTTGTGTTATTATTTTATCTAGAGGGATGTTCTCGTATGACAAAATATTTTCCTGAAAAAATTTAAACAGGTATTTTGTATATGTATTTATATTTGATTTACTCAGTGCGGGCTAGGCAAAGACAAAATACTTCGCCCCCTTCTCTCCACCTAAAAAAGTGAAGGCAGTCTGGTGGTGCAACGGTTAGCGCCCATCACCAATACAGTGAAGTTTGGATATCCTGGGTTCAGCTCTCGTCTCGGCCACGCTATTCTTTCTCTGCATGTGGCATCGGTTTACAGGGCTTGCTGCCTTACCATGATATATAGCCTTGGTTGTTGGCTCGGCGTAAAACACTAATCCTCCCACTTCCTAAAAAATGTGAACCCCTCATCAACAAAAGTATTGGAAGGATTATAGTATTAGGCTTACCTCTTATTTTTTAAACTTAAAAAATTTAAACAATAAACCTAGGCTTGAGTTGAATTGAACATTATTTTAACTTAAGGTTCACGTCATTCTGACTCTTGTTTATACATATAAAACAGGGGTGCATAATGTTATGAATTTTTCAGTGAATTTTATTTTCCTTCAGGCTCGAGCCTGATTGATCGATCTTTGGTGATTTTCTTAAAATATCAAACTGAAGAGGACAATTTTTACATTATTTTACCTTGAAAAAAAGAGAGAAAAAAGGAAGCGTTACAAGTATAGAAATTTTATTAATTCGTTTAATGTACACTTCTCAGCCAAGATTAAGAATTAAACGTAGAAATATTGTAGATAATAATCCCCATATTGTACTGAACTTGATAACCTTCCCACAAAATATAGATCTTTTGAAACAAAAAAGCAAACAAACAAAACAACGATCTCACTTTCGTGTTGAATTTTTTTCTTTTGTCGTCTGCAAGCAATGCTTCCGGCCGATGTGGCACAAGGGAAGTAACTCTAGCTCTCGGCGAGAGCTCTCTAGGCGAAGAAACATTCTAATGAGAGGAAGTCTCTGAGATCCACATGGGCTTGTGAACGCTTGATGAGGAATTGTAACCATGCCTTTCTTTATCAGAAATAAAGGTCGAGGATCTGACAGAAACGATACAAAGGTATAATTTACTCTCGAAATAATTTCTTTTTCTCGAGAGAGTGAAATAATGTTGAATTATAGTATTTAAAATTTGTACTAAATGTTATTTTAGCGGTCTTATAGTAGCTGTGCAGCTGCGACTACTAATGTAATTGCAGTAACTATTCCTGGTGATGTTGTGAGCTACCATTTCTGTCAAAATAAAAAGTAAAGTAATGACATCATTTACGCCAGTGTCGTTATATGCTCATATGTTCGCTTACTGTTTCTTACATTGTCAATGGTCGTGAGTCTGCTTAGCAGAGTGCGCTAATTTGATCAGTCAGTACAACATGGTAATATGATTATCATAGAAATTTTTCAGGTATTACAATAGAAAGGATGAAACTTGCTTCTCCTAAGTAATGAATTTTTTGAGGAAACGAAACATATTATTTTTCGTCAGTCATGACAACATGTGAATAAAATAACGATTGCTTTCCTTCACGTTTTAAAAAAATGTTTTTACTATGTGCCTCATAGAGCATTATAAACATTACTTTTGTTTATGTTGCTCTGAAAACAGAAATTTGGAAAACGACCAAAAGACAAATCCAATGATAAAATTAGCAACTTCAAGAGAAAGCGAAGCCATCTGGATGAAGAGATTGAGAGCGAGTCTGAAGAAGAAAGGTGATAAGTAGGAGTTAGTGTTTTAAAGCAAGTTATTATCAGCTTTCAGTCTTTGAGCTGTTGTCTGTGTACTTAAAACTGTTATGTATCTATTTCAGATGACCTTAATTTTAGGCTTGAATAAGTTAAAAAATCTATAGGTCTGTAATTGTTTCTGCTGATGTAGCTAGGTTGCTAGCTTATTCCTTATTGCTCATTAGAGGAGCATAGGGCCTTAACAACACCTCGCCAGTGAACCCAGTTTTGGGCAGCCACCTTCAGTTGGGCCCATGTGGTTCCGATGTCCTTAGCCTCTTTTTCTACTATTCTTAGTTAGGTTGTTAGATAAGCCAAATTTTTAAATAGTTTAAGCTTGTATGCGGGGGGAGGGAAAGGAACAAGTTATCTGTGCCGTACTTAAAATTTGGTATTAAATTTCGCAAAAAAATTTTAAGCTAGGTAGTCCATATTTAAGCATATTTCTGAAGCTTTTCTGCTATTTACTATCTCATTCTGCAGAAAGCTGCTTGCATAGTTTCCTTTTTTCTTAAGAATCAACAATGTTATTTTCCTTATTATATATGTGATTAGGGAGGTGATTGAGAGACGTGGAAAACCAGATTTTGATGATTCAGAAGATGAGAAGGAACAGGAAACAGCCACAGATAAAAAGATACGTCTCACAAAGCAGTACCTAGCAGCACTAAAAAATGAAGGTAACATATTCAGTATGAGTCAGGGAGATAGAGTAATAAGACATTTACTCATTATTTTTGAATGTTGTATAATTTTTGTTTTTAAAAGATTTCAAGTGCTGTAACATGCTGTGGGAGAAATTTTAATATATGGCACTCAGAGACACAAAGTTACGCAAATTACAACTTGTACACTTAATGCAGTGAACTATTTTTTTAGAATCTCTTTTGCATAATTTTGCACTTTCATGAGTTTGATTTTTATGTTGAATTATTGTGGGTTTGTTATTGGGACATTCTATATTCTTTATTGAGGTGATAGTACAGAATTGTTTCAGTTTGCATTGACTGCATTATTTCAGAGGCAGAGAGAGGGGATGCTGACGTAGAATTGCACGAGGTTGTCTCAGAACGGCTTCAGCATGATGCTGTAGGTATCTCTTGCGCTAGTCAGGTAGTCCTGCATTAAGGAACTTGGTGCTCTAGTTATAATGAATGCAGGAGATATTTTTTAAAAGACTTTTTCCAATCATTTCTTGCTGCCACAAATAAAGTAATATTTAGAAGTAGTATATTTGCTTTATCATTATTTGTTAATTCCGGTAACAAATTATTTACTTAATCTTGGGGTATTATATGCAGCATTCAAGGTCATCAGAGAAATCTTTAGCAATTTAAACTATATGTTTCTTTCTCATGATGATCTCTAGTTCATAAGTTAAAAAAGGGAGATGACTAAGTTTAGCCATTGGTTATCAGAAAAAAGCTTACACCCATCTGAAAATGGCAATTGAGTAATTCAGGAACTCATTCTCATCATTTATTTTCCATGTCATATTGACTTCGGGGCCGTTTGTATATGGTTTTCAAAAGTACATAGCTATTACCAAAGAGAAACATCATCAATTTGAAAGGACAGCTTTTAAAGTATGCAACAGTTCTAGGAGAATAGGAGACCCTTTTTTCATATAGTAAATTTCTATCTCTCTCTCTTTTTTTTTATTTATTTTATTTTTTTGCATGAGAGGGCAAGCAGTCTTCAAAGCAATGTTTCCACAGAATTAAAATGCTAATGCACACAACTACTAATAACCATATAATAAAAGTTTTCAAATACATTCAAATTTATGTACATCAGTGTTGTCCTTTCTATATTGCGACAACAGCTGTTCAAATAATGCTGTATCCCTGAAACCATGCTCAAAGCACACACAAACCCAGCATAGAAAACACCACCAATCAGACCCACATACCAACACAGCATTCAGGAGCCATATGGCAAATCACAACCTCCTCCATCTACCATTTGGTGATCTGAAAGGCATTAACATAACTTTACTGACAATTATAATAACTTTTGATAGTGCCCACTGGTTACAAAAATCTACTCAAGCCGTTGATAATAAACAGACATAAAAACCGTTTGCTTTATATGATTTATTATGGTTCTACAAGAATTATCATTCCTTTCAGTCCAAGATGGTTCAAGATTTTGAGATGTAGCAAGCATTTATCTGTCTTGCATTTTAATAGGGCAGATGTGAGCTGTGGCTTATTTTGATCTTGGGCTATGAAAAGCCTAAAAATAAAAACCATGTCATTCTATTTACAGCACTAATCAGCCACAAGATTTGTGTTTCATTTTTGTAAGTAGCAGCAACCTTTGGACTGGGTTAGGTAAAGAACCACCTCAGGTCTTTGGGGCCAGCTTTACCTGTGCCAGTGAGGGCAGTACCCACCTCCTCTCCCTTGCTACCTTACCTTCCCCAGCCCTCTAGGCATTCATGTGCTTATTCAAACAGTTGGGTTGACTAGGGGGAGTTTGCTTTAGTGGCTGACATGCCCTTTTGACAGAGGCCTTTGCTCTAACCACTCGGCTATCCACTTCCCCAATGGATTGGGTACCATGCTATAAAGCTAATTTCTTCTTCTTACTATTAGTTAGACTAGCTGTAGAGAAAGCCATGTACTTATCTTTATAGCTACATTCTTTCACTGTTTGTTTATATATATTGCAGTTGGAGCAAGCTGGCAGACTTCACAAAATTGTGTCGGATAAGGTATTTATTTTGAATATCCATTTGCACACGCTCTTCCCCACAAATTTTACAATAATTTTCATGTCAATTTTCTTTGTGTCGTAAGATGCTACCACTGTCTCCAGATGAAACATACTCAGAATAAATTGCCATATGCATAACACACAGAGGGAATTGCAATATATATATAAAGCAGGACAAATAGCAGAATTTTGGAGAGTAACCCATGAAAGCAAATGACAGAGAAGTGGGGTGTCAGCAGGAATGTGGGGAAGAAGAAGGGGCCGGAGCAAAGTTGCAGAGGAACGGGGGATCGATCCTGGCAACACCGCATTTATCTCCCCTTTAAAAAAAAAAACTTGCATTTTCTTTTATGAACTGTCAGCTTGTCGTTGTGGGGGACATTCAGAGTACATGAGCATCATTTTTAAACTAAACTGTTGCCATGCATAAGTATTCCTGGCTGAAATAAAGTGATAGATTTAAAGTTGACTATAAAGAAAGATGAAAAACATTAACCTTTGAGTCAAATACCCCTAAATTAAAATATTCTATTTACTGTTGGATTATTCAGTTGTAATAACTTACATGGTTCCATTTACTGTGTAATTATGGAACAGATTATTAAGAGAAACTTCATAAAATTTCCTGTAAATTTTCTTGTTCTAGTTTCTCCCACCTGACCTTTCAAGGATCAAGGTAATGCGTGGTCACCAGTTGTCTCTCACCTGTGCTGTTGTGTCCCCAGATGGCAGATCAGCTTTCAGCGCATCCAAAGATGGCACCATAATCAAGTGTAAGAGGAACAGTACCTGTCTGAGCTGGTGGGGTGATACAAAAAGGGTTTAGATGAGTGGAGGTGGGTTGGGCCGTTCTTTTTATATCTTATGCTGTCGACACAGTGAGTCACATTGACTGACCCTAGGACCACTAAGCATCCAGAAGGCTGGCACATGTTATGCAGCAAAATCAAAATTTTGTAATTGCTTAATTAGAAGCAAATGCAAGGTTGATTACCATGCAATTTTCAGGCTTTATTTAGATCAAACCAGGATTTCTAAATATGTTGGTAAGTTTTAAATCTGATCTATGTTTCATGAATATTGCTAAAGTGTGGTCATTTTGCTTGGAGTGACTTGTCTGCTGCTTGAGAATTTAGTTCCCAGTTCTCTCAGTGACTTCTGAAATCACAGTTAAAGAAAATATTTGCATTTCTTTGCCTTTAAAGACTTTCTTTGTTGTTTTGACATCTGTAATAAAGTTTGCATTAGACCATATGCATGTAAACAGTGAATGCCCTTTCTGATCTAGTCCACCTTTTTCACTTTTTGTGTATTGTAAACGAGTGAAAACTATTATGGTTTATGCTTTGTCATTGTATACTAAGCAAGTATTAGAATCAATGTGGGTTTTTTTCCCCCCTATTTGTCTGATTTTATATGACTTTATTGCCTATTTTGAAATGCTTACATTCACAACTGTCATATTCTTCCATACAGGGTGTTTAGAAACATACAAAAAAGTTCATGTTATTCCTGGAGGGCGGAAAGGAACGGAGAATAAGCATGTGGGGCACACGTCTTGTATTCTTGCTATGGCCATTACATCCGACTCAAAGTTTTTGGTATGTTGAGCTGTACTAGGCAAAAGACTGGTGTTGATGCCAATATTTTGCTTTTGAAAGTTTTTAGGAATATAAATGCAATTAAGAAAAATACATCTGTTTTTTCTCAGAATTTTATGTGCATATATTGTGAAAGAGCATGTGTGTGCATACGTTTCTTCAATTACGAAAAATTGTTTAGAAACCTTTGTGTGTTTGCATACCGTGAAACCAACTTTTTCCTTGTCTCACAGGGAGTAAATAAATGTTAAGTATTATAATTTCTTGCACACTGTCTTTGCTTTAGGCCACTGGTGATGCAAACAGCCTGATCCATATATGGGACCCATCTTCCTGTCAGTTATTGAATACTTTCGAAGGTCATAGGAAAGCAATATCGGTTGGTGGAGACTGATTGTAATTTGTGCAATTAGGTTATATTCTCTAGAGTATAATAGTAATACTGTTGGATTTAAGATATCAATTTTGAAACCTTGCACAAAGTACAAAAGGAAGAAGCATGTTATGCCTGCACAAATCTTGTTTACATTTTACAATTATTTTTAAAGTTTTAGATCATTTCTGAATTGCGTATGATTTGCATATTCCTAAAATTGCATGGAAGCTGTTATTTAACTATAAGGCAAAAACAATTGTCAATGTGTCTGTAGGTCTATAGGCTTATTTATACTTGTGTATCCTGTTTGATTGATGGATTTATTTAAAAAATTTTTTTACAGGGTTTAGCATTCCGCAAGAATTCACACCAACTATTCAGTGCAGGTCATGACAGAATGGTAAAGATTTGGAACCTGGATGAAATGGCCTATGTTGAGACACTGTGAGTCAAAATTTCCTTACTCTTCCTGTTTTTAGGTCTTTCTAGATATTCCAAAATTAAGTATTGGCAGCTGCTTTTGTACTCCATAATCACTTTGCAACAGAGAAAAAATAGTAATTATAATAATTATTGTGATAATAACATTTTGTTGTCCATTAGAATGAGCAAATTTTGCAACGGAAAGTTTCCTTAAAGCACAAAACCTATCGCATCACACTTCAACAAAGAGAAGAATACAATTGCAAAACAAGTATAATGCAAGTGTGTGTATGTGTATAAGTCATATAGATATTTTTGTATTTTCTTGTTTGGTAAAACGTAGTGTGCAAGTTGTTGACAGTTACTTTTGTTGGGTGCTCTTTAGGTTAGGTCATGAGGATAAAATAACAGCAATTGATAGTTTAACCCGAGAACGTGCTGTGACCTGTGGAGGCAGAGATCGAAGCGTCCGTATCTGGAAGGTACTGGAAGAATCACAGCTTGTTTTTCATGGACACATGTAAGTAGCTCTCTACTTCACCTTTAGGGCTAGAAATGTTTTAAATTGATAAGAGAGCGATTTTTTTTTCTTCTTGAGGTTTAAAGTTTTCTTTACTAAGCTTGTATTAATGTTTCAGGAATTCCATCGACTGTGTTTCTCTCATCAATGAGACAAATTTTGTTACTGGTGGAGAAGACAAGTAAGCAATGTATTTTTTTGAAAGAGAGTATATATATATATGTACAAGATATTAAACATGAGTGCAACATTGTTTCTTTATAATCGGGTTAGAACTTCCTGTTTTCTCGACAAATCCAAGTGTGATTAAGAGAAAAGCTTTAGTGGTCATGAAATACCACTGGAATATGCTTTTATGATACTTTATGCTCTATTTCCAGGCTTTTCGTTGAGTGCTCATGTTGTCCTTTAACATATTTGCTTTACATCCTTCTTTTATGATATGAATATATATGGTCTTGTATACATAAAATACAAAATCTGAATTTACTGTTAGTATGCTTAATCCAACTAATAGGAACCATTTCATTTATCCCTCTAGCTGCATTTGCTTATGGAGTGTTATGAAAAAGCGTCCCCTCTTCACCTACAAAAATGCACATAACTCTTCAGGAGAGGGAAGCGGTCAAACAGTTGAGGAAAATTGGGTCACTGCTGTTGCCTCCCTTCAGTACACAGATTTGATAGCATCTGGTGAGGCAAAGCAGGAGAAATCATACATATTATGTGGATGCTTATTTTACCTGATTTGAGATCTTGTTAATTCATTTTTGTTTTCAAAAGGCTTTTGAGTGTTCTCTTAACCAGTCACATTTTGTTGAATATGGGACTACAGCACATTTCTTTTATATATTAGATATTTGTTAAACATGTGAATGGTTGAGAAGGATTGTGTTAGTGTATGGAAGTGGAGTTTTTGCATGATCATATTGTCTCATGTCTTCCTGTCAGCAGGTTCAAAGGATGGCAATATACGCCTGTGGAAATGTTCAGCAGACTTCCGTTCACTCACACCCCTGTTCTCGATACCTTTGGTAAGTTTGTAAAGTCTGGTTGTAAGCACTTACCATAAGCTGTCTATTTTTGAGATGAATTACTTTTAAATATTAGATTCTTCTGCAAGCAATGTTTTTGCATTTGCAAGGATGTTCAACATCAATGAAGTCAGCAAATGCAAATCTCTATTTTTTTTCAGTCTGTATGATCACCTTATAAGCTGTCATATTGAATTGTTATGCCTTGGTCTTTTCAGGTGGGTTTTGTCAACAGCTTGCAATTTTCCCCCGAAGGAGATTTCCTTCTGGTATCTGTGGGTCAAGAACACCGCCTAGGTCGTTGGTGGCGTATCAAGCAGGCAAAGAATGCCTTGTACCTCATACCTCTTCCTAGGAAGGACAAGGATAGCTGATTAAGAGATGTGCTGGACTGTATGAGTAGCTGTGATTGTGCTCAGGAAAATATAACATCTTGAGAAATGAATGTGGTATTTGAAGTTTAAAATAAATGGACTGCATATATATATGGGCAATTCGTTTTTAAATGTCCTTAAATTTCTTTGGTTAGCAAAAGACAAGACATTTATTATGAAATTACAATCACTGCTATGTAAATAACAATATTAGAAATTTGTGCACAACTCAGTGTTAAGTCCCTGACACTAAATGGTTGTGCTCACTCATGACTCATTATACTTGTCAGGCAATATGGATCTGTCCAAAATTATGAGCAGTGCACTCAGCAGTACAGGCATAAGTATGGTATGCAAGTCTTTTTCTTTACAATGTTGTATGTTGTATTACAACATATAATTATCTAAATGGTAATTTGTGAGAGTGACTTCAAGTAGCCATAAACAAAAAGTGTAGAGGGAGATCTGCCATATTCACTTTTTGTTGCAAGATTGTTGCACACATATGAGCAACTGTATTGCTATTTATGTCATTAAATCACAAAATCATGGCCAGTAACATGTTTTTCAGTTTCCTGAAATATGTATGGCACAGTTTCCAAAACCCTTTTAAACTGGTATCAACAAAATAGTCAAAGTAATCAGGTAGTTTCCTTGAAGTTACACTGATAGGGAACTGAAAAGCGAGACAAAAAATGTGCTTAATGTTAATTTTTATATATAAAATTAAAGCTAAAAAGCAGAACAAATCAATGGCACTCATCATATTTCTTGCCTGGCAAAACATTGGGACTTCATATGTAATACCTATGACAGAGAAGACCAGGAGAGTGAGCACATTTTGGACAAGACATGGTGCAGCCTTGAGTTCGAACTAATATGCGCCATCTTCAGTCAATAAAGTGCAGATAATAACAAAACAAAAAGTATTCATTAATGTTAATATATATATCATGCTAACTGGCTTTTAACCTGATTAATATCCTTGAACATAAAAAAAAAACAACCTAGGGACAAGCATTTGGGACTTGAGAAGTTCAGTTCAGGCGTTCATCAACGTCTTAAGTTATTTGGGCAAATTTTAATCCAGTTGGATGAGTTTACCTTAGGAAGATAGCATTCACAGAAGTGGTGATGCCATTGTTATTGTTTACTGTTCCGACTGACAGTAACCTAAAGCGCACAGAGGACCCTGATAACAAAGATATGTAAGAAACAGCTTTGCTAGAAACTGATTCAATTGTAGGATAATAGACTACCAGCCGATTCGACCACAACCTTTGGTCAATTCATCCTCAACATAAAGTCGATTCGGCCACTGAGTACAGAATTTACTATTTAGTATAATGACACATTCATTGCTTGTAATATATAAATAAAACGAAGCATTTTTTCCCTACACAAATCCTATCTTAATTTAGTCACATTATATATCTAGGTCAGCCAACATTTTTAATTGAATGAAAAGGGCCTATGTATATGTGAGAAAAACATTTTCTTATTTGATATAAAAGCAATCAGCTTGGCATAGCTGTGCAACTCATGGCCACACTTTTTTAAATAAAAGCGTTAAAAATGGGAAGATGTTGGACTATATAGAAAACTGATTTATATTGGCTTGGACACAGAGCAAGACCAACATACGTTAACCAAGGATGAGAAAGGAGGGTACATCAAATTTCTCTTATTTGGTGGTCAAATTATTGCACAGATAATGCTTTGGTCGAGTCAACCTGCCCCCGAATAGAGAGTAGGTAAATAATAATAATAAATTGCACAGAATGCATGTTTAAAGTTTTTGAGGAAGGAATGGTAAATATATTCACAATGTTCTCTGAATGCAGTCTTCTCGTCTGGTGATTTTTTTTTTTTTTTAATCGCCCCAGAGTATTTTTTAAGAGGACATCAGTTATATTCACTTTCTTTGTCTTCAACAGAGTAACTTTAGCCAAAACGTTTTGAACAGTAGCAGACGGAAAACAGCAATAGATCTGTAGATGGACCCTAAAAGCCACATTTTTTCGGCAACTTTGTCATCAAAAGCGGGTTGACCCCGTGGCGCAACTGTTATCGCCTGTCACCAACACAGCGAAGATTGGCTGTCCTGGGTTCAAGTCTCGTCTTGGGCGCGCTGTTCTTTTTCTGCATGTGACATCTGTTCTGTCTGCCTTGCCATGATATAGCTTAAGTTGCTGGCTGCCCATAACACACCCCTCCTCATGCATACTCAACCGAAGTGTTACAGAATGCCCCCAAGAAATCAGAGCATTAACTGCAAGAAATCAGAGCATGTGACTGGAGGGTTGATGTTTGGCAGTGTACTCAGTTAAACTGGCCATTTAAACTGTTGGGGACGGCACACGACTCGCACACAACACACTTCGTCCTTTCTGATAACAGATCACAATGAGTTGTACGTGGGCTTGTACTACTATATCATGCGGGAGCTTTTATTTATGTTGAGGTAGGGCAACAAAGTTTAGGTAACTCAAATCAACACATGTAAATGACTGCAAACTATAAATCGCACATAAATGCCTTAGACGACTCTCAACCACTCAGTCGTTCAATCTATATAAACAAATATTTCAATGGATCCTAAAATTCTCACTTACGGTCGGCGATGTCTAGGGACGTTCACAATAACACACACATCTACACTTCTTGAATAATCTTACTTGAAAAACTCTCCTACGCTGGGGTTGACGGGTTCAACCTGTCAGGCGGACGACAGTACCGTGTCCGTACCCCACTGTCCACGCTCAGGCAGGGCGTACAACGGACCAGGGGAGGGAAGCGCCTTGTAAAAGTACTGTACATAGTGGTAGCAGAGTAGCGACCCTTTTAACCTCGCACATGAAGTAGTATAGCCAGAGAGCTCTGGTATAGCCACCCGGTTCGCATTGCTATTACCGGTTCTGTAGCGAGTCAAAACGATGTCAGGGACTCATTGTATAGCACCTCCTCGTCTTTCCCATTGCGACTTTTCTTTTCCCTTTTTCTGCTGTTTACTCTTCATACACCCCAGCTTTCCCGCTCAACAGGTTATGTTCTAAAAACTTATATAGCCTATAATGGGAAGCTCTTTAGTTTGGTGGCTACTGATCAGAAGTCGCAGAATCAAGACCTGCAAAGGGAAAACTCTGCCCGCCCAACGGTCGCAGATATGAAGCGAGTCAGAGCAAAAGGGGGAACTCAAGGAAAAGCTTCTTGTTTCCGAAATCATACAGCGGTGACTAGAACTAGCAGATGTTTTCACCTCTAGATCCGAGGTTATAAAGTAGTGGCAAATATGTCCTGGGATAAAGAAATATGAAGGAGTATCCACGGTGTCTGGACACTGCTTTTTAACTTTGGAAACAATATGCTTTTCCTTGAGATTTTCATTTTGCCCTGGGGGAAACGACTTCCTGTCGCTTGTCAACTACGGTCCCAGAAGAAGTTATCCTATATATTAAGGAAGGTAACAGTAGAAGGAGAATATTGGGCTCCGCTTTATAACACGTCATACCTTAGAAATAGTGAACCACTTACTAAGTTATGGGCTACTAATTAAGTCTTCACCTTTACCTACCTATGTGATGGTCACTTTAGGCTTTAGGGGTGAGTAAAGAGAGAGAGAGAGAAGAACTGACTTAAAGAGCACGGAGTTGTTGAAGTCTCAAACTGTGACATATACATTCCATGACACTGATCTTGTGGAACTCTATTGTTGTTAGTTGGAGAAGCTGGTACAGTGTTGCCGGCCGCCATGCATCGCTTGTCTGTCTACGTGTCTTTCTGGGTGTGTGTCTGTGTGAGATGGAGAAATAAAGATAGACGATCATGTTGTCAAAATTTGTTGTACGTGATTTATTTTATGGAGCACAGAGCGGTGGATCCAGACCTATGAGTGTATGACCTTCCCGTACACGGAAAACTTCTACAAATTTTGTCAAATTGCACAGCTTACAACAAAGCTCGCGCGCACACACACACACTCACACGCGCGCGCGCATCAACGCATTCAGCTTTGATTAAAAATTCTAGGGATAAAATGCAGTTTTATGAGAAGTACGAAACTAGTGATTATCGTTAATGAGTTTCAGGTGTGCCTGTTTTTGTCAGTTAACCACCACATAGTGCAGTTAGCTGTAAAATTCCAAACAATAGAATCGAAAAGGGTTGGATTTCAGTCTTGGCTGCTCTCATCTGTTCTCCAAAAGCTCAATAAAAAGTGAAATGTTGCACCTGCAGCTTAGATATGTTGTTTGAGAGTGTTTATGAGGAGAGATATATGGATCACCTGTGTCTAGCAACCACCAACGAAGTGTCCTTCTAGGAAATCTTAGTGTTCCCTCCGACTCCCCGTCACTTAGAAACTGATCGATGGGTGTAGCAAGGGCTATCACAAGCGATGACATAAACTTATTGTAAGATCTTGAAGTGAAATAATACCATAATCTTACCGACAGGACCCTTCAGATAGTTGTTTTGCGTCTTTCCTGTCTGACTGTACAGTTTCAGCAGAGTGGTTAGCACTTTAGTCGGGAGAAAGCGGACTCAACACATATTCGCTCTTAAACGAATTCTCTCTCAAATATACTTTTAATGTATTTGAAATAAATATCTACATCCTTTAAAATTTGCGTGCATGTGTTTGTCGGGGGGTGGGGGGTGGGGTGGTGGAGGAGAGTCGATAAAGAGACAAAGAGAGAGCAGGAGGAAAAGGAGAATATAACTAAAACTCTGAAGTCAATCTACTTCGTCTCTATGATGTCAAGGAAATGTCATTGATTGTCATTAACCAGGGACTTGACGAACCATTCCACTTGTTTTACAAGCTTAGATTGTATCCTCATGTCACTTTTATTATTCTTTGTGGCTTTACTCTAAGGCCAAACGATCTGTTTCTACACTACCAGTAGGTAAAGTCAGGATAAATAAAGAGTAGTTGACAGAGTAGGTACCACACTCACAGCACACTTAAGTGATGAATGTTGGGGGTCTCCATGTTCTTTCCAGTACTTACTGAGCAGATTAAGAGTGTTTTACCTACGCGAAAGTTGAACTTCCTTGAACTGCTATACTAGAGAGATTTGTAATGTAACCTTTAGAAAGTAATAATCTCAAGAAACATAAATATTGAATTGAAATATCACTCGATGAAGCCTCTACAATGTATTCTCGAGTTTTCTTCATGCGTGCATGCCACTTGTCCATCCCGTTTTACAGTATCTTTGCTTGGAAAAAAAGTTGCTGCTTATCATACTGAAGTAACTGCAAGATTTTTTTGGGTGCTTCTGTCTCTGTGACCATTCATTCACACATTTTGTCTATTCATAAATACCCAGCGTGCATGGGCTTTGGGTGTTTGAACGGCCCCTATAGGGAAGTGAGACTTTGGGATGGGAAGCGTGTAATTCGATCCTAAACGGACGCGTC
>SRHC01000724.1:36412-90532 GCA_004794325.1 Pomacea maculata | reverse complement strand
AAATTGCCATGGGACGGGATGGGACGGGATAGAAAAATATGTCCCATGGACAACCCTGAGGATCACCCTTCATGCGCATATGGGGATAGACTAAACATGAACGTATATACGTTCATGGACTAAGCACCACACATGTGCTGGTGGAGTGTGATGAAAACAAATTAGAAAGGGAAGAACTGAAACATTTCCTAGACAAATATAGACTTACACTAACTTAATAACTGCCTCAATCCTCCAAAAGAGCTGTGAAAAATACTTTCATTAGTATCATCAGTAGCGACAAGCCACCCAAACTCTAGACTAATAATGTCGCGTGTCATGATTTCGTCTAGGTCTGCATCTCTCTCAGCGCGGGGGGACGCTCCTGTATTGGAGAGGTAGCTGACAGCAGACGACGGTCAACGTTTGTTTTCAGGCTATTTTTGTCCGGTTCGCGGGAAAAGGTCAAGGCCTTCGCCCGTTGTCTGTAGCAGCACCTGACGTCACAGGCTTGCGACGTCACGTGAGGTCTGCTCGAGGGCTGGTGGCTGCTGTTGAGAGATTTCTTACCAAGGCGCTGAGTAGAGCGGAGAGTTTTTTTTTTGAGAAGACGGCTGGAGTCTGTGCTGTGAGGCAAGGTGCCGGTTGTATGCTCTGCCACGACTGACCCAAGCTTGTGGACACTGAGAGGCTGGTTGTACTAGCGAGTTGATGCCAGCAGTGACCACCGGGACTTGTGGAAAGTGCGGAGGGTGGCGGAATGACAGCATTCGGCTGTGACATCCAGTGTCTACGGGAGTGTGCTTCCGTTTCTTCTCGGGGTGACCGTCGGTCATTAACATAAGCCGTGTGGGTGAGTGCATATTTTCCCCATTGTTATGTTTGTTTTGGATGAAAGGCTGCACACGCCCGAGCATTAGGATACGCGAGTATGTGTTTACTCCTTATAAGTTTATTTTTGTATGTGTGTAATTTAGGGCTATTTCATGTCTTGGTTTAAGGGGGTCTTGGAGGGGGATGTTTTGTTATTTTCTCCTGTAGCCTTTTAGTGACCGTTGTTCTTTTATTTATTTCAGGCTTTTTGTGTATGTCCGGGGTGCACGCCCTTGGTGTGTATTTACTGTGTACTTCCTGAGTATACGTGCTATGCGTGCGTGCCTTATGTCCTGGCTCCACGTACTTTTGTTCGACGAGCATTCGTCTGAGATATAATCAACCATTCTGCACTTCTTCATTTGTGACGTAGGTCTACGGGTTCTACACCTGCATTCAAAAAAGGGAACTGTACTGTGAACCAGCTCCTGAGACTGTGTACTAAGCGTCTCAAGCCCCTGTTCTGTGTTAAGAATTAAAGACTCAGGGGAAACTACGTTTAACTCACTGTACTGGGCCGCGGTGCGCGGGTTTTTTTTTTTTACTGCTGTGTTATAATTTGTGCGCGTTTGCGCTTTGTTTTTATTTTCTTTGCGGGGGTGTAGTACCTGGTTGTTGGTTTTTGTTTTTTTTTGTTGTTGTTGTTGTTGTGAGTACTCGCATCGGTATTTTCTTTTTCTTGGTTGTATTAGGTATTTGGGTGTTTGGGTATATATATATATTTTTTTTTGATTAAACTTCGTATTTGTGTCGTTCTTTTCGTCTTTGTCTTGGTCTTCGCTTGGGCACGGGTTCGAGAAGTAAGTCGCATCCTGCCTCCGGCTGAGTGACTGAGCGTGTTTGGCCTGCTGTGTGAGTGGCCTTGAGCGTGCTCCGTGGACGCTGGGGGGTGGTACGCGACAAATAAAATAGACAAAAGTTGAAAACTGGATACAACGACAACGACGACGACGACAACAACAACAACAACAACAACAACAACAACAACAACAACAACAAATAATTATATGCATCCACAGGAAAAAGAAATCAAATCGTCTAAAATCCAGACTAAAGAGTAAAAATTAGAACACCAACATTGCGGACCAGACAGGCCTCCAAGGCACAGAAAGCAAGTGCCCGAAGCAAAGAAGAGGGCACCAACACAGTACACCACCAAAACAGACTCGGCAGACCTAATCATCAACAGGAAAAGAGCACAAACAAAATAGACAACACCGGCGGCGTCACAAGACAGCTACCCCCTCCCTACTCCCACGTCCCCAATCCCCACACCCTCCCAATGATCCCCCACCTCACCCACAGGGAGAAAAGGCGAAAGGCTAATCACGTTCCCTCCAAACTCACAAACAACAACAACGCTCGTTGCGTAGCGACAAGCGAGGGAAAAACAAGACAGGTCTGTGCGTCGTATCGACATGTATCGACCCGTCACACCACACAGTAGTAAACATCGGCCGATACTTTGAAAGGACTGGTGTACCTCTTGCGACATTAGATACAAGAAGACTGAGCACTGGCAGACATTGGTGGTCAGGGAAAGAGAAATGTCACCAAAATAATTGCATCTCCCGCTATGTCTGGTCCTCCGCCTTCTGCTTCACAGCAGGTAAGAGCGAGGGCTACGATTGACGACGAATATGATCGTGTTAATAAGAGAAGGATACTTGTGTGTGTGTGTGATAAAAAAAACCCCAAAAACCAGACTTTAGGTTTAGCCTTGTAACAAGGGAAACTTTATATATGTCAGAAAATGATAGGATGTGTCGATCTATCTCGCAAATTTTCTTCGTGGGCCTAGAGGTTATCTGAATCAAAGTTTTTTTTTTAGGTGAAAAGGTTACTAGCATGCAAAAGGTTGCATGCAAAAGGTTCCCGTTGCATGTTGTGCAATTCTTACTCAACTAAGTTTATAGAAATGCCACATACAACAGTTGCAGTAATCGAAGAATTAGATGGCAAATGTTATAATCCTAGAACAAAGCACTGAACACGTTGTAACAGTGAGATTAAAGACGAGAACTTTCTATGGAGAAAGCAGAGAGAACAGTGATTGTCTGCAGGAATAAATTTTTTCTTCAGCCGTCCGTCTGGCGAATCTGTTGTGTACTTGTGGCGCCGTCAATAACAGTCTGCACTGTCTACAATACTAGTCACAAGGCACTAGTCACGGAGAAATAAACAAAATGTATATTAGTAACAATAACATTGAAGTTGTCTAAGAGGGAAAGAAGCTTCGTGAAGGCTAAGAAGCTAAAATTAGGTAAATGTTTGAGTGGCAATGACTGTTTAGTGGAGCTTTATATGTTTTATGGTTTTCTCACAGAAAAAAATCTCAGATGAAGCTCAGACATTTTGGAAACAGTGGGTTGAGGCCGCGTTCCCTGATCTCGACTCTCGCGCCTACTTCCTGCCTCCTGTCTACATCAACCGCTTGCTGATGAGTAGACAGCAGGTGGCTGGTCAAGATGTTTTCGTCCTTCAGCCAGCAACTGGACAGGCCTGTCAGTCCAACCAACCGACAGTGACTTCCTCTGCTGCTCCTCAAGCAACGAAGACTTCGCCTACATGCTTCCAGGATAGCGATGTCAGAGATGATGCTGCCATGCAGAGGTTGTTCTTCTGTCTACAGACAATGTTTGAGGAGAACAAAGAGGTTTTGTTTGGATTGTGTCAGCTACAGTTTGGAAATTACCTGGGGGAACCTTGTTACGCTGCTGCGGCTGCCCAGTTACCCCGGTCTTGCAATGTTCCTCCAACTCTGCCACGGAACTGGAAACAGGGAGACTTTGACCTCCTCCTTATTCACCGGCAGTACGGGCTGATAGTTTGTGAAGTCAAGGCCTTTGGTGACAACATACACGAACTAAAGATGTCCCAGCACGATGTAGACAAAAACATTAGGAAGAAACTAAAAGAGGCAATCTCACAGCTGGACAAGGCGGAGGCCATGTTGTCTCACCTGGTGTCCGACGTCACGTCCGGTCTACGCATCACTAAGACGATTGTACTCCCTAACCTCACGAGTCATCAAGTGCAGCAAGCTATGTCTTGCGACACACAATTGACCCAGGTATTAATCCTCTCTCCAGTATCACATGAGAACCTTTTAGCAGAAATAGTTTATTTCCAATTTCAAGCGGGACAGCAGATGATTTGGTATGTAACAGGTTCTATAATTTAAAAAAATACTAAAGACGGATCGAATAGGCTAGCTGTAAGTGTCAGCCAGGCGAGCACTGTAAGGAGACATAGAGAGGGTGAGAGGGTGGATGGGAGTTGTTTGCAGAGGGTTACTTGCACTCAGTAAAGAAAACTCGTCTTGTTTCTGTCAATTACACTATCAAAAGCAAATTACGATGCTGTTGTCTTTTCTTTCTTAAATAGTTTAAACATTGTTTGATTTGATTTTGATTTTGATTTATTGCTTTAATGAAATGATTGTCCTATGTGCAGGTCACAACCAAGAGAATTGTTGAGCTGTTTTTTTCTTTAGATCAGATGTGTGTATGCATGTGTGTGTATGTGACAGGACCTGTGTCGGTGTCTGGGAACAACAGACCCCGCAGACATCCCTGGTCTGTATCTGTGCTGTGATCAGTTGTCTGACCCCAAGACACCGTGTGACGTCAGTAGTCACGTGCTGAAGGAACTCGGACACTGGTGGCAGCGACGTGTGGCTGGGGCTGGGCCTGACAGTCACATGACACCTGAATTGTACAGGACACTGACAGCCAGGTGAATACTAGAAGTATAGAGAGAAGATTGGTAAAAGTCTAGCACAAGCTAAGGTAAGACTGAGTATGTAGATATGTGTGTGTACAAACATCTGTTATACAAAACACTGAGGTATATCACACGCCTTACAGCATGTGTTATTAATATGTTCATTCTAGATTCTGTGGTCCGGCGACGACAGTAACTGTACCATGTACATCTCCCCCACGGTTGTCTGTCAAAACCCTGGGTCAGGCCGTGTGGTGTACAGGAGAGTGCTATACTTCTCTGATAACACTCTTCCCGGAGCAAGTTCACCTGCTGAACATGGCCCCTCGCAGAGTTTTTGTGGCCGGACCGCCAGGTACAGGTAAAAGCGTGGTGCTGCTGCTGATGGGTATACAATGGCTGTTGTGTGGCCACGACATCTACATCGTGAGTACCTGGAATGGAAGTTATGCAGGGTGCTACATGCTGTACCAGCTAATGCTACAGACTGTAAACACACGACAGACAAGTGTACCAATCGGTCGACCTCACTTCTTACAGTATGATCTTTATGGCGATGATGATACTGAAGTGGATAAGGCCCTGAACGACTTATGTAAGGCTGCGTCTGGAGGGTCATTGTACATCATCACTGATGAAGCCGGGTCTGCTTATAGGTAAGTTGTACTGCAATGATATGGCGATAGATAAGTAGGTAGATGTAGGAGGTGCCGTCTCATCAGCGCTACACATGTTTAACAGGTAAAGGATTTGTGTACACATCCTCATTCGAATAAAAATAAATTTATTCTGAGGCAATAGTTGCTGCACAATCAGAAACACACATATCAATGGCTGTGTAACACTCATGTCTGTGACAGTGATAACTTCAAGACTTTATGCAAGAAGTTGAAGGAACAAGTTCCTCGCCTCCATCTTTGGGGTGCAAGTTTTTACCATGGACACTCGCCCGACGGCTGGCAGCTGGAAATTTTCACCAGACCCCTTCGCTCTCCGCCGACAGTCGTCAGGGAAGTCGAGAAGGACGTGAACATTAGTGAGAAAGATCGTATCCACAAGTACAGTGAGCGTGGTGTGCCCCACCACACAGACGGCCCGCCAGTCAAGCAAGTGATTCATCGGTTTCTGGATCACTATCTCTTTATATCTAGCTGTGACAAGTGTGGTCGCGAGGTGTCCAGCTTCCTACACAGTCTCCGCGGTGTTTCGGGTAGGTGTAGTTAGTTGTATTTTAAAGTCTGTTGACAGTGGAAGCAGCTACAAAGGGAGGTAAGAAAAAGTCTCGCGAAGACAGGATGTCAGGGAAGTGAGCCTGTAATTTTGTCACCATGATCTGACTCCTGTTGTACACTTATACTACTCTTTATTTGCGCACACAACTGGACATCTGGGTATTCTTTCACACTAATAGAGGGCAGATAGCCTGTTTGTAAAGACCTTTATAAATTAATTGCAACAGTCTAATTACTTTAACCTGACCTTTGGACTGATCATAGTGTGACCTGCCAAAACGTGGCTCCCAAGATAAAAGTACTAATAACTATGGTCAAAAACGTGTTGAATTATGTAGAAACTTAAACCTTACAATTGTGAATGGATTAGTGGGACCCGACAAAGCATAGGAATGAACACAGTATGAAATAATCTTCGACGCTGGAATTTTTACAGGAAAGTATAGAGGACTCTTTATAGGGAAGTAGACTTAGACAAGATTGATCCACTAACCAAAGAGGTATGTAATATTATGCTGAATAGTGCCAGTAGCTGTGGTCTATTCACTTATGCCAGCAACACAAGGAAAGAACATGTATCTAGTCTCTAGACAAAAGCCTAAAACTGAACCATGGTTTAACTCCAACTAGTATAATCAAACTCCCAAGTTGAGGAAAAAGCCGCTGCAAATTATCAATGACAGTAGTCATAGTTTATATCCATGTGTCTTTCAGTGTGTACGCTGTACCTCAGACATCTAATTTAATGAAGGAACTAATTGGAATGTTAACAGAGAACGTGTTGACATCCACGTCTACCACCACCGTCAGTGGGGGCTCAGCACAAGGCTGCCTGCAGTGGAGAGACATGCTGGTGGTGTCTGAGTATTTTTCCCAAGACTCCCGTATGATAGCAGCGCTAAAAGAAGCGGGCATTCCAGTGCGGATAATAGAGAATGATGATGACATCGAGGATCTGGCCATGGCCAGAAGTGACGTGGTGTGGGTGATGACTGGAGATCGAGCTCGTGGTTTGGAGAAAAAAGTCGTCGTCGTTGTGCAGCTCGATCCTAAGTATGGCCGACTACACTACATGTCCCGGTGTACATCACAGCTTGTGATTGTCTCCGATGACTTACAATGGTCAGTCCCATCGCAACTAGCCTCCTGATACTAAGTTACTGTCTCACACCTGTATGCTGTCGTAATCTTTGTCTTCACTATTTTCTGTCTTCTGTTTTCAGTGTATACCGATATATATCCTCATATTTATTCTGCTTTTACTTGCTTAACAAAATGTTATTTTTGTTCATTGCAGTTGGAGAGAAAAAGAAATTTCTGAGGTTTTGGCCTGTCTTCACGCTGCAAAGTTGGGCACTTAGTGGGGTTAGCAGTCCCTGCAAGGCCTTAGCGAGTTGTGCACACGGCACGCAGAAAGGTCTTGTAGTTTCGAGATATAGCGCGTATTTCTATTTTCTCGCTAGGCCGACCTACATAGTAGGGCTGTAGCCAATGGCAATGCTTGAACACAGTAGGCTCCCTTTTTACCTGTACATTGTAAACAATGGCCATGTGGTCGGAGGAGAGCTGTGTTCTCATGATTTCTCTTATGAGAGAATTATCCGTGTCTGTTTGACACTGCACTCTCCGATTGCATGAACAGATATCAGGCCAAGAATGCCTTAAAGGAAATCACTCGTGCTATGGGCAATGACATAACAGGTAACAATTTAAAAGTGGAAGATGACATTCGCAAAAAGCGTCTACACTCTCGTGAATCTTCCGAAGATATTTCTTTTAAAAGACGCCCCTAAGCGACTCCTTCTCGTTACCCGCTCCCTCAGCCACATCTTTTTTTTTTCTTTCTTCTTCTCTCTCTCCGCTACATTATGCAATATCATTATCGAAGCCGCAGTTGCTTCCAAAAGTATCTCGTCGATGCCGTCTGCCATATTGTTGACTACCCATAATGCGCTGTGCGGATGACGTCAGCTCGCAAGATACTTGCAAGGCCTAGCTACGTGAGAATAGGACGATGGTGCTAAGCTGGCTTGTATGCAAGTTTTTTTGTACAAGAACATTGCAGATTGAGAATAGGCCTTAACATTGAATGACAGCTAAAATGTCAGCACGAGAACGGGAAAGCACTCCTGTGGACATCGAGGCGTCCATGATCACCATACATGTCATTGTGGAAACTTGACAACAAGCTGGTGATTGTCTGAATGCTGTCACTGAAAGACCGCGTATTGTTTCTCTTTTAAATCTCTTCAGTTATAATACCGAATGAAATGGAAAATCACATGTACCTGTGTTTAATAGAAGAATAGATTGGCTAATTGTCGGTCATCTATTCAACTGATACGAGTGAAAAGATTAATATTTTAGAAATAATCTCAAGCGTCTTGCAAAGAAAAATTTATTAAAATTATAAAACTCGAGCTCTTTAGAGAATGCTGTTACTGATAAAATAAGTAATTAAAATTGTATTGTGTTGTAATAGAGTATTACAGTATTTTTCAGTCATTAAATTTCTTACCAAAATAAACACGAAAACTTTATTTCATTTGAGACAAATGAACTCTAGTATTTGAAGCTGTCAGCATTTCTCCGGTCACTCTCACGTCCACTACTGTTGTAGGTCACCAACTCCAAATGTTCTGCCTTGATTTTCCTGCCATAAGATATTTTTGTTTTTCTCAAAGCACTCAACCTCTTTCTTCACCAGTTAACCCACGCACTTTATAGAGATTTTTTTAAACTTTATTTGTGCCATTAAATAAGATCTCATTGTGCATAGCAAATATTAAAGAGGTATAGATACCAACCATGTTTCTCTCCACCGCCCTCATGCACCAAGTGCACAGCCGAAGTCGAACTCTGATCTGCGCAGTGAACGGTGTCCACAGCACAGCAAACTCCACTCTCAGGTCATCTTTCTACCGGATGTCATGACTATCAGATGCCATGTCTTTACCAGATGTGGTCTCTAAAGACTACTGCTAATGACGAATAAAAATCTTGCTAGAGACGAAGTTGCATAGTGTGCTCTCCTCAATATGCCTTACGTACCGGTGGGGTAAGTCTGACAACAGGAGTAAAAGTCAGTATAGGTTTTGTAAATGACAGTAAGGATATGTGCAGGGCTTGCTGGTCCGAGAGAACGTAAATACACACGAAAACGTGTTTTGCAACTCTTCCTACTGGTGTGTCAAGAACTCATGTGTCTCACAAACCCATTCATTCATGACACTCGCGCACTCTGTCAACAAAAAACACAATGCTGCTCAGGTATTATGTAATGGCTACCTGGTCAAGGACCTTAACGAGGCAATAACTAACGAACCCTGCTAGCAGTAAACACACACAGTCTACAGGCAAGCTACACTTGACTCGTGCACCGAACTATAGCATGGTGACAACGAGGTGGTGAGATAATCACAACACTCAATAAACAGCGACATAACTACACTCAGTCAAACTACATCTAGTCACTCTCGCAGGACAAATCCTTCTATTTACAAATACTCTCTATAACTGAAAACCTTTATCAACGTTTAATGATCAAAATCAAATGCTTCCATAATAAATATATGGCTCCTGTTATCACTGCAATAATTATAATAAGGTTCTGGTTATCACCTCTCCTTCCGGCGTCCAGAAGACTACTCAGTCCTTGACTTTCTTTGCATTTTCACCGTACACTACGAGGAGTTGTACAGACACTGACGTGCTTCCCTAGTGGAATCTGTAACGTGCACTTAATCGATAAATACATTTCTTTCGTCCATTACAGAAAATCACATTCATTCCTCATTTCAACATAATCATTATAGTTACCTACTTGGAACTCAAGACCAACATAATCATGAACTCAGCATGACTATAAAAAGGTTAAACATAAAAAGAATTTGCTTCATGCATCCTCGAAGTTATTAAAAGAGTTTACGTGTTTGTACATCTTCATAAACTTGCACAAAGATTACCTGAAAATAAACACTTGAGTGAAAAATTTTGCCTCGACTAGGCATTACACAACTCCATTTGGAGACCGTGGCGTGACCTCTTGTCTGACAGAACTTTGAGTCCTATTCTACAGTTCTCACGGTCTTTCTGGTAAACACTGCTCGCTCTTTCGGGTGCATTCCTTAACCCTTAACAATCTTACACACACTGCATTTATTTCCTATAAAAATTTAGATGCAAAGTTTTGAAGGGAGCACTCACACCACACATACACTCTTTCTAAGGGGACAAAGACCTGTCGTAAGTTATAGACTGTTAAGTACACCAGTTATTCCCGAGCTATTTATTTCCATTCTTACCCCGGTTTGACACATTACAGACATGAAAGTGTTCCTTATTTTTTTTTAATTTGTACCCTCTATTGTCTACAAAATAACTTTTTTCTCTCTCGACTCGCTTTGCTAGCTTTGGAAATGTCCTGATGGCGTGTCTCTGTCTGTGTTTCTGTGAGGACCTGACGAATGTGTACGAGAACCAATCGGCTACCGGTTAGAAGCACACCAGACAAGTGACCTGCCTGTCTCTTATACATACTTTTGGTACTGAAGTTTGGACAGTCAAGTTGCACTTTACTTTTCAGTGAAAAAAAAGGAAGAAAGGATGAAAAAGGAAACAGGAAATAGAATCTAAGGTCGTACCTAGTTTCAGATGGCAGCATCACGTGACCTCGAAAGATGCCTAACACGTCTGCTACAGTATGACAAACATGTTTTCAACAGTATGACAAACCCTTAACCCCGAGTCAAGCCCTACATTATGATGTCAAAAGCAAGAGGAAATTGCGGCGAACCCCTGAGGTAAAAGAACCTGGGTGTATTTGTGGATCAGGTCGTAAATGTTCTACCAGACTGATTGAGAAAAGACTCACATACTTTCTTTTGTAGCTGACCCCTTTACTGAGGCTGCATTGCTGTTATAATAAGCTTATCAGATAAATATACCTTACAATTTATGTTTGTATATGATAGAAAGTTACCGATATGTTGACAAAGTCGCTTGAAGGAAGTGAGTAGATCAAACGATCCGCACGAGGGTTAGCAGGCTCAGGACAAGACACCAGAGAAAATTTGTGTCATGGGAGCAGAACTTCAGAAATCGGGCCGGCCGACTGTAAGTAACAAAATACCTGTTTACACCTGTTTGGTGAGAGTCTGATGATTTGTCTGTTGAGTATAAATGTGCGATGGCGTTTTTTGTTATTGATATTTTGTTATGCTGGTGTTGTTATTAGTAAAAGCTGAGTGAGCTGCTTCCTAGTGTAAGTTGAATTGTATTGTTATTAAGATTCATTCTGCTTGAATGAGTTTTTCGTTATTCTTTCTATAATTCCTATACTTGCTTATTGCTTTCTTTACTGGCTACATATCATTGAATGTGAAAGTGTTTGTTGACACAGTGACGTAGTTATGCACACGACACTGCATCTAGTAAGTCAGTTGGGATGGGCTTTACTCTCGCTGCACTTACACATCAAATGATCTCTCTGTTGTTTCTCATGATTCACAGTATCTGAGCACTGTCATCGAAATTGAGTACTAGTTGTCCAGAAGCACAGTCAGAACCTGGTATCTGGGCTGGTGATATAGCTCTAGTTGCATCCTCCTCCTCCTCCTCATCATCCTCCTCCTCCTCCTCCTCCTCCTCCTCCTCCTCCTCCTCCTCATCATCATCATCATCATCATCATCGTCGTCAACACAACTCTCCTTTTATTGACAACGTCAACGAACTTTCCAAAACGACTAAATCTTTTGTGTAGTAAATACTGCATATAATTATATTGCACAATACTGCATACTATCGCATAATATTGCATAAAACTGCACACACAGGCCACAGGCACTAAAACAAAAGAAAGGACCACGTTGTGGGGCAACGTTTCACCATAGAAAACAATAGAAACAAGTAATTGTGAGACAACAGGAAAATAAATCAGATAACTCTAAGAAGGTAGAAAAAAATTAGAGCAAAGAATAGTGAGACACCAGAAACAATAGAACAAATAACAGCGAGACAACAGGAAAAAGGCCTCAAAGGTAGAAGCAGAAACAAGAAAACTACAATCCAGCCCACACCATACCACAGCACACATGTACTCAAACTTATCATACAACATCAAAAAGTGATTGTAAGAAAAAGTAAATGAACCAGTTTCGAAAAAAAAAAAATATATCCAACAAATACTGACGGTTATCTCGTTGCTGTGCTAAGGAAGTAGAAAGTGTGTCATAGCGAGCAAATTGAGGTGGCTTTTGGTCCTGCTGCTTTCAAGTGAACAAATCTTTAAAGCTGACTGATATTTGAAGTGTACAAATCTTGACATGAGACACCCCCGTGTTATCCTTCTGCCCCCCTCCACGCTGTTTACCTTTTATACTCTCATTCAACATCAGTCTCACAAAGATGACAATAATGTCCGCTCGTTCAACCTCATTTTTCTACACAAGACAATAGTTGATGCTCGATCATGCATTTAAACTCTCTTGCTTTTCACTTTGCAGAATCTAGCAACAATGCATGGGTAGTTTCAGAGGTTTTTTGCTTAGTAGAGAAGTATACCGGACTTTTGTCTGCAGCTGTGGGTGACTTGTGTAGACGAGATTTCCAGAGTTGTCGCTGGTGGCCATTACACACATTTCGTGCCCAGAAATATTCCTCTTTGGGGAGAAGAAGGCTTTGAAATATGTTTATTTGATTATGATAGAATGTTGATTTAATTGTTTGAAAGAGGACATCCAGAGGCCGTAGGAGAGGGGCAGGCACAAGAAGAGGTGGCGCCACTGGAGACAACCAGACACAAGAATATACAGTGGTAAGTACGAACTGTTTGTTTGAGTTGACTTCCATATAAAGCCTGCAGTTAAAACAGTTTCTAATATAAGTGAACAATCTCAAGAAGTTTTCATATCACATAAGGGTAACAACATCACCACATTTCTATTAACTTGAAACTTGAAATCTCTTCTGTTTTCTTGTCATTAAGTTCTTTCAAATTTTCAAGACAATAAAGGGTTAAAAATTGACAAAGGCCATGATCCTGATGCAGCGATGCTAACCCTGTAACAGGATAAACAATGCAGAATCAAGTGCAATATGGTAAAAAGGAGATTAGTGCCACGTAGCTTTCTATGGAAATGGAATATTACATAGTTTCCAGAAGTCTGGAATGGGATCTGAGTCAAGAGGGAGTTAAAAAAAAAAAAGGTGAAATATTCCGCCATCTTCACAACACAGCAATGAAAGACACACCTACAGATCCCACCTGGCTTCTACGCCTTGCTAACCTTCACACGCTCCAACAATGTCTTCCCACAGTCTAGAGAAATTACAATGTCAGATATTCTTCCTTAAAATGTATGCTTATTTGTTTATGGTAGAAAGTTTTTGGTGTGTTGAAATAATTTCTTGCAGGTCGAGAGTAGTTGCATACAAGAGTCAGAAACAAAAGATGATGACACGTGTTGCACGGGGGGAGGCCTACAGAAACAAACCTCTTCTGTTGTGAGTACACTTTGCATGGAGACAACTGTTTGTGACATTGTATGTGACAATGATGATGTATTAAGTCGTGGTGAGGTGGAGTCTACATCTTATAATTCTTTTTGTCTTTGTTTAATTTGGGATGTGACATAAAACAGAGCACCGTTCTATAAAAATGTATTCCATTTTGTAATTATTTATGAAGTTTCGCGTTTATGGAATCATTTTTTTTTCATTTGGTATCTTTCATTAGATGTTGAAGATATATTTACATTGTTGGCATGTTCGTTATCTAATGTGTATTTATAAAAATTAATTTTGTCTTCTAATAAAATGGTGTCCAGCTCGATATCTGATTTCAAATACATATCGTTGCCGAATAATAAAGCATAAAAAGAGTAAATAGGTTTAAAAATTATTCCAGAACGCAGGAGGAGCTAACATCTCCACAGCTCTATGTTTATATGTTCAGTTTTTTTCTTTGTGGTAATTATTTTCTTTCCCTTTCGATGTCTCAGATCGTGAAGAGAGTTTGATTAAGGATGCTAATAAAACTGGTTTTCTGTAGCCTAGCAAAGTTGAAAAAAATATCGTGGCAGATGTTTATTGTCGCACACAAGATTATTGTGTGCGATTCTGTTTTTAACAGTTTTACAAAATATATTTGTCAAAGGAAAGAGAACAGACATTCTGGCTGCAGTGGATTCAGTACGCCTTCCCCGATCTGGACTCTCACGCCTACTTCCTGCCTCCTGTCCACGTCAACCGCGTGCCGATGACCAGAGAGGTGATTGCGGTTCAGGAAGTTTTGGTCCTTCAGGCATCAGCCGGACAGACCGATCAGTCCAAACAGATGATGATGAAATCACAATGTGCTGTCAAGTCTTCCATTCGTCAGCCTACTCGGGTCCAGGACAGCGATGTGAGAGATGACGACGCCATGCAGTGGGTTTTGTTTTGTCTCAAGAAAATGTCGGAACTATACAGCGAAGTTTTTGTTGGACTCATCCAACTTCAGTTCGGAAAGTACCTGGGGGAACCTTGTTACGCTGCTGCAGCTGCCGCGACTACCCGCCTGCCCCTCCCGGCCAACCTTCCTCCTGTTCTGCCGCGAAACTGGAAAGATGGCGACTTTGATGTGCTTGTTATTCACCGCTGTTACGGTTTAGTCGTCTGCGAGATCAAATCCGTTGGAAGCAACCTAAAACAGCTGAATTTGTCAAAACAAAATGAAGACAACATCATTAGAAAGAAACTGAAAGAAGCAATCTCACAGTTGGACAAAGCGGAGGCCATGTTGTCTCACCTGGTGTCGGACATTGCTAACGGTCTGCGCATCACTAAGACGATCGCTGTTCCTAACCTCACGGTTAGTCAGGTACAGCAGTCCATTTCCGGTGATCCACAACTGTCTCAGGTAACAAACGTTTTGCCTACGCCCCATGTAGAGATTCGGTGCTTATATTTGTATACATGAATAACCTGCTGACTTTTCTTCACTCTGAGTCACACCTGATGGAGCAGATTTACAAATCCAGTGTCAGGTTGAAACTTTCTTAAACACACCAAATGCCTTATAAAAGATGAGTTTATTTGTTTATCGTCGGTTTGAAATTCTTCCCGTCTCATTTACAATCGTAAATTAGTGAAAGACACTGTTACCTTTTTCAGATATTTAGTGCTGTTTTAAGTCAGCCAGGCACTAGAACTGCTCGCTGTGAGAATCTGGCTTGCTCGGCATGCTGGATTTATTATTTTAGAACCATTGTTTTCTTACAGGACTTGTGTCGGTGTCTGGGAGTAACCGATCCCGCCGCCATCGCTGGTTTGTGCCTTTGCTCTGATCAGTTGTTCGACCCCAAGACACCGTGGGACATCAGTGATGGCTTGGTGAGGGAGCTCGAGAACTGGTGGCAGCGACGTGTGGCTGGGTTTGGACCTGACAGTCACATGACCCGTGGCTTGTACAGGATACTGGTAGCTAGGTAAAGATTTAACTCAGTGGGGATAAAATCCTATTACGCTGACTGGGGATACAAACTATTAAAATAAAGGTTACTCTCCCTCGGAATACAAACTATTAAAATGTAGGCTACCTTCAGTGAGGATACAATCAAACTGCAAACTAAAAGGTCTGTAGAGTGGTTGGACTTAACAAAGGGAAACAGAAACTTAATGATAGTTTGCAAGTAGTTTATGATCAACTCTTTTAGTTGTTTTGTTGTTGTTTTTCACCTGCTTTTACGGAAACTTCTAAGCTTCATGTGAGTTGATTTTATTTTGATAGGTTCTGTGGTCCGGCGACAACAGTGACTGTACCATCCACATCTCCCGTACGCCTGAGTGTCAAAACCCTGGGTCAGGCTGTGTCCTGGACGGGAGAGTGCTACACTGCTCAAATAACACTGTTCCCGGAGCAAGTTCAACTGCTCAACATGGCGCCGTCCAGACTGTTTGTGGCTGGACCACCAGGTACAGGTAAAACCGTTGTGCTGCTGCTGAAGAGCACAGACTGGTTTCTGTGTGGCCACGCTGTCCATATCGTGAGTACCTGGCGGGGGAGTCGTGCAGCGAGCATCATGTTGTATCACCTGCTGCAGACTGTAAGCACACAAGGGGCAGCAGGTGTGGCACCCGGTGAGATTCACATACATCACTATGATTTTGACCAAGTTCTAGACTTGGAAGAGGCCGTGGACGACTTGTCAGAGATGGCGAGCGGAGGGCCACTGTATGTCATCGCTGATGAAGCGGGTCCTGAATACAGGTCAGTATATAGCTTGCGATGCAATTTATCTTATAATTAGGCCCTGTATGTATGTAAAACGAGTTAAATAACACATTCCCGATTACTTTTTTTTCCATTTGATCTCCTCGACTTCTCGTCTGCTAGGGCGGACGGCATTTTGCGCAGTTCGTCGTTCATTGCTCTCTGTGATCCATTTGTAAATATGACAGGATGAACAGTAAAGTACATTTGCAAATTATTTGTGTCAATAACATGTCATGATTTAATTTCCTATGGAAGACGTATATTTAAATGCATATTTGTTGTGGTTGTAATCATTTTGTTTTTTTTTTTAAGCATTTGTGTGATATGCAAACAAACATTGTAGAAATATATAAAAGTTCATAAAACAGGACATGATTTAGCCTGACTGTACTTCTTTGTGACTAGATGCTTGTTCATCTGTATGCAATCATGTGAAAGTACATGTGCGAACCCTGGTGTGTTACACAAGATCCATTAAAAACAGTGCAGCATACAACTGATGTCGCTAATAGAGAATTATTTTTTAAGCAGAATTAAAAATAAAATCTTTATCCTTGTTCACTAATTATACATCAAACAACAATTTTAGGTCTGGTGGAAAACCTACAGTAAGGGCTTTTGGTTTGAAATCACTAGCACATTTTGGAATAATTGACAAAATTGCAGGGGTTGGGTGCTGCTGATAATTCAGTTTAGGGCGAGGTATCGTAAAGACGAACGCCGATCTCAGAAATTTTTAATTTATCTTTCTAAAACCCTTCTGGTTGTCGCTATAGCACTATAAAGTACTATAGCAGCCATGGACCTTACAGTAAATGAAGACCGTGGTGGAAGCTGTCACACAGACGTATGATCTCTGTCACCTGTGTCGTCTGCTTGCTGCCCAACATGGCGGCCGCCAATGTGTATCACGTGACCTGTTGGTTCCTGCAAACAATGGGTTGGCGGGCAGACGGCTTTGCGATTAGTCTAGTGTGCGTACGAAACTTTAAAATGTCCCAAAGTAAACGTGTGCGCAAGGCTAACTTCAGCGAGTCTGAAGTTTTAATATTGCTGAACGAGATCTCCCACAAACACTGCATTTTATTTGGTAACGAAACTGTGAGTCAACAACGAAAAAATGAAATTTGGAATGGCATCACGCAAAAGGTGAATCTCTGTGGGGTAGCACAGAGAAAACCCAACGAATGCAGGGATAAATGGAGAGCCATGAGAGGTAAATATTTACAAATATAGCTGTTCAGTTGAAGTTTGTGTTTAATTCGTTATATCAGTCCACTGATAATCCCATGTGTATTATTATTATTTTTATTATTATTTGAGGTTAAAAGGGTGTTAAGTGTAACATATATTGTAGTATATGTTGAATAATGTTTGATGCATTCACTGGACATTCTGCATTGAACACTCGATTATAATGTCTTTGATAAATGACAAGCTTAATTAATCCCTGATGGCAATTGTAAGTAAGGAAAGTGTGCTATTATATAAATATTAAAGTAAGTGCTCCTTCTAAATATAGGTGACTATCCATCCCCATTTTCCAGGTACAGTACCCTTTTACGGACGTATGTAGTCTACGCTACTCAAGTTTCTCTCCCTGTCCCCCTTCCCCTGGCTTATGTCACCTGATTGCCTCAAATAATTCTGTTTACCATATCTTCACATCCCCGACCATTCATTTATAATTGAGCAGCTGAAATGTTGACGGTAAAAAAAGATTTCAAATATATATATATTGCTTCTACGTACACTTTGGCATAGCATAAAGTTTGCCTGAATTTAATAAAAGGTGTTCTTATGCCAGGAAACCTTCAGGTTTTGGCAAAATGCCAATTTCCTGACAACTTATATTGGTTAAAAAAAAAATCAAAATTTCCCAACTTCAAACCAATGATCTTAGCATGGACAAGTGTTTAAACTGTTCCTGTCTTGGACATACAGGCACACCATTTAGCATTTTTAAGTGATGCTTGTTTCTGTGGCCATTTGATTTTTAGGAGTTAAAGCTTGCTCTTTAAGAAGTTTTAAAGAAATATTCTGTATAATCTATGCAACTTCGCTCACTCGTTTCATTTTCATCCATGCACATAATTCATAATTGTCAGGAATTGTCATCACTTTCTGACACTTTTTTTTTAAAAACATGTATTTGTCTTTTAGTTTGTTTTGTTATCTTTTGCATGTAGAACATTGAGCACACATCCACACAAGGAAATGCACTTTGCAAATTTATTTATTATTATATTATCATTAGCTATCTGTGCCAGATTATTCTTATTTTCTAATGAGAGCAAGTAAAATTGGCAGTTATCATTCTTAATCTCTAAAAGGTGCTGTCTCGAACAAGCTGCGAGCTAACAAGAAAACTGTTGGAGGACAACCTCCACCACCTGCACCGTACGAAGACTTGATATTGAAGATTATTGGTAACAAAGCCAACGTGATAAATGAAATAAATGGTAAGCCTTTGAAAAGAATGTTTTGATGATCAGTACTTTTCTAATCAATGCATTATAATTTGCTTTTCTCCTGTGTATTTATATTGTATTATTAATAATTATTTTGAAAGACATACAAAAGTTAATTTCATTTAATACTTTATTTACATAAAATGCATACAATGAATAGAAAAAGGTGACTTTTACCTTGCTCCTTTATTACAGTTAAAAGTGAAAATCCCACCTGTGGAAGTCAACTTGACTTTGACAGTCAAGGTAAGGGAAACAACTGTGTATCTTACTTTATTTTGTAAAGTATGTTTCTAAATTGAAATCCAGTTCATGGGAGAAAAATAGCATAAATTTTTACAAAAATTGGTTACGGTAACCATGCTTATCCTAGCGTGCTTTTGTTTCAATGGCATACATTTATTGAAAAAATGGGCCCCAAACAAAAAACAATATTGCTATCATTTATCATTACATGATAGCTTAATCAGTGCACTTAACTGGTTTAGTTCAAGAAAATTAGATTACATGTTGAAGAGATAAATTAATTCCTTCTCCAGTTGTCTTTGATGCTCAGCAAGGGTACTCACAGTGGTCTGGTGAATCAAATGGCTCAAGACTCTACCCTAATTCCTGCCATCAGTTGCCAGTAGCTACCCTGCCACGTCTACCAGGTATACTGCTAAAACTAATCACTAATCAGGCATGAATACAAATGTACTTCTTCGGTAACTATTAAAGAAGACACACATGTGAATGTTAATATGACATTATTAAATAAATACAAGATAAGTAAAAGTAGAGGATGCACTTCAAAACATTCTTGAATGGCAACAATAAATACCAATGAACTGAAGGTTTAAGATGAGAACAGCTGAGGCACAACATCTAGGTATGTGTATGTTTGGTCCTTTACGCTCTATAATAATTTTAGACAAATGACTATAAATTTGCAAAATAAATATATGTTTTATAAATATATTTACAAACAAAGTCATTGTGTGTTTCATAAATTTCTGAATTAAGAAACTACATGGCCACAAACTTTACAAAGGAAATTAACATTGAAGCTTTCCTTGCTGTTCTTTGTGCAGACGATACTGCGGTTGTTTGCACAGAAGTTAACCATCATAATGGAAGTGTGGACACCTTACTGGATGCTGATTTATCCACATCTCAACAACCAGTATCTGGGCACTCACAGTGGGCATCACCATCATGTGAAGAAAAACTAAGCACGGGTGAAAAGAGGAAAAAATCTTGTCTTGAGAAATTGTCATGGAGTGAAAAAGAAAAATGGCTGGGTGACTTATCACTCATTCAAGTTTTGAAGAACCATCATGACTTAGTGGAGGAATGGCTTCTGAGTGAAATTAGTAAAAACAATGCACTTGAAGCTCTTTCCAAGAAAAAAGAAAGAAAAATTGATTTAGAAATCAGGAAACTGGAGTTGGAGCTGGGCATTTTAGGTGAGAGTTCTGTGTCTACACAACCAGAAAAATGATTTGTTTTGTTATCTGTCTGAAGAATTCTTATTCAAGATATTTTTTTACCTGTGTTGGTTCAGGTAAAAGCCTCTTCTACTGCAGAACTCTGATAGTTTAAAGTTTTTATTTGTTAAAAGACACTCGAAAAATGTTAGGTTCTCTTGGATGTAGGTCAATCAGAATTTTTTTTTAATATTTTAAGAAAAAGATAATATTCATGATTTCCTGATTCATGATTTCCTGAAAAAACAGCAGTGAAATTAGTTTTATTTGCAAGCAAAGATCTGTGTAAAAACTGCAGTCTGAACGTTATTGGGGATGAACACCACTCTACTTTTTTGTGACTTTTTAAAAGCAGACAGATGGGAATTAGTTTCCAATATCTATTGGAATAATCCAAACTAATACAAGTTTCATTATTCTGTATTAGTAAAAAAGGATGTTTTAATGAACCTCTTAAAATTTGTAAGAATGACAAAGGCCAGCTTCACCACATATTCTGTACCTATCTTTATTGCATTACTGTGAATATTACCATTTGCCCTAAATTCCCCTCAGAGGGCTATGAATAAACTTTTGGACTTTAGATAGCTTCTGTAGTGTGTGTTGGGTGAATTGTTAGTGAACACACAATAACACACTGTGCACATGCTCCGGTTTCAAATTGTGTATCTGTGAAGGAAAGTCTACAGCACCCATAGCCACCTTATGGGCAATGTACCATTCTTTAATCTTTAGAGAATATGCTTGGTTTCTACAAAATCACACATACCCGTCAAACTTTCAGAGGAAGTTATTAATTACTTGCTTGTGAGCCTCTTTACCAGCAGCAACTTATCTTTGCTCCTCCATTTCATTTTCTGATAAATCAGAGTTCGAGTTATTTCAGTTGTCTGGCACAGTTGTGTAACATCACACATGCTGTTATGACCTGACAAGCTTTCACTGGATAAAGTCGAAGTTGTCAGAGTCAGTGTCAGCATTGTTTTGTAAGCATTAGCTGCTCTTTGTCAGCTTCAGTTGTCATGGCTGTAGCATTGTCAGCATCAGTTGCTCTTTCAACAGTGGCATGTGCAGAACTTTGGCAATGATTATAATTACTCTTTTTTGTCTGTAATTTGATGTTACAAACTGTGAGCAGCATATTTAGATCCTTTTTTTCCTTTAAGTAACATTTGTAGATGCCACACTGAAAATGCATTTTTACTGTAGTGGTAAAATTTTATACAATATATTTTATTGTTTATTGCATTAAACATTCTAATTATTATTTAAAATTGCTAAAGCACTTAAGTGCCTAGCTTTCCATAATGCATATTTTTTGTATCTTACTGTGTAATGCACAGTACATCAGTATAACCCACCTTATCATGGAAATCCTAGAAGGGCTTGAAAAAAATAACTTTGGTGAAAACTGGTCCAGAAACCATAAATATGTCGCCAATCCATGCTTCCACCTACCAGAACCATAACCTGTTACATTTAAAATAGTGTTTGGGGATGTAAATACAGTTCACACACACATGCAGTGGGAAGGATGGGGTTGTGGGAGAGGAAGGGGAAGATAAAATAGACATGAAGCAAAATGCATGATTCTTAATTAAACTTTGATGGCTCGACATCCCTTGCGGTGGAACAATTCGTTCTTTTGTTCAGTTGGAGTTTGAATCAAAATGCCGTCGATAAACCCAATTATGTTTGTAAATCTGGAGGCCTGGTGTATCGGCCTCTTTGCTTCTTTGGCACGACCTTACTCTGGCAATGAAATTTCATTATATGCTCGCCAGAGCCAAGCGACTCTTCACATTACGACTAACAGTCCATTAATATACACCAGTCACATAACCCCACACGTGTTGAATTTGTAACCAAGGTGTTAATGCACCTTGCCGACTGGTGTCAGCGATCTCGCATCCCACTTCCTCGGCCAGCGCCAGCATGTTTTCATGGTTAAAACAAAATTTTCTATATAATTTACAATCGTCATTGACTTCAAGTGGGGGACTTCCACGAAACATCCGTTCTGAACAATCGACGTTGTCGCCACTGGAAAACTATGAGCGCTGCCATTTTTATTCGCCAGTTACGACTTTTTCGGTCCTGAGAGCTCCGATAATTTTATCCGCGATTAGCGAGGACGGAATAGCTTATCGGAGCTTCCATGCATACCGATGTTTCGCTGCTGTGTTCCCGGATTACGCGCTTAAATACCGTATCGTCTCCATGCATACGAGGCCAGGACAGGTGTGAAACAGTTATATCTTACAGAAGTGTTGTGTTCACACCTTGAGATGAACAAACAAATAAAAAGTTAAGATTAACCGGACAAAATTGGTTTGAGGTGACGAATATAATATAGGTGACTTTATTGATATTTTGTGTCATGCATAGGCATAATTAATACACAAGCACGAACACTCATCATTGACAGTACATAGTGTAACATAATCACCACTGCATGTAACAAGTCTTTGACAGGGAAAATATTTAACGTGTTATCTTAATTTTCTGTAACACTCGTCAGTAACAGTACATAATATAACTTGTAATATCCACTGTCTGTAACACTCATGTCTGTGACAGAAAGTTCCCGGCTTTCTGTGCCAAGCTGCTGACACGAGTTCCTCTTCTCCATCTTTGGGCGGCCAGTTGTTACCATGGATTCGCGCCCGCCGGCTGGCAAGTGGAATATTTAACCAGACCTCTCCGCTCTCCGCCAGCTGTGATCAGGGAAATCGAGCAGGACTTGAATATCGCTAGCTTTGACGTCCACCCTTACAGTAAGCGTGGTGTACCCGACTACACAGACGGTCCGCCAGTCAGGCGACTGTCTCACAATGGCCAGGGTCACTCAGGTGATTGGCCAGGTGGATGTGTCACGTGCGGTCGTGAGGTGGCCAGCCTGCTACACAAACTACATGTTGGTGCTCCGGGTAGGCGTTCATATATTATAGTGTAGCTAATGTTGCAAATTGAATAGTGTACTGTTCGGCAAATAAGACTCAATTATTTATATTGATCTGTGTGTTATTTCATTCTGACTAAACAAGAAATTTATCGTGAATGTTCACAGAGACTGCATCCGCAGGCCCACCCGGTCTGCAGTGGAGAGACGTTCTGGTGTTGTATTGGGGTGACAACAGTAACAACTCGGGTATGGTGAAGGGTCTGAGAGACGCGGGTATTCCAGTGCGGGTGATGGAAGAGGATGAAATTGAGGATGTGGCCACTGCGCGCACCAACGTGGTGTGGGTGACGGATGGAGACGGTGTTCGTGGTCTGGAGAGAAAAGTTGTCGTCTGCCTCAAGCCTCGTGTTATCGATGACCGACTGTACGCCATCTCCCGGTGTACTTCACAGCTCATAATTGTCTCTCCTGAGGACGAGCAAGGTGCTTGTGAATGAAACTCTCTCTCTCACCTGTTGTAGTGTCTGTCTCTCTTCCATTCCAATGCCTTACCACATAATGCCATTTAAGTGAGGTAACATTTCTTGTCTTGCAGCACCAGGTGACAGACATCACACAACTTGTCAACATTATTCTCTGTACAATCTAGTAACTTTGTTATTTTCTGTAAGCAATAGTATTCTTTGTACACAATGTTATCAACATACCATTCTGTGTAAACAAACAACATTTTGTTCTCTGTACTAAGCAAAGAATGTTATTCTCTGCTCATACTAATATTATTAACATTTTCTTTGCCCCCGTGATATCGTTAATATATTATTCTTTGTAGATTTATCAACATTTTCTGTACACAGCTAAAATTTTAGACGCATTCTTTGTGCACAGGCAATCTTATCAAAGCATTACTTTTTATAGACAACTAAAACTGTATTTTCAACATATTCTCTGAATAATTATATCAATGTGGTTCACTAGTACACCCCACATTCATTAGAAATAGGCAGCAATATTGTACACTCTGTATTAAATGCTGTTCTGGTGTATGAATACTGTTTCAGAAAATACGAAATGATTAAAAAATGTTGCTGAGAAGAAAGGTATGGCATTATTTCTTGAACCTGGTGTAAGTGTTGATGCCGGTTTATATTATTTTCTCCACTGTAGCATCACTCGTGTGGATATCATTCCAACAACGCAGGCCATTTACCTTTCTTTTGCATTTTACTAAATGAGCCTGCTGGTCCTTGGCATACAACAAACAAAAATAGCATTCAAGAATCAACCTATACGGTGAACAGAGGCAGGATGGTGCAGTGATTATAGTAACTGTATTGTCGATGCACGGAGGCCGGATGGTGTAGCGATTACAGTAACTGGCTGGTTGGCGTATATGATAACCTCCAACATCATTTGAAAAAAATATCGGCGCTAACATATTCATCGTCAAATAAACTTTATTTTGACATGATGCTGTTGGTTAACCACATCTGTCATAACACGCGCCATTATAACAAGACACATACATATATCTGCACTTGCATTCTCGCATTCACAGGCTCACATATACACACAGTACAGGTGCACGCACACACACATATACACGTACAATCGATCCCCAGGCATAGGAACCCACCCACATTTTTTTGATAACTGTTCTTGCATTTCCTGAGTATATTTTTCAAACCATTGAAAAATAATTAAATTGACATTCCTGTATAGTTTTTATTTTTTAATATTTAAAATGCAAACATTGTTTAATTAGGCAAAAAAGGAACGCCTGGTAAGTATGTTAAACAAGAAAGAGCAGCTAGATGAAAAGATACAAATATTTTATCGACAAACTGGGAGAAGCAAATCTCAAATTTTTTAAAGAAAACATTTGTGGCGAGGAAGAAACTTAAAAAAAAAGAGAATAGATTGGTATATATTCTCTGAAACGCAGGCTTGTTTACATTTTCGAGAGAATTTGTACAGTCTACTGGCATCTCATTAGGTTCTTGAAAAATGATTTGTTAAACATTTCTTTCCGGGGCTGGTGTTGTAGTCTAGAGACCAAGTATGACATTAACAAGAACCTTCAAAAAGAATAAAACCCGTTGTCTTAAAGAATTATTGAATAGTAAAGCTTGCCTGCTTGAAATAACTCTCGCATACAGAAGTAGAAAAGACTGCAAAATATTTAAAAAAAAATGGAAAAAAGTGTTCCAAAATATGAAAGAAACGTTGTTAGTTTTCACTTTAAATATAAATTGTAGTTCAGGTAAGCTTATAAAAGGGATCAAGAAGAAACAAGTTTCGATCTACGTACATAGAACATAAGTTTCATTTTCTTATACAAGTCAGAGGTCCTCGACTGAGAGAATGAATATCACAAGGCACAGTACAAGTGAAGGTGCGTCTACACTCTCCGTATCCTGGGAAAGTTCAGGTGATCTACTCACAGAAGAGACTTATGAAACCATAAAGGATGTTTTCAATGGGTATATCTCATTACTTATTTGTATACTCGGGATTCCCGCCAACGTGGTCACGTGCCTGGTGTTCTGGCGTCAGGGTCTGCGAGACCGCATGAACCTCTGTCTCTTCTGTCTGGCTGCTGTGGACCTGCTGTACCTGACAGGTGTGGTTTGTGTAGGCTGCATCAGCGCCTTTCTTCATATCAGTCACAGTAGTTACGCAGAAGAATTTTTTGTGAAGACTGTCATGGGTGGTGTAGGGATGGTGTATGGTCTTCGCGCGACTTCCGGTTGTTATAATATGATCATCGCGGTAGAGAGGTGCGTGTGTGTGGTGTTTCCGCTCAAAGCCGCTTCACTCTTACACACTCGTACTATGGGCGTGTTGCTGGCTGTGTGCTTTATCTTGATACAGCTTGGCTACACTGTCATCCCTCTACAGTTATCAGTGGTTAGTCTTGAAGTAGATGGAAAGGTACAATGGCGGTACGTGCCCACGCAGCTGTTTCTTGACAACAAGGATCTGTTTCAAGTTGTAGAGATGTCAGTCCTGACAGTGTCGCTGCCAATGACCACGTTCCTAGTGGTGTCTGTCACAGCTATCATCACCGTCATCAAGCTGACAGCAGCGTTAAAGTGGCGAGAGAAGACGAGTTCCACGTGCAAAGATAAAGTTGGTCACCAGACGGCGCTGACCAAAATGATTCTGCTCGTGTCCCTCATCTACATCTGTACCATGATCCCTAGCGTGTCGCTGACTATCCCACGGTTAGTTGTGCCAGAGTTTTCCCCACATGGTCGTTATTATTACCTGTTTATTGGGACCCAGAGTGTCGCTAACATCTGTCCTCTCGCTCCCAGTGCCTCTAACGCCTTGGTGTACTACAAGCGGTCGTCACGCTTCAGGTCCTTGCTGCTCGCTATGTGTCGCTGCAAGCAACAGTCCATACATTGCGCGTCTGTGGGCAGACCTCAGTCTGTACTTGTCTCTTGTGTGTCCTGAATAGTCGGGCTGCTGAAAATCAGGTGCACAGCTCTAGGATAGGTAAAAGAACAATTATTTTATTAATTTTATTTGCTTATAAATGCCTAGAAATTTCATCTAAGCAAACTTTGTGTAAGTACTTAAGTACGTTAAAAATCTATTTACACATCTTCCTTTACATTTACGATCAAAGACCCACCCCCTAAAACAAAAATCATGCTTAATTGTACATTTCTTTAGTATAAAAAAAGGTTTAAATTGTAGGGATTGAAAAGTTGAATTTGAGTACATTTATTGAGATAAACGCAGCTACTCTGTGTTGCTGGAGGAGCTCCTCAACATTCGTATATGATTGCGATGTCATGTTTGAGGCTTCAGTGGCGTGAAAGGAGTCTTTTGAGCTTGTCACCAGTCGGGCAGGTCTTCTAGGGTGACGGCACTTGCACCAAACAGGGATATAGCATGGATCTTTACGGGTGACGGTACTTAATATGTAATAATAATAATGATGATGATGATGGTGGCAACTTATTCGATCACACTCATACCGACACTTGTGAGAATCAGGAGACATGAGCTGGTCTTCTTTGGTCATGTGATCCGGCACGAAACCCTGTCAAAAACTATATTTCAAGGCATCTTGGATAAATTGTGCCCACAGGGGGTAGGTCATAGTCAGTACATTGGGTGGCTGTACATACCACCCGGACAAGTAGGTTTTTCGGTTTTTAGGGTGGGACTGACGTACCAGATGGTAACGGAACAATGTCAGTATACAGGTGCTTACTGCCCGATAAAGCTGAATCAAAATGTCCGGTCTTATGCCTAATTTCTTCAGCTGACGGTGAAGGTAAAGGCCTTACTGGGTTTTCTTGAGAGCTCACCTGAGATCATTGGCGATGCTAAAACCTACAAACCTAAAGTGAATGGCCTCGGTGTGAACAGTGAAAGGCTCAGCATGCCATCTGTTCCTGTGAAAATGAACTGTCATCTTTTTGGTGTTAGAAACATCGAACTTCGGACCATTGTCACAAGTCACTACGTGATCCACTTCTTGACGATACCCAGACTCATCGTTGTTTGCCATGCGACCTGCCACCGTGATGTCATCAGCAAACTGTAAAAACCGTATTAAATAAAATTTAATTTGATCTGATTAATTCGTTGGTTGAGACACAGTCGCTGGTGAAAAAGTCGAACAGGAATGTAGAGAGGACACAACCTTGATGTGTTCCTGGGCTGATCACCTGGATGTTGGAGAGGGGAGGGACCTAGCTTGAGTCTTTCATGAGACGAAACTTACATCGAATAACAGGGATCTAGGGTAGGTCGTTAAGGGGGAAGGTATTTACATTGAATGATAGTAAACAGTTCTTCACACTCTTGTTCTTTTGTTCTTGTTCTTGAACTTCCGGTATAGACATCCAAGGGTGAAAGTAATAAAATCGGCTTTGATACTAGACCAAAATGGAGTAATATTTTATTTTATTACAAGAGACTAGTACTTTTTTTTTTTTTAAAGAGAAGACAAAGCTGTGAAATGTACAGGTAGAATATGTTACACGGGTTCAAGATCACTGATCTGCCACAAAATGATTATTTGAGGTTTTCTTCTACAGCAAATGTCTTATGTATGCTCTACATGAAACATTCTGAAGTAAATGTCTAATTATTCTCTACATAAAACACTCTTTTGACAGCTACTGTCGACTTTGCTAAGCGTTGATATGTTAAAATTATTATACTTGCTTTGAGATCTGTTAATTATTTATAATAAAGTAAATGACAGTAAACATTTTGGAATATTTTGAAGTTCCAAAAATCATTAGTTGAATATGCAAGTGTTCACGATAATTATTTTTTCTGGTATAAGAGGACCCTGAGGTAACTGTCAGTCCCTGGCTACCTGCCTGCCTGGCTATAGTGCTCATAATATTGTTTGCAGCAACAGAAATTCTTCGACATTTAAACCACACAAAATAAAGTAATGCATTTTATATTAGCACTGATTTTACATCTAAGTTCCGCTATAATTAATGTCTGCTTTATTAGAATTTCTCTAACTGCTAAGCGACACTGTAATTTTTGTCTTCTGTATCAGAGTAAAACTTTTGTTATACCTCATCTTTGTAATGATGATGTGAGGCACCTTGTCTTACCTGACTGCTCTTATCAGTAACACCCATGACATCAGTTTTTGTTTTGTTTACAATTTGAGTAAATTCGACAGAGTTACGGTCCTTAGCTTGTTGTTAGCGTCCAGGGTTAGTGCCCTTGACACAGAGAGAGAGAGAGAGAGCGTCTTCGTTCAAGCCTGTTTTGATTGTATTTTGTTTCTACTCAAAATAAACTACTTAATTTGTTTCATTTACGGTTGATATACATGTTAACTGGATACTCAGTATGTTGTATGCTGTACGTGGGGAAGTGAAAATCGTGTACTCCTCCCCTGTCGATCCTGCCTCCCATGTTCTCCTTTTTGTATAGAAACACGTGTGAACCACCATCACTTCCGACCCTGAAGGAGGCAAGAACCATGCAGAATGATGTTCACTGGTTGATGGAGTGGTGCGAACATGTACCCATGAACATTTTTGACTCACTGTCATCGACTTTTTATTTTAAAAGAAATAAAGAGAAATTGTTGTCAGATGTATGTAACAGACTTTTTATGTGTTGGGAACAATGCTGTGTGAGCACATGCAGAAAAAATGATGTCCACGGTGAAATAATGTTCTTTTTTGACGAACTTCCTTGACTCGATTTTTTTCATAGGTCCCCTGAAGTTTCGACTTATAGAAGCTCGACTTTAATATGGTTTTCACTCACATTTATGTTCTTTTCAATAATATTTTCATATTTATTTATGTGATTTCCCCATATCCGAGACTGTCTGTGTCGTGCTCAACAAAAGATAGGAACAGTTTGTTTTCCCTTACAGCCATGTATTTTCGTTTAGACAATAAAATGAAATAAAATAAAATAAAATAAAATAAAATAAAATAAAACTTGCATTTATTAGACAGGCAAACAACCTGCTGCAACAGAATCAGAAAAGAGTGCAGGAACGACTGGTAAAAAAGTTACTCCATTCTCGTCTTCCGAAATGCGAAATAAATCTGTCGTAGAAGAACCTTCACTACAAAACCATCAGCAGTCAGTGATGTAGAAGACAGCCATGCTACCACCAGGGCTGGGAAGGCTGTGAACTGACACGAATAGCGGGATATTCCGACTGTTTGCAGCCTGACATCCGCTCCCATGAACAAACTAACGAAGACGATGACTTTTAAATATTAAATGATTGAAGAATATGGCAATGTGGAATGATAGTGTGTGTCTGTGTGTGTGTGTGTGTGTGTGTGTTTTCCCAGTAAGAAACTGAAAGAGAACATTGAGCTTTGCAGGTAGATATACAGGTGAGCTAGGTTTGAACACGGCTGCAGTCAGAATTAAGATGGCGAAGCTTTTAGAAGGCGATCCAGGAAGTAAAACTTTTCCGTAACCACTTTGTGTGTCAAAACACGCCATTATAACAAGACACAGACAGATATCTACACTTGCATTCTCGCATTCACAGGCTCACATATACACACAGTGCAGGTGCACACACACACGTCCAAAAAAAAAAAAAAACAAAACCGCAGGAGATTCATTTAATTACACAAACGAAGGAGCCCACCCTCATTTAAAAAAAAAAATCGTATATTTTTCAAACTATAGAAAAATAATTGATTCCTATTGATTCACATTCCTGTATAAATATCAATTTCTTAAAATTTAGAATTCAAACTTTGTTTAATGAGGCAAATAAAGAAACGCCTGGTAATTATGTTAAACAAAAAAGAGCAGCTAGATGAAAAGATAAAAATATTTCAACGATAAATTGGGATAAGCATATATCACCCTTTCAGAAAATAGATGTGGTGCGGACAAAGAAATAATGTAAAAAACCCGAAAGAATAACCCGAGATGGCTATATCATCTTTAAAATACAGACTTGCTTACAATTTTCAGATACTGTGTCCAGCCTGCTGTCATCTCATTAGGTTCTAGAAAAATAATTTGTTAAACATTTCTTTCCACGGGCTGGTGTTGTAGTCATGAGACCAAGATAGACATTAGCAAGAACAACCAATAAGAAAAAAGTTATCTTAAAAAATTATTGAACAGTAAGTCTTGCCTGCTTGAAATAATTGCTGCACACAGACATGTGGAAAAGACAATGATATATAAAATATAAAAAATATGCCAAAATCTTATAAAAAGATTACTCTTGAAGACCGAAGCCAGTCAGTCGAGAGAAGATAGTATTTATTTCCTAACAAAACGAGTCATGTCATTCAGGCTTGTTCACACAGACAGGAGGCCATGACATGTCCAGACTCCAGACTTGTTCACACAGACAGGAGGCCATGACATGTGCAGACTCCAGGCTTGTTCACACAGACCTGTGGTTGTCCTGAGGATGTGAGCATCACAATTCACGTTGAAGGGTTGTATGAAAGAGATTCATACACAACTATCTGTCATTCAAATGGTGCACACGTGACAAACGTTTGAGAAAAATGGTCACCTAGCTTAATGCGTGGACTTTGCGACATTTACAAAATGCCAGTTAAAAATCGTTGTGTAATCGATTAACTTTTTAATTGATTCGTTCTCATCAAGCAAGGGGATAACACTACAATCTCTAAAACAAACTGTGCCACAATGAACAAAGTATGTAAAGATACTAAAAAGGTAGTAAATCTTAATATAAAGTAAGTCCAAGAGAGTTAAATCTTCCTTCCGAGAATTATAAGTTACAGGCCCTCGAGTGACGTGTACCGATGAATTTCTCAAGGAACACAATCTCTAGTAACGAGTCTGCCTTTTCCTTACCCTGGGAGGGATCAGGTGATTTAATCAGCGAAGACACTTATAACACCCTTAATCATGTTTTCAACGGTTCCGTTTCCTTACTTATTTGCTTGGTCGGCATTCCCGCCAACTTGGTCACGTGCCTGGTGTTCTGGCGTCAGGGTCTGCGAGACCGGATGAACCTCTGTCTCTTCTGTCTGGCTGCCGTGGACCTGCTGTACCTGGGGGCTGTGGTTCCAATCTCTTGTGTCAGTGCCTTTCTTCGTGTCGGTCACAGCAATATGGCAGAGGAGTACTTTTTGAAGACTCTAATGTATGGTTCGGGCTTGGTGTATGGTCTGCGCGCGACTTCCGGTTGTTATAATATGATCATCGCGGTAGAGAGGTGCGTGTGTGTGGTGTTTCCGCTCAAAGCCGCTTCACTCTTACACACTCGTACTATGGGCGTGTTGCTGGCTGTGTGCTTTATCTTGATACAGCTTGGCTACACTGTCATCCCCCTACAGTTATCAGTGGTTAGTCTTGAAGTAGATGGGAAGGTACAATGGCGGTACGTGCCCACACAACTGTTTCTCGACAACAAGGATCTGTTTCAAGCTGTAGAGATGTCAGTTCTGACAGTGTCACTGCCAATAACAACTTTCCTCGTGGTGTTCATCACAGCTGTCATCACCGTCATCAAACTGACAGCAGCGCTGAAGTGGCGAGAGAAGACGAGTTCGACAAACGGGGAGAAAGCGGGTCACCAGACGGCGCTGACCAAGATGCTTCTGCTCGTGTCCTTTATCTACATCTGTACCATGATCCCTAGCGTGTCGCTGACCATTACTCGACTGGTGGTCCCAGAGTTTTCCGCGTCTGGTCGTTATTATTACCTGTTCATGGGGTCCCACATCGTCGCCAACGCCGTCCCTCAGGTTCAAAGTGCCTTAAACTTTTTTGTCTACTATAGCCGGTCGTCACGGTTCAAGTCAGTTATTCTCGCTATTCTTCGTTGTCAGACACAGTTAATGCACTCTTAGTACACTTAGTCTATACTGTCCTTGTTTGTAGGAGAATCTGAGTCTCGCTAAATGTCTCTGTTAGACACAGTGAACACACTCCTTGTCTGCACGAGTCTGTTAGTCTATGTGTGCTGAGGGGTCGAGCTACTCGACTACAGTAGAGAATAAATGAATAATCCATGCGAGGGCAGATAACTATAACCAAGTCCTCTGACCTCAGAGTTATTTGGTTGTAACCGCATGTTCTCATTTGCTTCTTTTGAAATATAAAGACTAAAGTGTCGGAAATGGTATCCATTTATTATACTTACAAGCGGAAATGACAATTATTTTAATTGTTTTTTAAATTCAGATTTTCTCTCTCTCTCTCTCACAGAGCTTAATCATGAACAACACTGAATTAGGGTGAGAATGGAGTACACCAGTTACAAAAGGAAAAAATCGTTCACCGGAATGAAATTGGGAACAGGTTGAATGGCAGCGATTTCCGTAGTTTGGGTGTAGAATAAGAGGAGGATCTGAGGATGGCTCATCAGATTTCTGTGATGTATTTTATGATGATAGAAGTCGGCGCTGCTCGGTGATGGTGTGAAGCCAAATATTCTCAGGTTGACCTTGTCGTTTTGACATGAACTATGATATTCTGGTTCCAAGATAGAGTGTCTTTTACAGAATGTACACATATCTTCTTTTAAAAACGCTCTGAAACAGATTTGTCTGTCATCTTTAACGGGAAAACTATGTCAACGCTTTGTCATTACTGATCTTTGCTAATGGATGTGACGAGTATATACTCTTGGTCTACATGTATTGAGCTGATGAAGTCAACTCACGCTGGACAAAACTTTATTCAGTACTTTACTATTGTCAACAGTAGATAATTGTGTACTTGATACTTACATTATATATTGCTTGAGCTAAATACAAGATTTAATTATTTATTTTATTTCGAAACTGGCGTGGCTATACAGTCGTAGCTGAGACCTGATGGAGGGCAGCAGCGGTGAACTCACGCCAGCCGACCCAGTCTTACCCCCGCATTAGAAGGTCCCCCAGTGAACAGCCTGTTCACTCCTTCAAGTTAGTCCCCCAGCCTTTCTTCTGCTTGCCGCGGCGTCGACCGCCTTCAACGCGAACCTTGAAGGACCGTCTTCAGCAAGGTGTCATGGCGGACCACGTGGCCGACCCGCCAGCTTCTGCCGCTTGACGGACGCTGTTAGATTAAATGTCACAAAGTAAATGTTATGAATTAAATGTAACCATTTCGTGGGGTGCGCCGCCCGGTGTCCGGTGGCACTAAAACAAGTATTCGACCCCGCACTGCTTTGATCCGATCCATCTAGAGAAGAGGTGAGAAACATTTTTTCATCCAAAGGCCATTTTTATACTTATAACATTACTCGCGGGCCATAGGAAATTACCTACCTAACAATGGGACTGCTCTATTTGATCAAGCTGTAGTTTCGTTACCGTGTGTAACATTTTTGCAGCGCCTATTTTCCCAGTCTACATTTCTCAACAGCAGACATCAAACCGGAAGTGGTCCTGCCTTGGCTTTGGGTTAAAGTCACATGCCTTCATAATTCTCCTAAACCGTCCAAACAGGCGGCGCGCCGCCGACAAGCAATAATTATTATATACGTGTCTGTCTCGTCATGTATGTTCTGTCTCTCATTTAATGGGCATTCCTTGCTTGTCTTTCAAAATGTACATTGTTGTTGTTATTATTATTACTATTATTATAGTTAATATACATTTATGTTGCTACAAAGAAATCTTATGTTTGTTCAAATCTGCGGTTGTCTTTGCGGGCCGGATGTTCTCCACCCCTGGTCTAGACTATAGACCAGACCTGGGCAAACGCCGGCCCGCGGGCCGGATCCGGCCCGCCTCCTGTCTCTGACCGGCCCGCCCACTGGCCCGCCCGCCAGTATATATACTATATATACAGTATTGGGTAAAACTGAGTTAACTATATTAGTCCGGCCCCCTAAAACCATCCCAATTTCTCATGCGGCCCCTTGGAAAAATTAATTGCCCACCCCTGCTCTAGACTGTTCTAGTTGGTGAGCCTGCGTGTGTGACTGACAAGAGCGTCGCAGGGGTCAAACGAAGAACTGACATACGAAGGTCAAAGACTGGAGTGGTCCACAATAGACAAGAGGCCCTGTCACCTGCCGCGTCTATCCATGTCATTCCCCCCCCCCCCAACCATAGGTGATGGTCAAAGCACGACTGACTTACTGAGAGTGACCAGTAGAGCAGTAAAATGTAGTGTATATATATATAGAGAGAGAGACAGTGATGAAGTGACCTCAGACAGAATGTGCAAGCATTGTCAGGCATGTGTCACCTGTAGTCAGCTTATGTTGCGCGAGGTGAGTTTGAACGTGTGTCGTTGATCGTGTTCCGACTTGTGTCGCCGATTGCCAGCGTGTCAACTGTCTACGAGTTACACAGGCCATTGTATAAAACTGAAAATAAAATCTTGTGGAAACTTCGACTGCAAGGCCTCAGATTTCTTGGAGAGGATGCCCTGGATGGTACTGTAGATAAAGACCCACGAGCCATTGACGATATCATGAACCAGCCTGGTTCAAGACCAGAACATGGCCAAAGTCAGGTAGGGTGGCAGCGGTCAGCAAAGGAGAACCTTATTGTCCGTTTTTACAACTTAACACAATAAGTTCATTGATGAAGGCGATCGAAGCCCGGGGATGGGGTTGGGACATAGATGTTTAGGTTCTAGCGTGGCAGGCACTAGTCTCTTTATTATAATATCGATAGAGTCAGGCCGGGTAGATTTGTTTCTGGAGGTCACGTGGTTAGAGGGGTATATAGCTTAAGTTAAATGTGTAGTCGAGGCCTTCTACAATGTTAGGATCTGCCCCAGGCCCAGACCTTATCCGACTCCAAAACTGTATCTTGATACAGCTTGGCTACACTGTCATCCCCCTACAGTTATCAGTGGTTAGTCTTGAAGTAGAAGGACAGGTTCAATGGCGGTACGTGCCCACACAGCTGTTTCTCGACAACAAGGATTTGTTTCAAGCTGTAGAGATGTCAGTCCTGACAGTATCACTACCACTTACCAAGTTCCTCGTAGTGTTCATCGCAGCTGTCATCACCGTCATCAAACTGACACCAGCGCTGAAGTGGCGAGAGAAGACGAGTTGCACGTGCAAGGATAAAGTAGGTCCAGACACCTCGCTGTGCACCGATCTCCTCCATGTCCTTGTCCGTGAGAAGATGTGTCGGCGAGCTGACGTCCCGAGGGCTTTTGCCAGCACTCGCCATAGGCTCTTCCGAAGAGGGATCTTCCCGTCCAGGCTCTTGTGCTTGTGTTGTGTTTGCGGTTTCTGTAGCAGAGATCTTTTTACAGGGTGGGGTAGCTAGCCCCATGCCCAACTCTCCTCCTTCATCAGGGCTTGGGACCTGCAGGTTACCCGGGGGGTAGGGGGGTTTCCATGCGGAGTTTCAATAACACAACGAAAATACAAAAAACAAAAACAAAACAAAACAAAAAAAAAAAACAAAAAAAAACAACAACAACAAAAAACAAAACAAAAAAGAAAAAAAAAGTTTAACATGTAGGCTGACCGATTTAATACTACCGTCCATCCGTCCTACTGTCCTAGCCTAGTTATAAACACTCGACCTACAACATGACAGTTGGTTTATATTCAATATTATTTCTTCGTGCATTTCTGCGCAAGAAAACGTGAAAGGGGAAACCGCGAGACTCATGTTTGCTAGGTTTCACTGTCGTGACCTCTTGCCTTTCTTAAACAACTGAAGGAATCACTGGCCCTCGACAATCTCATCAAGGAAGGAACAGTTTTTATGGTGACAACAGGTCAACAACGCATGATGAGAACAATCTGAATTGTGCATCGAACATTTAAAGGAAAAGATAAAAGGAAACAATGTGTTCGTGTTACTGCAGTCAAGCTGTTGCTTGTTACTCATCAATCCTTCTACAGCACATACTGCCAACCTCGCACACACAGCCCTCACTTTGTTGTATACACTGAGGAAAATAAATTCGATAGTTTTGGTTTGATACATTTTATACATAATTTTATTTACATAAAGTTTATTAAAATTTGAAAAAAAGTTTTACAGATGTTTATTTTTTTTCTTTATTTTCTTCTGCTTATGGAAATGTTTGCAAGACATCCAGACATCGAGACAGGTTAAGCTGCATGGCGATGCTAAGAACCACACTTCAGTTCAGTGACAGACACAAGCAGTACAATGTAGTCCACACCTCCACTCCACTGTGGGTGTCGGGAAAGTGGTGTATGGATTCCTAGTAAGAAACTGATAAAGAGAAAGAATATTGAACTAAACAAGCATACTTATTTCTGCAATCATCAATTACCATTAAGCCTCCGAAAAAAAGTCATCGACACCCCCCCCCCCCACACACACACACATACAGGCACGCACTCACGCAATCACACAGACTTACATTCATGCATACACACGCTCCAATACGCTGGCATGAGTTGGAACTCACGGACTCACACACACATACAGAGGCACAAACATGCACGTCGGGTGCACATTTAATTACACAAGCAAAGGTACCCACCTTTGTTTTCTGTTTTGCTGTTTTCACAATTACTGGGACTATTCCAAGAAATTAAACAAAAATAATTTGCAATGCTATTACTATATCGACATGTAAAAATAAACGTTGAAACATGTCACTTTTGTGGAAAGTATTTATTAATCTGTTAAAAAAAAAATATATATACTACATCAGTTTGAAAGGAAAGATTTAACAAGAAATGAAAATAAGGAAATAAATTATTCATTTCAGACAGTCTGGTAAGGCAGTCGACTATTTCTTTGCAAAAAGAAATAATGGATGAGCATCGACTGTTAAACAAATACACAGTTGTTCTTAGAGCATTTGCATGGCTCTGACAAAAAAGTCATTTTGTTTTTAAAACTCTTAAAAACTAAATAACACTTCTTGCAATTGCTGTTAAATATATTTTTTTATTTTTTACGACAAATCAACAAATGAGCAAGATGTGAAAAATGCTCAGGCATAATAGATTTGTAACAGTTTTAAAATAAAAAGTAAACTTTTCCCCAAATGGTACGACAAACACCAAAGAAAAAACATAATATAGTATATGAAGATGATTGTTGATTATGTGTCAGCTGGACTGACGGATGACACTCATGAGTGTGACAAGGGACAGTGTTGGTAAAGGTGAGACTACACTCTCCGTGTCCTGGAGTTCAGGTGATTTAATCTCAGAAGACACCTATGGAACCTTGATGGAAGTTTTCAACGGGTATATCTCATTACTTATTTCTATACTCGGCATTCCCGCCAACCTGGTCACGTGCCTGGTGTTCTGGCGTCAGGGTCTGCGAGACCGCATGAACCTCTGTCTCTTCTGTCTGGCTGCCGTGGACCTGCTGTACCTGACCAGCAATCTTTGCGTAGGCTGCATCAGCGCCTTTCTTCATGTCAGCCACAGCAGCTACGCAGAAGAATTTTTTGTGAAGACTGTCATGAGTGGTGTGGGTTTAGTCTTTGGCCTTCGCGCGACTTCCGGTTGTTATAATATGATCATCGCGGTAGAGAGGTGCGTGTGTGTGGTGTTTCCGCTCAAAGCCGCTTCACTCTTACACACTCGTACTATGGGCGTGTTGCTGGCTGTGTGCTTTATCCTGATACAGCTTGGCTACACTGTCATCCCCCTACAGTTATCAGTGGTTAGTCTTGAAGTAGAAGGACAGGTACAATGGCGGTACGTGCCCACACAGCTGTTTCTCGAGAACAAGGATCTGTTTCAAGCTGTAGAGATGTCAGTTCTGACAGTGTCACTGCCAATAACAACATTCCTCGTGGTGTTCATCACAGCTGTCATCACCGTCATCAAACTGACAGCAGCGCTGAAGTGGCGAGAGAAGACGAGTTCGACAAGCGGCGAGAAAGCGAGTCACCAGACGGCGCTGACCAAGATGCTTCTGCTCGTGTCCTTCATCTACATCTGTACCATGATTCCTAGCGTGTCTCTGACCATTACGCGACTAGTGGTCCCAGAGTTTTCCGCTTCTGGTCGTTATTATTACCTGTTCATGGGGTCTCTCATCGTCGCTAACATCTGTCCTCTCGCTCACAGCGCCGCTAACGCCTTGGTGTACTACAAGCGGTCGTCACGCTTCAGGTCTGTGATTATTTCTGTGTGTGCTTGTAGTTCAAGGCTAGTCGGCTAACATTCCTTTGTAGCCGTTTAATTGTTTATTATTTAAATTGATTTATCACAGCCTAACCATTGACCACAATGAGCAGGGGAGCACTATTTGAGTACATTACCTCTTACTAACACAATTCTGAGGAACTTAGAATATACCACTTGTTTATAGTGTAACAGTGCAACGAATGCCTCATAGTGATAATAGATATAAGCCGGACTTACTAACCCCCTCTTAACTCAGCTTTAGAAGAAGAAAGGAAAGGTTTCACACACAATAACACACCATACAGCTTAAAAGAGGAGCCTTAGCAGTAAATGAATTTTAGTTGTCTTTACTGTAGGTTTGAATGTCTTTAAACACAAGGCACATTAATGTCAACTGCGTAAAAAATTGTATCAAAGTTTTTTCTAATGGTACCAGTAATAGCGAGAAGAAAATTCCTGAAAGTTTAGTCTGTTATGACTTCATAAAACTGTAACAAGAGGAGGAGATGATGACAGAAATAGCACAAATACATGTCATTAGTCTACACCTGTTCTCTCATACAACAATCCACACAACCCTGCCTGTGGGCTTTCCTAGTACTGCTTCCTATTTTGTTGTTCTCAATTTAACAAGAGCAACATAAAGTATATGCTAGACAAGAGATCACATTCACTCACTATAGAAAAGCCAGTTCCTACACACACACACACAAGTATTGTACCCTGTGACCTATCAGTCTACAACCATCAATAAACCAGTCTCTGATACCAACTGAAATTCCTTTCTCGACTTTTAACAAAGAGTGGAGATAAACAACTATCATAGACAAAACCTCGGATCAAGCCAACTTTCGTTAATTTTACAACCCTCCAGTCAACTATAATTTCAACATTTCTGTTCATACAAGAGCTATTTCAAGTTATAAATAAGCTGGCGTTTATCTGGAGTCGAGAAACTGTATTTTCTGGGGAACAGTTTTTACTTTGGCCGCAATATTACAGGTCTGTCCATTTTGCAGGTGACTGGCATCAGTAACCCAGGTAGCAGGGCAGGTAATCCGTAGGTGGCACCTGACACATGTATGGAAAACCTATCTACTTTACACACTAGAGAAAAAATACCAAAACATAATATCCTCGGGTAGAGTCGAAGAAATGTTCGACATAAAATACTAAAGTATCCAAAAAAGAAACTTTGTGGTTTCTACACTGGCTAGCTCGCAGATTTTCTCCAGCAGTATTCGTTACATGTATAAGTACTGATGTACAAATACAAACTTAAGTACATAAATGTCGACATGTACAAGTGGATTTTAAAAAGAATTCCTTTTCCCTTGATGTTTGTTGTGCCACTTTCACTGCCTACAATTTCATACCAGATATATTTCATAAATTACATGTTTGAGACAAAATACGAAAAAACAGTGAAATTTAAAATACACATAATTTATAAATAGCTGATTGAAAATCTCCAAAAACAGACAGTTACTGTTACCTTGGTGAGGCAAGAACTTGTCTTCCTCACGGTTATGATAAGCAGACTCGCTGCCAACATGATACCTCTACTATGTCCTCGTTTATGTAAACAAGACCTTCAACCTCTGAAGATGCTCAGTATGCGCGATACAAATCTTGAGCTTATTATCTATCTATGTATATATAGGGGTGACAACTGTGCTCTCTCTCTCTCATGATCCTACAGCTCTACGTTCTCTTTGTATAGACAGAGCACAATATTGTTATTAGACCAGGGCTTCTGCTTACGCAAAAAATTGCGTACAGTACGCATTAAAAGTTCGGAGGACCCCTTCAATTTTCGTCAATGGGGTCCCAGGGTACCCTTCAAATTTGGGCGAAGAACAGATACAAAATTGGGTAAGTGTAGTGTCTGACGTCCAATCTATTATTGTCGTCTGCTACAAGGTGAGAGTTACTTCCCTTGTACTGAGTTTTTTCCCCTTACCGGGAAGAGTTCCCTCATGGACAGCATGGTTAAAATCATCTCAGTAACGGAAAGAAAGTGAGCACCCCAAGTACAGTGAGCATAAGCTCATCACAGAAGCTTGCAAACTCTTCACGGCACAGAAATCTCGCTGTTTCTGACTAGACATTACAGTGCTTTGTGTGCATGAAAGGCAGTTGAACAAAATGGTTGATTTGTTGTTTTTTTTTTCAACTTTGTAAAGGGACCCCTTAGAGTTAGCCTGGGACCCCTTAGTAATCTGAAGAAGGGGTCCCTGGGACCCCAAAGAATTTAGCCTTAGCAGAAGCCCTGATTAGACTATTACTTAAGTGCATAGAAGTTACTAATGAGTACGTATTTCGCTGTGCCTTTATCGATGCTACTTATGTGTAATGTATACATATGTAACAGCTAAGTATACTACTGTAAGTAATAACATTAATAACAATAGGATTTATAAAGCGCATTTCTCTACACAAGGCAAGCTCAGTGCGCCTTACTAGACACAAGGGCAAGAGGCAGTGATAAAGAATGACAGAGACGGGCATCAGCCCCCCAACCGCCACACACACAGTGAACATGAAGAATGAGGAGAAGGTAGAGAAAGTAATAGTCAGGGTAGAGAATGATTACACTAGGTATTTCCCCCCAAAATTGGTTGTAAATCCAGACCAGAAAGCACGTAGCATCCCTGCTGTAAGGGAAAGAAAAAGGGAGGGCATTTCAAATACTGGGGCTGCAAAACAGAGTGAGCGACGGCTCATACACATGTAATGTATACGGACATAAAGTCTATATATATATAAATGCTACCTCTATATAATGTAGAGGTGTTTAAAAGTCGCGTGGATGTACACGTACACAAAGGCCGCTAGTGTTTTACCATGCTGCAGCTCAGCTGTTGTGTAACCAAAACATTCTTCTTGACTGTCAATCCTTTCTCCCTGCATCATACTAGGATGGCCTGTCTTTCATAGAACGCGAGAGACGTTTATTTTGAAGACCAACCTGAATGGTTTGCGTATTCTTCAGATATCCGTGGATAAAGGCGATATAAACTAACCTGTACATCTCAGCCTCCATCCGTTAATTAATTCTCCCCTACGATTCGCACCTGCGATCAACGAGCGCCACTAACAGTGAACTACGACTCTGTTGATGTGCGTTGCTGCTGACGACACAACGGCTTTCCGAGCTGCAGATGTGAACTCAGGGCCGTTGAGAGTCAGCTCAGGTCCCAGGGCAGACGACTTGCTAAGACTGGTAGCTGGTAAAGTTCATAGTTTCAAGAGCGACAAGAAGCTAAAGACAGACAAAAGTTATGTCAGACAAATCAGTAACAAAATGTTGTGCTTGTCCTTAATCTCAACTGATTGTCCACCAGCAAGTCAGCTTTAGGACATCCCCTCACCATCACTGGCAAGAAAAGAAGGCCACTCTCAACATCAATCAGCTAACAGTTTAAAAATCAAAGATGTAACAAATGTCTCCAATACACTGGTCTACATTATGTAATTATGTGTTATGAGCTGATGTAAAGAGATGATGTTCTACCTTTAGTAAGCAGAATGAGCTTGTGTTTACTGTTTAGAACAGTATTATCAAGCAAACGGTGAAATATTTTCTCACTTCTACTTACATGTAGATAAACTGCTGTTTGTGATGATGTACCCAGGTGGATCCATTCACTAAACTAATTGCTTTATATTACTTTACAGTTTTGAAGTTAGGTTTTTGTTCTTGTGATCTCGCTATTAAAATACAATTGTTATAAGTTTGTTTAAAAGGAACACCAACAACTCAATGGTAATTGGTACAGTTAGGTAGGCTTCCACTAGATGACACTGCAAAGGTTAGGTTGCTGTGTTTTTGGTATAAATAGGTTAACAGTTTTTAATGTACACATTAACCTAGGTTAACCTACAAACTACATAACAGTGGGATATATTGAGTTTATAATTAAAGCAGTTAAAGATTTATTGAATAATTAAGGGGTTGAGATCAAAATTATATAAATATTTACTTTCTTCTACATTTATTTCGAATGAATTTAAGTGTAGACGTATTACGTGTGAAAATTTGAATATTGTTATAAGCCTCCATTCGAACGTTAATGTTCAGATCTCAGAGTTCTGAGCTGGAGTTTGAACCATATAAAATTGTGGTGTCGAATTTATTTTGCAGTTCTAAGACAAGAATGTCGTATATGTCTTTCTGGCTTTCCTTTTAACCTAAATATTTCCGTTCTATGGCTTTAAAATTTGAATTGCGCTGTTGACTTAAAAATATAAAAATAAAGAAACGAAAGTAAAACACTGTTTTGAGCTCAGCATGAAGAAAGGCAGTCCACAGACATGTCTGTGTTTTGCTGAAGGAAACGACTTTTCATGTCTCTGGATAGAAATTGTATATAGTTTATGATATCTGTAACCGTTTAACATAAAGCTGGTCACCATTGTCGGTAAGCATAAATAAAACTAAACACCAAACAACGATTTTGACAAAGACGGTTAGCCTATCCTGGTGCCAGGAAGCCTGGACACCCACAGAACTGTCAAAGACAGATAACTGACATGGTCACAAGTAAAACCAACGAGAAAAATCAACAGTCACACAGCTGGATAAGAGCAGCTGACAGCTGTAACTTAAGACTGTGGCCCTCAGACAACTGAACAGTAACAGTGTGCTTCATGACAGCGGACATGAACAGTTGACACCTGTACCTTAATAACTGTCAACAGCCACAAAGCGACCAGTATGCTACGAACACATGACCACGTAGCCTTCAAGACCTATCCACTAAAAATAATCCAATAAACAAACACCTAAGTGCGCAGAAAGAAAGAAATATTCTACATTTACCAGTAACTATGTCTACATAGTTACCCCAAAATATACAGCTAACATTTTACCAGTTATCTACATCTAAAGACTCACCTGAGAGTAAAACCTCCTTCCACATCTAGCACTTTCTGTAGTGCAAGATAAATATCGAGAAAGAAGAACCTCCCTTACAAAACCTAACAATCATCATCGACCTAAAACACTGAAGCTGCCGACTGGGAGTTGGGAAGTCTTCATAGACAGACACTCATGGTGGCCGACTTGTGCTTTCTGGATTCTAGCCCTCGTTCGGCTGAGCAAATAGACAATAAGAATAATAACGTAAATAGATATTAAGCTTTACAGGTATACCCGCTAAAAATATACGTTTGCCCTAGATTATCTTTGCGGTGGCGAAAGATGAAAGTGTCAGACACCACACGTGGACATGCGCATTCTTTCCAAAACACCACGAGAGCGCTGTAGCTTGCTGCTTCCCTTCCCAGTGGCACAAATAATTATTGAATAGTCGAAATAACCAATCTTAGGACACTTCGTACACAAGCGATGCAGTAAATTGCAGAAACAATTATGTTTTTAAAAGCATGTATGAAGCAATCAAATTGTCCGGCACAAGTACCTCAGCCTCAGCCTCCCTTGACCACGGCCTCCCGCTTTCCACACAGAACAGTCTCAGCCAAGATGCAGCCAGCCAACAGCATCCTGTCAACTTGGACGAGGGGTCAGCATGGCCCGAATCGCATGAGAAGTCCGAAAATTTGTGGACCTGCGATTTCCACGTAAGTACACAGAGGAAACTGCACATCCGTTACCCTCCCCCTCCCGTACCTACTCTGATAATGACACACAGAAACTTTTGAATTATAGTACTTCAGTAAGCAGCGACTTTAGATACACAGTTACAAACTCTCTACACACACGCACAAACAATCTCCTCCCTCTTAGCTGAATGTTCTCTTAAAAAATATCGTGCAGCATACTTACATTGATTCTTTTCCTGCAATAATCCTTTTCACGTTTACTCATATAATTAATCCAACTCCAGAGAAACAAGACACGCCCTGATAATTTTTCAGGCAAACATGCTGTGTTTCTAAAATACAAAATCTAGTTTAAGAGTACATTAGGTACACGAACACAAACACGTTTGAAATAAAAAAAAATCTGTTCAACTGCAATGAATAATAAAGGGTGCGTACATTAATTTGCTTACTATCTTCACTCGGTAAATAACCACCAGCATTCGGGTATGTTTATAAGACTGTATTTTGCTGAGAATGTGTCCAGCATTTTGTCGTCTCACACGAAGAAACAGAGGATATTAAGAAGGCTTTCAATCAATGGCTGTCATGGGCGTGAGACGAAGTAAGACAATGATATTTACTAAACGGGTATCTGTAGGTCCCACTGGCTGTAAACAGTTTTTAGAGACATTATATTTAATTGCGACAAAGACAACTTTGTAATACTGGATATGTTTTCCTGAAATCTAAAATTAAAACATAAAATTCAAGAAATCGAACTTTCTACCTACTAGCTTATTAAAAAAGACAAATTTTAGAAAGGGACAAAGAAAAGAAAAGAAAGAGGCCCAGGACTCAAGTCGCAATGAATGTCACAGCAAAAGCGGGAATTTGTAAAGATGAGTCGACGATTTTCATGTCGCTGGAGGTCCTGGGCGATTTAATAACGGAGAACACTTATCACACGCTGAAGGATGTTTTCAACGGGTATATCTCATTACTTATTTGTATAGTTGGCATTCCCGCCAACCTGGTCACGTGCCTGGTGTTCTGGCGTCAGGGTCTGCGAGACCGCATGAACCTCTGTCTCTTCTGTCTGGCTGCCGTGGACCTGCTGTACCTGACAAGTGTGGTGCCTGTGTCCTGCATCAGCGCCTTTCTTCATGTCAGTCACAGCAGTTATGCAGATGAATACTTTGTCAAGACTGTCATGGGTGGCGTTGGTGTGGTACATGGTTTGCGTGCGACTTCCGGTTGTTATAATATGATCATCGCGGTAGAGAGGTGCGTGTGTGTGGTGTTTCCGCTCAAAACCGCTTCACTCTTACACACTCGTACTATGGGCGTGTTGCTGGCTGTGTGCTTTATCTTAGTACAGTTAGGATATCTTGTTGTTCCTCTACAGTTATTAGTCGTTCGCGTTGAAAGAGGAGAAGCTGTGGAATGGCGGTATGAGCCCACGCAACTGTATCTCGACAACAAAGAATTTTTCGAAGCTGTAGAGATGTCGGTCCTGACAGTGTCACTGCCAATTACCACGTTCCTTGTGGTGTCTGTCTCATCTGTCATCACTGTCATCAAGCTGACAGCAGCGCTCAAGTGGCGAGAGAAGACGAGTTCGACAAGCGGCGAGAAAGCGGGTCACCAGACAGCGCTGACCAAGATGCTTCTGCTCGTGTCCTTCATCTACATCTGTACCATGATTCCCAGCGTGTCCCTGAACATCACCAGACTGCTTGTTCTGGAATTTTCCCCACATGGTCATTACTACTACCTGTTTATTGCCACCCAGATCATCGCTAACATCTTTCCTGTAGCTCACAGTGCCTCCAACTTCTTTGTGTATTACAAGCGGTCGTCTCGGTTCAGGTCCGTGTTTCTCTCTGTGTGTAATTGTAACTTAATATAAATTTGCTGAGAGCCATTGATCTGTATTCCATTTGAACATAGACAAACTTCTGTTTATTAAATTCTACACTTACAGTCCGTAATGTTTGTGTCTATTACTGAGATAAAATGTCTGCACTTCATTAGCAGTATTTGATTGTGTCTGTTTCTGCTGCTAAAATAGCTAACACATCGTATGTTTGCAGTATATTAAATTGTGTTTACAGGGCTGGATGCCTTGGCGTGATGTAACATTAGTTTGCTCGGCGTGATACGCCAATAGCCAGCCCCTCCTTCCCTCCAATGTAGGCCCCCACCCTGGGACCACTCACCTGCAGTGACCACTAGAGTGAGCGATCAACAACACTTTAGCTGCCGTCCTCGTCACTTTAATAAGTACATTCAACTGGTTATAACATTTTGAACACGTGTGTTTCCAGGAAAGTTTATTCAAAACGACTCGAGTGTCACATGTTATAAGATACCTTAGCTCTGTAGCAACTCTCCGGAGTACCCGCAGGAAGCTACCAACAGTTATTCCTGTAAATGTCGCATTAACAGAGAGTTATGTCACAGCCGAGATACGAATCAACATACTAGTTTTTGACTGTCGTAGTGACAGACACCGCGCCCCCAACTTCCCTCAACTGGCCCTAACAGCCTACAACAGCCCCAGTACAATGAGGGGAGGGGAAGAAATTGGTGTTATACGCCGTGTCAGCAGCTAAGGCTATATCATGGCAAGCAGCCAGCCCTGTAAACAGATGCCACGTGCAGAGAAAGAACAGCGTGCACGAGACGAGAAATGAACTCAGGGCAGCAAACTTTCACTGTATCGGTGACAGGTGCTAACAGCGCTAACCGTTGCGCCACCGGGCCGCTGCCCACCAGATGAATCGCCTGAGAAATATAAACTTTCTTAAAATGACATATTGACACAGAGTTACTTCGCTTATTGCTCCTTGCCTGCTTGTCTTTCCCTGCAGAATCACGATAATCACCGGTCTTGTTACTTTGTTCTTTTTTTGTATTTGTCTTTTGTTTGTCGCTGTTGATTTTTCCTTCTGTCGTTCGCATGTTGTCCATGTCTCCTTCTTGCATCAAGCGCTAAGAGCATGCTGTTGAGTACGCGCTATATAAATCTTTTCCTTGATTATTATTAGTCGCCGAAAGTGTGACCAAATTTGACAATTGTGTGTGAAGGTGACAGGAAACCAACTGTTTTGAGGTTCTGGTCATCATGACTTATTGAAAATGTTAATGTTTGGTGTCAGGCCCCATGCATCGGCCCAACTTTTGTTGCAGCCTTAAGGAATGAGGTCTGAAATTTATTCGATTGCATTGGTGAAATTGATTTACATTCAGAATCTTGAATTAACTTGGGGACCATGTGTTAATAACTTATGCGAGGATTGTAGGTGAGAATGTCATCATCGTCCTTAGGTCCTGAGTCTCTAAGGTTTTTAACTTAATATTGGCATTTCTAACTTTTCACGACTAATACTTTCAGCGGTCATTTAAAGTCTTTCACATAAGTTTTTAAATTCCATTGGCAACTCATTTAAGGCTTCTTATATGTAAAGCATACGCTTAATGTAAACTTCGTTAATTAACAGAGCAAGCGTTGAGGTTACTTCCCATAGTCATCCTCATCTATGTTTATTATTTGACACACCCAGGTATTCCAGTCAAAGCTAATAATATTCTATTATTTCTACACTAAAGAACACACTAAGAACTTAAACACAAGTCAGCTGGACACTTAACAGTGTGACCATGAATACTTCTACAGAGAAATGTCACATTAAAGATGTGCTCATGTTATGAGTATTCTCTTTGTTCTTGTCCATATTATAGATTGCCCGTGTTGTGAGATTGTCCATATTGTGAGAGTGTCCGTGTTGTGAGATTGTCCGTGTTGTGAGAGTGTCCACGCTGTAAGTGTCCGTGTTATTGTTGTTGAGGCTATACGAGTGTTTACATCCCAGCCGGACACAAAGTCGGGTTTCATCGGAGTAAACTTATTTATCTGTGAGTTATTCCGGAAACAACAAAAGAAATCAGACAAAATAATGTAAAATTTCAATTTAAAGAATATTCTGTTCAGTATACTAAAGTGTGATTCCGTCTTCAGTATACATGTCAACATTAACTGCAAGTAAATATTGACAGTATTTATAAATACTACCTGTACTGCCGAGGGATTAGTAGCCTACAATGCTTTTAACTGGTAGCTGTAGTACCCACCGAGTAGTATCCTGTAATGAGTACAAATGCTGCCTTTAGTGCGTAGAGATAAGTAGCCAGTAATGTGCTAGAAATAGCAGGCACTAGAGAACATTATCAGCTAAGTTCAGGGTGGAGGAAGGTTCTGGAGGATCGTTTGAACTCTGTAATCGAGCTCTCTCGTCGAAGGACAAAAGAAATTCAAGTCGGCAAATTTGGTGTGTTTTTATTTATGGTGGGTGTCATACTGATGTCAGATGTCAACTATCGTTTGGCTATTAGCTATTAGCAGATATTTCAGAATTAACTATTAGCTTCAGTAAATTCAGGATCAAGACTTCGATTAACGATCAAAATAAATTGAGGTCGTCGTTAATTGGTCTTCAGTTCTTACACTGTCGTAGCTTTACACTGACCGAACTAACCCCTAGGAGGACTGATCCTTAGAATGCCTACTAGTTTGAATAAACCAAATAAGGACCGTCTTAACTTTAGAGTTCCTGTATTTTCAACTACCTAAACCTGACTTGTCTACACCGTAAACCGAACGACCCATAGACTGTCTAAACCTTGGATATACCAAGATGACAGCTGGAAGATGACATAACATAAAAAACCACCCGATGTCAGTATGTGAATCATTAGCTTACAATAAACATAGGGTCAGGCTACAGAAACACTCTCCTGTTGATAAGGCCAAGCTACAGGAATACGCTGCTGTTGATAAAGTCCAGCTATAGAAATTCTTGCCATGGAAAAGTTTCTCCACAGACAAACTATTGCATATCCAAGGTACTCAAATGGTACAACTATAGCCATTTTATTCGCTAGGCTATACTGCTAGTCAAACCATAGAAACACAAGAAGATGGTTATATACACGCTATATACTAGCCTATATTGCTAGGGACAAACAACGACACATTTTATTCAGTCAGTAAAAGTTATCTTATCCTGACACTAACGCGAAAAATAAGAAGGACGGCCCGATGTGAAAACTCTCTGGAAAATGAGAGAATTAAAACTTTGCTTATTTTGTCGTTAGTTTCATCTGACACATTAGTTCTTTTAGTCCATAAAGAAATCCCTCTCCCTATACACAGGTAGGAATTCTTTTAAACGTGTGCTATGAAACATTTCTCCATCGTAAAAATGCATTAGACTGATTCGAATGAGAGACTCTACATGCCATCTTAGTTTTTCTGTTTTTTGATGGCACATTGCAGGCAACTGGTGTGGAGGATGACGGACCTGAAGCGAGACGACCTGTTGTAGTAAACGAAGAAGTTGGAAGCGCTGTGAACCAGAGGACACACGTTGGCGACGATGTGGGACCCCATGAACAGGTAATAATAACGACCAGACGCCGAAAAGTCCTGGACAACGAGTCGAGTAATGGTCAGCGACACGCTAGGGATCATGGTACAGATGTAGATGAAGGACACGAGCAGAAGCATCTTGGTCAGCGCCGTCTGGTGACCCGCTTTCTCGCCGCTTGTCGAACTCGTCTTCTCTCGCCACTTGACTGCTGCTGTCAGCTTAATGACGGTGATGACAACCGTGACAGACACCACAAGGAACGTGGTGATTGGCAGTGACACTGTCAGGACTGACATCTCTATTGTTTGAAACAGATCCTTGTTGTCGAGAAACATCTGTGTGGGCACGTACCGCCACTGTACCGTGTCCCCTACATTAGCACTGACCACGCGTAGCTGAAGAGGGATGACAGTGTAGCCAAACTGCATTAGGAAAAAGCACACAGCCAGCAACACGCCCATAGTGCGAGTGCGCAACATCGACGCTGCCTTGAGCGGGAATACGACACACGCGCACCTCTCTACCGCGATGATCATATTATAACAACCGGAGGTCAGGCGGAAACCATACACCACACCTATTCCATTGATGAGCGTCTTTAAGAAATATTCCTCCGCGATGCTGTTGTGAGCAGCCTGAAGGAGAGCGCCGACGGCGATGACAGGAACTACTCCGGTCATGTAGAGAAAGTCGACGACCGCCAGACAGAAGAGACAGAGGTTCATGCGGTCTCGCAGACCCTGGCGCCAGAACACCAGGCACGTGACCAAGTTGGCGGGAATGCCCACCGAGCAAATAAATAATGAAATGTACCCGCTGAAAACCTCGTTGAGGGTGTGATACGTGTCTTCTGATATTATATCGCCGGAGTTCTGCCAGGATAAGGAGTCTGTGGACTCGTCCTGAGAAATAATCTTGGATGTAACATCCATAACTATAATTATTGAGTTTCAGGAATTAAAGCATTGACTTACAACTGCCAAGCTGCCTAACATTCACATTAAGCCCTACTGTACTCTGTGTCTACAAATTGCATTCACATCAGGCTTTAAAATTCTTTCTTTGCTTAAAATAACAGTAATTAAACATTCTGTAAAGTACTTTGCTCATTGTGAATTTATCTTGACCACAGGTTTCTTGTTGCTCAGAATAAAATGTTGTCACCTGTTATTCAAATCCCGCGTCTGGTTTCTTCATAAGAAAATCTCTTGAAACGGAAAGTATACCCGTTTTAATTTTCAAAATTGCTTCATCACTAGATCATTGAAGGTTGTGTCTCCTTGCCTCTCTTTCTGTGGAAAAAGACTTCTGGTGAAAGAAGCCTCGATGCTGAAGATTGTATACCAAAGGCACTGATCTTTTAAACATCGCCCTGTGGGGAAATAAGTACTTGGCACCTTCACTTGTGGACTGAGTGCATTGATGAGAGCTCATGATGTTTTCCTGCTTCTACATTCCATGGTTAAAGAAGATAATTAACTGAGAGCCGTCTACCTGATTTCTTTATAACACGTGTGCAAATAGAGTGCAGGAAGTGCAATGTAATTTTTGTAAAAAGGTGAAAATATTGAATTTATCACAAAATTACGCATACTTCGTTGATTAGACTAGAGCTATTTGTTCGTGCGTGTGTGTGCGTGTGTGTGTTTATGTCGGTACACGTACGATCGGCAGAATTTTTATTTTCATTTTGTAAATTGTTCTGTAAATACAAGACATAGGCGTGGCGTTCATAACAGTCATCCAGAACAATTGAGATTTTTTAAAATGTTATATCTGTATAGCAGAATATTCTCTTTCTTTCTTCTCACACACTCACACATCGCTGGGCTGTTGCTGGTGGCGGAGGATTTTTGGTATGCATTGAATTAGTTACACAGTCACACAGTCAAATATTACAGCATTGTATGTCATTAGAGTGTTTCGTTTAAATCAGTGTCAAAATAAAAAAATTATTTGCAACTCATTAATATTTTTCAACTTCTGCATAGGAGTTAGTTGAGAACAATGTAATATAATTGACAACCTAATGACATCGAGTGAGCTTTGTCTGTGCGTGTTGTTGCTTGTGTCAGGCTGATATCATCCGCAAAGTCGAGTTCCTCCCTCAAGCTGCCTGGTGAAGGTCCACTGAACGCCCGTGTTGCTGTTAGAGGTAATACTTACATGATAACAGGAAGTATTTTCAATGAAGATTTTATAATTATTTCCTTGTGTAATGGTGATTGGTATTGTATGACTCACGTAAGCGTTATATCATTTACATAATTTTTATACACTAAGTAAATAAAGATTCGTCTATATCTCGCACATTTTATGTACAGAAGGAAGACAAGCTACTTCACTACAGTCGATTTATACGAAGACGCTGAAAGCTACCCACTCCATCCACCCAGTATCTCCCCTGGAAGAACAATCGTTGACATTATTTTATAAACAACATTTACAAACAACAACAGATTCTCTCTCACGTATGCAGGTAGCAGTTGGGAAGGGTGGGAGTGGAAACTGAACTTTTTATATTGATGATTGCATTGAGTCGTGCGACTGTATTGTAAGGTCATAATTAATGATTCAGTCATTCGTCCCTTGACGGGTACCTGTATTGGGTGGTGGGGAGGAGGGCACATGGATGGACGAGGCAGCTGACAGGGCCCGCCAATATTGGGCGATAGTCATTAACTCCTTACAGAATTTATTATTGCAATTAGTAACATGACCGTATTTTCAGATCATAATTGCTGATTGAAATGAGTCAGACGATGAGCTTATAACTGATGAGTGGAATGAGTCAGACGACCATATTTTAACACCATAATTGACGATTGATGATAAGAAAAACAGATGTAACTATCGTAACTGACTTTTTATTACCAAGCACAGAGTACGTGGAAGAGTCTCTGTATATAAATTAAACTTGTAAGCGCTGTTTGCGGTCGGCCAATCAATGACTTACTGATGTTTGTTAATAATTCTTCTGTAGCCCCATGGTCTGAATAACTCGACTGAAGGTTTTCTTTCTTTCCTTTTGCTCACTAACAGTAATTATGCACTGCGCTTTTCCGTCCTTTGTTTTCCACACCTTGATTTTATAGTAGTATTGGAGCCATTGAATTATTAGCCTTTCCTCTTGATCCCTTGCTTGTCCACGTCCTCCGCTTCCTAGATTCTACAATTTCGATGTTTTATTCTTAGCTTCAAAGTATTTTTGGTTCATTATAATTTTTAATATCTATAAAAAACATATACTTTTTGTAAAAGGTCAGATGTTTAAAGGCTTCTTCTTAGGAAACATCAGCCAGTAGGGAAAGTGGTCAAAGGGAAACAAATCCAATTTTTTTCAAATGCTAACTTTCAATCGCCTGCAGTTCCTTCCCTTGGGTGACACCAGAAATCGCAATCATAATTCATTCACAACATATTTAAATAAGCATATTTAAATCACCTTCTATAAATCCACGACAGAAAAATAACAAGCAACACGAAGAAGACTATGAATACTTGCTTACATGGTTTATTCACATCTATGTACGAAACAAAAGCAAGGCTCCTCCTTGAGAAGACAGCGGAAACTCGTACCTCGATATGTTGTTATATTGATATGTGACATGTATTGATTGATATGTGACATGAACACCTTCTCGTAAGGCGGTGGTAGGCTGGGGTGGATGTGGGTGGAGGAGGACCTGGTGTTTTAAGCCGAGGCATGAAATAAGGCGATATATCAGACCTTTACTTTTTGTAAAGCTTTGTGATGACGGGAATTACAGAGCGATAACGGAATGATACGGGTGTACACCAAAGATATCACCTCCACAAGTGCTGTTCAACATCTTTCATACACCCCAGGACCATTAGAGCTGGGAGTCGATCGGTAAAATTTTAGCCTTTCCTCTTGATCCCTTGCTTGTCCACGTGCTACGCTTCCTAGCTTCTAGAATTTCGATGTTTTATTCTTAGCTTCAAAGTATTTTTTATTCACTATAATTTTTAATATCTATAAAAAAACATAGACTTTTTGTAATAGGTCAGATGTTTAAAGGCTTCTTCTTAGGAAACATCAGGCAGTAGGGGAAGTGGTCAAAGGGAGACAAACCCAATTTTTTTCAAATGCTAACTTTCAATCGCCTGCAGTTCCTTCCCTTGGGTGACACCAGAAATCTCAATCATAATTCATTCACAACATATTTAATTAAGCATATTTAAATCACCTTCTATAAATCCACGACAGAAAAATAACCATTTTGGAGGCACACGAAGAAGACTATGAATACTTGCTTACATTGTTTATTCACATCTATGTACGAAACAAAAGCAAGGCTCCTCCGTTAGAAGACAGCGGAAACTCGTACATAAACCTCGATATATTGTTATATTGATATGTGACACATGTATTGATTTATATGTGACATGAACACCTTCTCTTAAGACGGTGGTAGGCTGGGGGGAATGTGGGTGGAGGAGGACCTGGTGTTTTACGCCGAGGCAGGAAATAAGGCGATATATCAGCCCTTTACTTTTTGTAAAGCTTTGTAATGACTGGAATTACAAAGCGATAACGGAATGATACGGGTGTACACCAAAGATATTACCTCCACAAGTGCTGTTCAACATCTTTCATACACCCCAGGACCATTAGAGCTGGGTGTCGATCGGTAAAATTTTAGCCTTTCCTCTTGATCCCTTGCTTGTCCACGTGCTACG
>SRHC01000724.1:0-36171 GCA_004794325.1 Pomacea maculata | reverse complement strand
CCTGCAGTTCCTTCCCTTGGGTGACACCAGAAATCGCAATCATAATTCATTCACAACATATTTAATTAAGCATATTTAAATCACCTTCTAAAAATCCACGACAGAAAAATAACCATTTTGGAGGCACACGAAGAAGACTATGAATACTTGCTTACATTGTTTATTCACATCTATGTACGAAACAAAAGCAAGGCTCCTCCGTTAGAAGACAGCGGAAACTCGTACCTCGATATGTTGTTATATTGATATGTGACACATGTATTGATTTATATGTGACATGAACCCCTTCTTGTAAGGCGACGGGTGGCTGGGTGGATGTGGGTGGAGGAGGACCTGATGTTTTACGCCGTGGCAGCAAATAAGCCGATATATCATATATCATATATCATATATCAAAGCCCTTTACTTTTGTAAAGCTTGGTAGGCTCGAATTACAGAGCGATAACGGAATGGTACGGGTGTACACCAAGGATAACACATCCACCAGTGCTGTTCAACATCTGACATACACCCCAGAATCATTACAGCTTGGTGTCGATCGGGAAAGCTTTTCCATTTTACTTACTTAGAAAGACAGAAAATAAATAAATAAATACTGACGTAGCTTCTCAAACTGTCTCCACAAACTGAGTCTTGAGGATTCTTCTCTACCCAGGCTTGGCACCGCGCATGTCACGGGACCTTCACGATGGGCTGTCTGGTTATGTCACCTTATAGTATTAATGAACTTTCGTATCTTGTTATGGACATTCAGTAAAATGTTATCATTCGACAGGTTTCGGAAGAAAATGACTGTTAAAACCGACTTTCGGAGGTTTATTTTTTTAGATGGGGGGCATGGACGGACATCGTAGCGCGCATCATCAGTCGGGAGATTGTGTTGTATTCTGCTGCGTTTACTTCCTCTTCTGCTGTGCGATAGGCCTGTATATAATGTATAAAATGTATATAATGTTACTTCAAGTGCAAATCGTTTGGTCTATTGACTGGACTTCCCTCCGCCTCCTTCACTCTCTTTGACAGCGACCGTGAGCTGTAGTGAATAAACTGATGATCACCTTTTATCGGTTTCATATGATAACAATTCTTCACATTCTCAAGATTACTCAGCATCTTACTATTCTCCTAATGTCACTAACATTATTCTCTGGAGTCGTTACCGTTACATCTACAGTCATCGCCATTTACTTCCGGCACGCAGCGAGTCCTCGCGTTGTTCTTCCTCCGACATCTTCATATTTCCGCATCTTGTCACGTGTATGAGTCCGTGTTTGGCTGAGATATTATTTATAAATTCCCACTTATTATTGGTATGATGACTGCAGATGTAAGGATGCATAGAGGGGGGTGGGGAGTTGGTGTTATACGCCGTGTCAGCAGCTAAGGCTTTATCACGGCAAGCAGCCAGCCCTGTAAACAGATGCCACGTGCAGAGAAAGATCAGCGTGCCCGAGACGTGAAATGAACTCAGGGCAGCCAACTTTCACTGTATTGGTGACAGGCGCTAACAGCTGTTATAAGATACCTTAGCTCTGTAGCAACTCTCGTGCTATTAACTACCCGCGCGTCTTAATGCTGTGGGCAGCTTATGGAGAATAACAATTATAGAGAACAAGACACATGTATTTATAGAGCCCCCTATCTTATTAACAAAGGCGGACTCTACGCGCATGAAGTCGCACGAAAGACACTTGTGAATAGTCATCACATGCATCTCACTCACACGCACACACGATGGAGAAAACCGGAGTACCCGCAGGAAGCTACCAACAGTTATTCCTGTAAATGTCGCATTAACAGAGAGTTATGTCATAGCCGAGATACAAATCAACATACTAGTTTTTGACTGTCGTAGTGACAGACACCGGCCCCCAACTGCCCTCAACTGGCCCTAACAGCCTACAACAGCCCCAGTACAATGAGGGGAAGAAATTGGTGTTATACGCCGTGTTAGCAGCTAAGGTTATATTACGGCAAGCAGCCAGCCCTGTAAACAGATGCCACGTGCAGAGAAAGATCAGCGTGCCCGAGACGAGAGATGAACTCAGGGCAGCCAACCTTCACTGTATTGGTGACAGGCGCTAACAGCGCTAACCGTTGCGCCACCGGACCGCTCTCAAGGATGCATAGAACATTCAGACAATATCATATAGTTTAGAGAAAGTGTTAATATATTATAAACAAAACACACAGGTGTACCTGTCCACTTATTCAAACAAGCGCTAATGTGTGTGCGTCTTTAAAGAAACGACGGGTATTGCGGGGTAGTAAATTCTATTTTCATTATAATTAATGGTAATACTCTTTTTCCCTACAATTAATCATTATGATTAATAGCAAATATACTCTTGACATCATCGCTTTTCTTGAAGAGTGATTAGAAAATAAAGATCTATATACGGTATATCTATATACATATATGCTATATACGGTAGACAGGTGTTGTTATTTGTCTTTGATTTGGCTTAATCAGTTTCATAGTGTCTGGGTTAAGGAAATGTGTGTTTTTGTTGTGAGGGTGCAGACACGGACTTTAATGGGTAGGTCTGCTGTTTGTTAGAGAGATGTGAGCCTACATAACTGACATCATTTTTCAAGCCATTCACTCAAGGGGCTAATAGAAACAATAAAGCTGAAACATTGTTAATATTGTTTGTGCAAATTTCTAGAGTAGTAACTTTATCTCGTTTATTCATCCATTCGTAACTTGGTACCAATAGTTATGGGGTAGCTCGTGTATGACTATATCAGCAGGGTAGGAAAGACGCCTTAAAGAATAAATGGCAAGTCCTGTCCAAAATTAACTTCATCTCCTATTTTATTGCCTTGTTTTGAATTAATGCAGTTCTTTGTATTTCTGCTACTTCTTCCGATGGTTAGATGTAAAAAAGCATAACTTTTGTTTATTCTGTTAACCTCGTGAATAAACATTTGTCACTTGTCTACTGATGAATCCTGTCCACTGTTAACTCCTGGTTCACCAATCTCTCCTTTCCACTAAAAACTCCTGCCACACAATGCGAGAAGAAATCCATGGAAAAGATAACACCAGTCTTAAGAAAAATCGTGATAAAATAGGAAAGCATTTCTGACCAAACTGAACTGGAAAATGAACAGGTATACGAACAGGTTTATGAAGGGAACGTTTGATGAATATTAAATGCAATCGTTCATTAATAGCTGACGGTAAAGACCCCCCCTCCCTTAAAATATAGTTTTAATATAATTTTTGATTAAGGATGCTGTTGTGATATCTTTTTTGCCATTATTATAGAAAGATATAGTCACATTCTGGTTACTATGAAATGATGTCAATAGCATTAATGCTTTTTCAACTTTTTTTTAAAGCAGGAGAGGTCAAAGTTGTACAATTGGCAGAGAGGGAACAATTGCGACAATCCACTTGTGAAAATAATACGCAAGATGCTGTCGTTTGTTTCGAACCTGTTGACCACAACGTGGATCAATTGACTTCCCGAAAGATCCACTAGCTGTGGAACACGACGAGGTTAGAATACACTGGTACTTCTATCCGCCGACACTGTTCTTCTAGAACCTCGACAGAGAAGATCAGAGAAAACAGACTTGAATCGCGAGGACCGGTTGTAATAGACAAAAAAGTTTGCTGCGCTGTGGGTCAAGGGGAAGATGTTGGCGACAATGTGCGAACCCATGAACAGGTAATAATAACGACCAGACGCTGAAAACTCCTTTATAACCAATCGGGTGATGGTGAGGGACACGCTAGGAACCATGCTGCAGATGTAGATGAAGGACACGACCAGAAGCATCTTGGTCAGCGCCGTCTGGTGACCTACTTTGCACGTGGAACTCGTCTTCTCTCGCCACTTCAGCGCTGCTGTCAGTTTGATGACGGTGATGACAGCTGTGATGAACACTACAAGAAACGTGATAATTGGCAGTGACACGGTCAAAACTGTCACCTCTACTGTTTGAAACAGCTCTTTGTTGTCAAGAAACAGCTGTGTGGGCTCATACCGCCATTGTACTGTTCCATCTACGTCAACGCTAACTGCACGTAACTGTAGGGGGATGACAGTGTAGCCAAGCTGTATCAGGATAAAGCACACAGCCAGCAACACGCCCATAGTACGAGTGTGTAAGAGTGAAGCGGCTTTGAGTGGAAACACCACACACACGCACCTCTCTACCGCGATGATCATATTATAACAACCGGAAGTCGCACGCATACCAAAGATGAAGCCTGCTCCGCTGATAAGAGTTTTTAAGAAATATTCTTCCGCGTAGTGACTGTCAGCAGCTAGAAGCAAGGCCCCTACACAAAAGACTGGAAGCACGCCCAGCAGGTACAGGAGGTCAACGACAGCCAGACAGAAGAGACAGAGGTTCATGCGGTCTCGCAGACCCTGACGCCAGAACACCAGGCACGTGACCAGGTTGGCGGGAATGCCCACCGAGCAAATTATTGTTGAGATGTACCCACTGAACGCTTCATTGAGCGAGTGGTAAACGTCCTGCGAGAGGATGTCACCGAGACTGTTGTCAAAGGTCAAAGGTTGCGTGCTGCCGGTCATCATGTCTTCTGCGGTGACGTTCATCGTGTCAGTCATTTCTGAGAATGGACACTGCAGACAATGAGCTCTGATCACGTGTTTATCTGGATGAAATAAGGTAGTAAGTTCTGTGATAACTTCATCCTAAAAGTCAACTTACAGAACCATCTTGCCTTCATGTCCGCCGCATGTTTGCCGAACATCGACACTGTGCGAGTGTGCCTTGCTTTTCATTTGATTGTTCAGTCCTCAGGCCTCAGAAAAGACACTCTTGATCGCATCATCGCAACCTCAAGTTTGACAGCCTCACTTGTGCCTTCCTGATGTAGCAGACATTAGAAAAGATATGATCATCTATAAAGTCTCTCTCTGTTAAGTACTTCAATACTACTTCAAACACGACACCTGGGCTGAGCGGATCTCGGGGCAGATAAGTAGTTCCGGATATTAATCGAAGGACGTCCTTTAAGCACGCACCCGCTTACTTGTGGGTATTTAAACAAGCCATGGTGAAGAACCATCCACTCTTGGTTTGATATAATTGAGGGAATGCAAATACAGGGAGAGAAACGCGATGAGTCTTTTCTCGTCGAAATTTTCCTTAATGTCATCGCCTTGAAAAGACTGTCATTATCAGCTAATTTTAGACAATTTTATTTTCAATAGCTCTAAGTCGAGTATTTATCTTGAAAAGCCTTGTTTACTTTCCCCTCGTTTTATAAAGGTAAACATAGTAAATAATTTCGAGATATGTTCTCCTTTGAAATGTCTGTAGGTAAGTAAGCAAATCTGTTTGGTGACGAGAGGTAAAAAGACAGACAATACAAGGAAAGACACGGGCGGGGCTGTAGCGCGTGCGTGCGTGCGTGCGTGCGTGCGTGCATGTGAGAGTGTGCGTGTGTGTGGGTAAATATGTGCGTGCGTGTCTTGTAATCAGTAACCTGTAGAAGACTGAGAGATATTCGTGGCGTGGCCTGGGTGCATGTCATTATTAGTTGACACCTCACTCCTATACCCTCCCCACCTCCACCTGCCTACAAACAGAGCGATTCTCTAACAACAGAGTTCTTGGCAGGTTGGTAAGAAACTGTGTGAGTCGTGATATTCTCAAGACACTGGCTAGGATTGTTCAGAATATATACATTGTCTCCATACTTCTCTGTGTTAATGATCTAACATTTCACTCTTTTGTTCTCACGAGTACCAGAAGATGCATCATCTTCGTTTTTCTCTCTGTCTTTTTCGCATCAGAATTTATTCCTTTTTCTCCCTTTTTTGTTTTGCTTTGTATTTTTTTTTCTTTGCGATGTTTGATCTTGATGTCGATGTTGTGGATTACTCCTGGTAGTTACCTCCCTTCCTCGAGTCCCTGAGGAGGTCGGCGCCAGACGGCGACTAGATGGTGTTCTGCGAGACTCTGATCGTTTTGTTGATGTTGGTGGTGTAGTGGTTGTTGTAGAACAGACGGACACGTCACACACCTGCCACTCCTGCTCCGTCTTGGTCGTGTAGCACCACGGTCTGCTGCGGCGGTTCTTGCTGGGGTTTCGGCAGTAGTTGTGGTTGCCCAGCCCGTCGGAATCTTCCTTGACTGCGCCGCTCTCGTCCTCACTGCTCGAGGCTTTGGTGAGGTTGTGTGCGCGTGGGTAGTGCTCAGTCCACTTCTGGCACGTGTAGCCATCTACCGTGTGGTCCAGATCACCCCTGTAGTCCCGACCGTCACTGTGGCCGAGGGTGAGACACGGACCTGTGTCAAGAAAACGGCTTACATCAGGTTTGACGAGCACATGCAAAGCAGACCAAAGCGACTGAGCTAAATGCCATGTAAACACGACTGACTAAATGTTATGTAAACAAGCCTAGAAAACATACATTTGTTTTCATCATGACATAAACTGAAACACAGAGTATCACAATAATATCGAACAGCCGTGATGATGATGATAATGATGATGATGATGATGATGATGAATAACTACAACTATATGATCGCCGTACTTACGTCTAGCTCGCCGTTCACATATAAACGGGTAGGTGAACTCGGGTAGCTGATGTTGGGAGCCTGCCCAAGCTCCTCTCCATTCTGTTCTCTTTGTCGTGTGGTTGAAGTGTATGACCATTGAGGAATGTGAGTCCGGGTGACCTTTGGCCCAGTTGCTGTAGGTCATCTGCCTGGCGTCAGACTCCTTCTGGTACCTGTAGGTCATAGGTCACATATAATCATCAGGGCGTTTTACGGAGGGAACAAAGTCTAAAAAAGTCTGAGTAGGTCCTCACTAAGCCCAACCTTTGACTATCTTCTGACTGGGAAAGGTCATTTAGTCTAGACGCAACGAGAAAGTTCATTGTGCTAGGACAAGACACGCCCCTCTCCTTGTTACTACCTGTAATCACTCGTGAATGAGGTACTCGTATGCTGGGAGGCTTGGGGAAAGCAAGCATTTCAGTCACAGGTCCGACTGCAACCTGAAACAGCTACCTTGTATTTCAAGGATGTCTGTACTAACCATGGGGGTATGATTCCTTCTTGCAATGTTCACGTTAACCCTTAGTCTTTAGTTGTATGGAGTACCCCCAAGAAATACAATATACATCGACTCCTGTCATACTGTAATGGCAGACAAACATGTTTCAACAATATTCCTGGGATTCTCACCACACCATCCTGTTGGTGGTGTTGTCAACCCTGCCGCCAGTTCGCCACGTGGCAAAAGCAGGGAATCGAGCGCCGATGCGTTTGGCCAAGAACTCGTCTTCTCGCTTGGTCTCGATGAACACGAGATGAGAGTTGAGGTCCTCGCAGTATTTGGCTGCTGCGGCGAACTGCTTCTTGAGCTGAGGGATGAACTTGTAGCAACTGGAATCGTGTTTCACCCAGGCCTTGGGGCACACTGGAGTCAGACAAACAGCCGTGTGCAGCAACCAGCAAGACTTCAATACAAATCATAGATGAGAAGTAAAATCCACAACCTTGTCTTAAGGACAGAGGATACAGGACATAAAAAACCAGATACCTTATTTTGCTAAAATAAGCGGGCTGTTTCTAGTGATTACTGATCCCATTTCAACCAACAGAATGTGAACAAAAAGCCCTGTGAATTGTTGGTACGTTTAGTGACACATATATCAGAACTTACTTGCAGAAAGGTGTCTAAAGGAGAGTTTACAATGTCGAGGTTTTGGTGCTAGCACTGGCATGTAGGAAGCTGCCACGACTGCTGGCGTCTAAGAGACTTAGTCGTATAGAGTGGCTTGTTGGGTGCCTGTGTACCTGTGTACCTAGATACCTATGTACCTTTGTACTTGTGTAATGGATACCTATATACCTTTTTACTTGGATACCTGAATACCTGTGTTATGGATACCTATGCAGCACAGCACACATTCCGAGTGGAGCCGACTCCTAAGTGGTTAGGGTTAATCTAACCCAGCTCCTAAGTGGGTCACTTCCTTCCTAAAGGGTTTGTTAGCAACAGTTAGCAAGAGAGAAGAGAGAGCGCCACCTGGTCCGGAGATGTCAGTTTGTTACGTCACTCTGCGACAACCAGAAGGTCACGTGACTACTTTTTCATTTGCTTTATTGGCATTGGTCTTATTCCATCGTGTGGAAGACCGTTGTTGTATGGAGATATACCGTGTAACTTACTGTGTGTGAGGTGAGCGACTGTCAACACAAACATCTCTCTTACCTGTCTGGTTGGTGTCCGTTTGCAAGTTACAGTCGTACATGTCGCGCAGCTGAGCCACGTCGATGTTACTGAGTGTGCTGCGAGACTTGAGACTCATCCCCAGCTTTTTACCGACCCCAGTCACCTGCACATTGCAAACAAACTTCACTGTCGCTTTTGCAATGTGATCATACCTGTGTACACAATATCTCATCAATTTACTTACATACCCTGATCATACTGTCGGGACTACTGCACGACGACAACAACGACGACAATGATGATGATGACTCACCTCTATGGTGGGTTGACCGTTGCGAGTGAAGGCATGCGTGGAGTAGTGCATGATTGATCTGTAGTCATACGGATATCCGCGGGACGTGGCCAGGGCTGGACCAATTTTCTGGAAATCGGGCAGGAATTTCTCCGATACATTTTCCTCCAGCACGCGCACATACTCGTCACGGTCACTCCGTGCCTGTCAGAAAGGTCAGAAGGTCATTGAGTCTGCGCTATCAGGCTACAGTCAAAAGAGCTAGAATATTTGGGTAAAACATTGTAATATCCGTGTCACCAATCGAACGTATTTGGATAAAACATGTAGGAAGAGAAGAACACCTAGATGAATGTGTAAACAGAATGAGCATTTTTATTGAGTATAAAAAGGGACAACTAGATAAATAAGATATGTGTACATTGAATAAACAAGACCGAAATGTCAAGGAGACTGGTGACTGTATAGACACACTGAGTGAGTGAGTCAGTGAGTCAACTTTTTGTTGGTGTGAACTCAGGTTGCAGCACGCTGGAAGTGGACTGGGGGGCGGGTAGCCTACCTGCTCGTGCCAGACTCCCAGACTGTGTGTTATCTCGTGCACCGCCGTGCCCACGTTGTCACAGCCTGTCCCCAAGCTCAGCAACTGACCTCCGCCAACTCGCCCTATACCTGACCAGCAGCTGGTCACAGACACACAGAACCATGAACAGCCGCCATAACAGAGACCACGATCCCTCATTCTTGTTAGTAACAACATCAACATTAGGATCAACACTGTTTTTTCCGTAATACAAATAATGTCAGGGATGGTGATAAAGACAGTCTTACGCAGGGTGATTGAGAAACTTGATGACAGGGATGGGGATGAATCACAGGATCACTAATGATGGTAGAGATGGTGATGAAGAAAGCCTCACCCAGGGTCACTGATGAACTTGATGAAGTCTGCGTCGTGTTGCTCCTTTTGTCGGAACCGAATGCACGTGACTTTGTGGATGTGCGAGAAGGCCTGCAGCACCGCACGCCGTGCCATGGGCGCTGCCACACAACATGACTGGTGTCAGTAGTGTCAGGATCGCTTCTAGGGCTAGAGTAAGATTTGTTGCCAAAAGAAAGCCTAGGTATATGTGTGCGAGTAGGTACCCCTGTGTATGTGGCCACTAATGCCAGGACAAATTAACTAAGAGAAAATGCGACTGCCTTAAGTGTCAGTGACAATGTGGTTGACTTAAAGTGTCAGTGAAGATGTGGCTCACTTAAAATGTCAGTGACAATGTGGCTCACTCAAAGTGTCAGTGAAGATGTAAGGCACGACACCGTTTTTCCAGAGTCTTTTGCGCATGCGCACTGTCGCTCTCTTGTGTCGCCGCTTCTTGCTGTAGCGACTGGGATAGATGAGGCGGGCGACGTTCATGTCGACGATGATGTCTCCCTGGTAGAAGACCGTACCACCTGCTTGTAAGAAAGACGAGAAAGCAGCGGAGATGGTGTGTCACCAGTAAGCCATCATTTGCGAGCAGTTCTTGAATATCAGAACTGACAGTTTCTATGTCTACAGTATACACACAGTCCATAATAACAACAGTCTACAGCCTGCGCTGTTCCGTGTCTACATTCTTGATGTCTACAGATGCTGTACCACTCCTGATCTTCCACTCACTCTATGTAGAGCGTTCAGGAATAGAAAATAATAACGACTTTCCACTTTTAAATGATTTGTAATTTTACTGTCATAGCATTTTAATCAATCATCGCTCTTGTTCTATTTCAGGTTATCTTTATCCCCAGCTCCAGCACTGTTGCCGCCACCTGTAGGTCTATTGATAACATTTCTAACGTCTTTACTCACCTGTTCCTTCAGGACGAGGAGCCGGTTCCACACTAGATTCTCCTGACGAGCCGCACAGTGATGGCGGACACAGGTCTGACAACACACGATGAGACAGCAGTGGAGGACATAGGTATGGCACAGTGATGACACGAGCTTGACTACATAAGTCATAAGTCTGATGTGTGATGACAAAGACAAGTCTGGCAAGAAACAGTAGGGTACAACGATAGGATACAGATACACATACTGTAGCGACAAGAGAGGGCAAAGATTATGGGCCTCATCCATGCTGCGGTCCTGCACTGCCATCTTCCCCCGTAAGTAGTAATGAGAAATTATATTTCTTAGCTAAATTGATGAATTATCTTTAACCAGAGCGACAAATGGTAGGGAATAGTTTGTTTTTCGTACTCTTGTTTCATTGGGTCATGACTGCGGCAAATCCTGACATCCATTGAGTTCTTGTCGCTTAGAGGACAGATTTGGTGATAAGGCTACAGGCTATCAGTCCTGGCTGTCTCCACAGGTCGCCATGTGTTACCAGGCTGAGTTCTGTACACCGCCAGTCCAGTGGTCCCGAGCTCACATTGACTTCTTGCTGACAGAATTTCATGACAAGCGCCGCCATTTGTCTCCAGGCAGCTACCCAGATACCTGAATACCAAGCTACCCAGCTACCCGCTGCAGGGAAGTGATGTTAAAATCACACAGTCTGTGGACAGAGGGACCCGACATGCACGGCGTTGCTGTGGTCACGTGACCTAGCTGTGAATTAGGCATCTGGTCCAACTTTCTTGTTTTCTGAGTGTGAGGTCGGTGCGGTCACAGGGAGTGACTACATCCGTCAGCCACCGCCGTCAGCACGTGCGACAACCCCTCCTACCTGTCTGTTGAGGTCTGCAGAGCTCAGTGAAACGACTAATTGCGAGCAACAACGACAACCGGAGTCTGATGTCGCCTAGCACCCCGGGTGAGGTGAGCAGGAAATCAATGTCGCTAGCGGGCAACGCCGATACAGACAAAGGTGACAGTTTACACAAATTACACAACAAACATGTTCACAACTGGGGGAAACATGATGATTGTCCTGTACAGGTGTTCCACTGGAGGTAAGGGACAAACGTGACAACTGCTTGTTAGATTCTGCTCCCTACAGCAAACACCTTCATCATTACTGACGACAAGGGGAGATAAAAAAGGCGGGTGATAACAGTAAGAGAAAACTGAAATTGAAAGGCTTGGGGAGGCAGTAGGATGGAGGTATGAGAGACAAGGTCTTTAAAAAGAGATGGAAGTTAGAATGAAAGACACTTGCACTTTCTGTCTCATAACATTGCAATTAAACAGCACGTCACGTGCTCTCACTTATGGAATGTCAGTCTGTCGGTTGATACATATACGAATGGTAGGTCATCGTGCCAAATGTTTCATGGGAGTTAATGCTGATGGAATGTCACTATGACTGTCGAGTGCGGTCGTAATAATGAAATGTAAACAGAAATATATCCGTACTTACTGAAATTTATTTTCCAAACGTCCCAGGTGTGCGACGTCGTCTTGTGAACATGAGTGATAATGTCAGCTGTGGGAGCGCCATCTACTGGTGTAGCCATACACATCTGGCAAGTCGTCGATAGAAGAGACAGACTCATGGCTATTACTAAGGAAAAGAGAGGGCAAAGGTTATGGACCCTCTCCATGCTGCCAGCTTCCCAACTGCGGTCCGTTCAGTTTCAAGAAGTGCTGACTGAATGTCAGCTGTCCACTTGCTGCAGTCTGTTCAGAAGCAGGAGGCGGTGACTGGATGTTCACTGTCAGCTTACTTCGGTCTGTTCAACGTTGTGACCTGGCTACGTGGTGACCCTGGCTACGTTGTATTGTGGCAAAACTGCCAAGCCTTGGGGCTTAGAAAGGAAACTGGATAACACGTCAGTCAGTTTTCAATGGGTCTCTTGTGCATCATTTGTCTTTTTATTTCCTGACTTTTTATCCTCAAAAGGAAACCAAATTTCGCTCACTCGTACATCCGTGTGACTGTTGTACATGCTCAGTTGTCCTACAATTATGAGCTTTACAAACTCCAGCAGAAACAGACATGCTTCGTGGTAATCACCGTTGTCATTGTTAGCTGAGGTGGGTGAGATCGACATACAGACTACTACAGACCTGAAGCCCAGCCAGTCAGTCAGCCAGATGGAAGGAGTGGTATCACGTGCAGATGGCGTCGCTGACAGGACAATGAAGCCCGAGTCTGTCTCGCCCCGAAAGTACGTTGACTTCTAGTGTCAGAGGTCAGATTTCCAGCCGGAGGTCCGCACTTTGCAGTCTTCTCACAAACCTGTGTATGACTACCTCGTCGGGAGAGAGTTGGGGAGAGGGGTCGGAGGGAATAAGGGTGAATCAGCCGAGTGCTGCGGCTTGGCGCTGCCGTACTGACAGTGCTGCGTCTCGCTGCAAGCCTTCTGAAGTTTTTTCAGGCCTGCGGTCAAACACACAGCACACCGACTGACAGGTGCAGCACCAGTAAATCTAAGACAGCAGACGACTGCACCCCTTAAATACCTGCCCCAGTTGTGGCAGACGAAAGTCGACAGTCTTCGCAATCAGTGCTACTGGATCATCTGTCCAGCACTCTGTTGTATGTGGCACACCCCGGGTAGTCATGCCGGGTACATTATGACTTTCCAGCAGAGCGAAGATAATTTGAGTTCAGGCGACCGAGCGCACACAAAAAGAGGTCACTCGAAAAAAAAAAAGGGTGGCAAGGTCAATAAAAAGGTAAAACACAAAATGAAAGGGAAGTAATTTTGAACAGAACTTATTATCTCCCTTCTCACAAATGACTAGCCGCCTACCATTCTACCCATCCCATATACTCTAAATTCAAACCGAACTGAACACTAAAATGTAGTTAAAAATAGATGTTGTGGTGCACTAGCCCCGGTTACTACATATTACACTGGTCCCTGATGACGCAGTAAAGGTCAGTACGATGCACTAACTGCTCTGGTGTCTAGATGTTGGGTGACAGTGTACAGCATTGGCCACTGAGCAGCACACGGTAGTCAACAAAGGTTTTATTGACTCAGGGGGCAACTGAGGCACGAGACTGGGTAGGTGGGATAAAGGTAAGGGGAAGGGGTTTCATCGGTGTCGGATATAAAGACCGCCTTGTGAGAGTCAGTGACAGTCTGGGCACGAAACTCAAACAGCTGGGTATTATTCCGCCATTTTTTTAACCTCGTGAACCTCTTATCTTCGGGCAGTAGTGTGCGTGCATGTTCTCTTTCTCTCTCACACACACATACAAACAGACACATGAACACACATATACACTTGTATACACAGACAATTTTTCTCCTTTCACCGCCGTGCACTATAGTCAAGGGACAAAATCCACCAATGAAAAAGTTTGTTCTTTATGGTTGTCTCCCTTCTTAGGCGCCCTGACACAATTAAAAAAAAACGTTCGGGCGGACTGTTTCGTGATTAGTGGTGACTCCAGGTGGCACTATGATGCTGTTTGATGAACAAGCAGGAATCTGGCCTGACAGTTACCTCTTTGTGGTCTGTTTGTCGTCTGGTGTTCGGTATTCCGTGTCGATTTTTCGCTAAATGGTCGGGAGGCTTGTGGTCAGCTCTTTCTTCCTCATGTGTGGGTGTTCTTGTGTACAGTAAATCCAGTCTCAGCCATCAGTCACTGACTGTTTCACTCATAGCCGGGATACACATTAGCCACTGTCTCCCCTAAGTCACAATTAACTATGTCACCCATCACTGTCTCCATGTTTAGTCATATCTCACTGTTTTAGTCTTAGTCATACCAGTCACCGTCTTCCACATCAGTTTCTGTTTCGTTTTTGTTATTGTCTGCTGGTTAAAGATAAGTAATTTGTCTTATTTTACTTTTTCATTCACACTGTATAATTTCTGCAGCAACACTATCTCAAGTGATGCATACATTCACTCTTTCGCTCAGTGTAGTTCCTGGTAGTGTCAAGGCGCGCACCACGACTGACAGGGCGTGACACTGCCCCGTGTACAGCTAGTACCATAATTCAGGTGGCAAAATTTGTTATCAGATTAACCAGTCCTTGTGTCTTTTTTTTTCCTCAGAGTGATTTATGCTGTGTCAAAATTTGGCCCCCAGAAAAGTGGTCTCTAACCCCTCACTTCCCAACTTTTTTAATGAAGTATTTGCATCTTAATAATTGCAACTTACAAGATAAAATTATTTCCATACACTTCAGACTTTTAATTTGATTGATTTATGGCTTTCCTTTTTATTATGGCCTTCCAAATAAAATTTTAATCACTCTATACTCTAAGATTGTGCATGTTTGGTGTACACACAAGAGCCAGACGATCGTGAAGTTTTTGAAAGACTGTCAACGATTTATGTTAAGCCTTTATTATGTACATGAAAAACCCACAGCATACAGTATGCTAGACTCATAAAGGTATTTCAGACCGAAGTGAACAACTGAATCCTGAATCACATGACCACATCGTTCGACCAGTTCAGCCTTATGACCGGACTGCTAGAACCACGAACTACACATATACACTAATATGTATATATACTGTATATACAAATACAGTTTAAGCCAGAAGATGCAGAAGAAACATACATAATAATGTAAGCAATATGTCATACTCAGTCGTTGCATTTTACAAGCAGACATGTACTTCCTGTCCTCCTGCAGCTCAGCGCCACTTAGACGGTTGTCTCCTATTTTTTGATTAATATCGCTCGTAGAGATTGCTAGCAAAAGATACGACATACCTATTTGACATCAGCATCAGCACCATTCCTAGTTGACACCCAGACCTGGCCTGACTTTTGTACAATAAGCTCATGGTGTTTCCATCTCAGGCTGTATCAGGATGCCACTGAATGACACTCCCCCCAGCAGCCTGATGTCCCCCACACTCCAAGCCCTCGTCCACACCTTCTGGCCTGCACGCAGCTTCTGCACCACGTGACTCGTGCAGCTTGCGCCCTCCCCCGTCTCGCTCTCGTAGGGCACTGACTTCGTGACCTGAGTTCCGTCCACAACGATGTAGACTTCCGCGTCGCCGCTTGTTGACGGCCTGAGGACAGTGGCGATGAACAGGTAGATACCCGAGATGGGAGCCCTAAAGACGCCGGCTTTGATGTTGTAGCCGTTGCCCACGTTGGACTTGACATCATTAAAGACGAGCGGACCCCGAGTGTTTACCGATGAAAGAGAGGTCAGGTTAGCTTGAAAACCAACCAATTTGCTTGATTTCTCTGAAATAACAAAACACGTAAAACATGGCTGCTTATTCAATTCCAATAACAGTAGGAATATAGTAGGAGTGTATGAGCACGCGCGTGCGTGTGTATGTGTGTGCATGCATCTGTCGTAAGTGACAAACAAATTTGTTAACATACCTTTTAATCCAGTGAAAGATTTATCCAAGTTTGTAAAATGCTGATGCAGTTGTGAGTTGCTTTCCAGAAGAGTGGCGACGCTGCCTTTAACCACTTCAAGACTAGTGTGGAGGTCACTGACGTCTTGCTGCACCCTGGAGTTATCTCCACCGAGATCCCCCAAATTACGTCGAATGCCACTCACTTCTTCCTGCAGCCTGCTGCTTTCGTCCGCCATCTTGTTGTGATCTTGACGTAAAGCATCGACAAGCCCTCGCAACCGCTCGTTCTCCTCCAGTGACGTCATTCGCTGATAGAGCTGTCGCGCGTCAAACGGTGACTGTGACAGGGAGGAGCTGTGGACTGGTTCACACCTTACCTCTGTAGCCTCGCTTTGGGTCGGGTCAGCTGCACTTGGCTCATACTTGTCGTACACGGTGCCGACATAGCTCTGAAGACTACTCAGATCAAGAGCCTCCTCGTTGAAGGTGTGCACGAACTGCACGGATGGCCTGTCTCTGAGCTGCTGATAAAACTGAAGCTCGCTGTCACCCAGGAGACTCTGCTGCACGTTTGCTGGCGTCACGGGCGCAGCTGCGGGGGAATCCTTCATCAGAAGCTGCGACAACTGGATGTGTTTTCTGCGAGCCACGCTCATCTCCTCCCTGATTTTCCGTCCCCTCGTTTCGGCCATGTCGGCCAGCGACCGCCGGCTTTGTTCCTCTGCCTGCTTCAGCAACGCCCTCACGCCGTCGACGCGTCTGCTGATGTCGTTGTCTGCCGCCTTGCGTTGTCGTCGCACGTCTCCCTCGTCGTCCCCCATGCGGGCCAGCGCCGCCTCCAGCAGCATCATTTGCTCAGACACCCTCTCCTCGTACGGCAGGTTGTGGTCGTCCTGCGAGGTCAGCTGAGGCCTGGAGGTCAAAGGTTGCACGCAGTGGGTGTGGCCAGGCATGAGTTTTTCGTGACATCGCTGACATCGAAGACACAGGTTATTTTTACACTCGGTGCACACGTACCGAGCCTCCTGACCCTCGTCACAGAAGCCACACAGCAAGGAACCTGCCCGAGGACCTTCCTCGTGATCCAGGTAAAAGTTGGTCTAAAACATTTTTTAAAGACAAAGAAAAAACGGAAATTAAAGCAAGACACTCTTCAAACGTTCCTCGAGCGAAAGTCCAGTTAGCCTCGGTGACTGAGGTTATGCTTGATAATGTAATTATCGGTTTAAGTATAGTCACATCACAGTCGCCTGTCACATCACAATAATCAGCAACACCTCACATCATCATGTTTGTCAGCATCATTATCAATCACATCGCCAGCCAAACAAAGGAAAAGTAATTGCTTTTGGGAGTTGGGGGATGAACATAGACACATGAAAAAGGTTTTAGACTGACACACACACACACACAGAGCATGCACAAACACACAAACACACAAACACACACACGTGTAGGTGCAGAAGCCAGGTGACTCTTCACGCTGTATTCTTTTTATTTACCTGAAACTGGTTTACGCCGCCAGGAGGCACCACAATATCTTGTCGGCATGTTGGACAAGGAAAAGTCAATGTCCTTATCTGTTCGCTCACTTCCTGGTCATCGTCATCAGCTCTCTGTGATCCGGAAATCGTCTGTGGAGAGATGAAACTCGCTGCTTGTAAAACAAGGCCGGATCTTCCGACAGTCAGCTGCTTGGGGACTGAGTGATGTTGGCAGGTGAATGGATTATTTGAGTCACGTGGCTATCATGTGACTGGGTGTCTGTGACTGGGGACAGCAGCGTTTGGTTGTCTGCTTATCGCTAAATCAGTTTTTAAAAGACAGAATGGACCACTTTACATATGTCCTGCAAGTGAATGCGTTTGTATTATTTTCAACAAAACTTTGAAAATAAAAACCCGAAAGCAAAACCGTTTCCTTAAAAAGTTCCCTAGAGTGATTAGCTTTGCATCCCCAAGCATCAGGGAGGAGGTTTGTCTACTGCAATCCGATGACCTTATGGAAAGAACTGATCAGTCCTGGGAAGCAACTTTTGCTTTCGTGTTGGCCAATAAGCTTGTAGACAGTCGATAAAGAAACAAAGAAAGAATATGACAACTGAATTAAAAGTCACTGACGATTGTAAAAAACAAAGTGTTTTTATCTCAGGCATGATATGACACACAGGACACTAGTAGCACGAAGTGACATACCCCGGGTACTCACCAGTGTTGCCCGTGTCTCCAGGTCCCGTAAGCACGACAGGCAGAAGGTGTGGTAGCAGGGCAGCAGCTTGGGGTTGCGGCCCCTGTACGACTCCAGACACACGCCACACACATGTGGGTCATCGGCTGCGCCCCCAGTCGCCATGGTTCTCTCCTCTCTCGACGATAGTCACAGCAGATTATCACCGACGGCAGACGCTGACCCAGGTAAGTGCAAGATGGCGGCGTTCAGAACAACTTTCAAGCCATTGGTTAATAATGCACGAGGTCATATGATGTCACATGATGCCTCAACTTTCGATTTGGATTTACTCTGGAAGTCGGCGGTCTTTACTAAGAAGAACGAGCAGACGCACGCACACAGGTGTGCACGGCATATACGCATACTGTCTACCACACATACGTGCGCAAGTACACATACACACGGATAAACGCATGTTCTTTTAAACACACACACACACGGATACATGCACCGGGGTCTGTGAGGTATGCAGGATTTTCCGCCCCTGTGACGTATAGAGGACCTCAGCATGTCACAGTATCACAACATGAGGCTCCGCTCTGCCCTGCCCCACACTCCCCCTCCATCATCCTTCACAAACAGGATCCGCGTGACTAGAAGGATAAGTCATTTATCCTGACTCATTCATCAACTTTATCATAATCTGACGATAAAGCTACCCGCCGCCAGTAGTCAACAACAACAACTTCTGATGACGTGTCTTTATCTTTAGGCTTCATGTTAAGCCCCCTTCACACTCAGAGTGGATGTGTCGGTGATACATCAACACCTTTGTGAGGTGGCTTACACACAGCTTGTGTTTTCCAGAAATTTCAGGCAGCAGGGTGAAAATGGACTCATTAACAAAGATGCACAGTGACACTTCTTCAATGTAGGCAAGCGAAGTGCGTCAAAAGGTCGTGACCTGACAGAACAGGGTGAATGTAGACCTGGTGTAGGTCTGTGGCCAGACAAACGAAGTGAGTGTAGGTCTGTGGCAGACAAACAAAGAAATTGTGAGATCAGAAGAGCCAGCTCTGTGGGATCAGAGTAACCTTCTGTTGGTGGAGAGGTCGTGGTTAGTTATAAAGTGTTGCCACTGTTGGGGAAGCCACTGTGCAAGTTCATCTTCAAACTTTTGTAGCAACAGACATGCTAATGATCACGTGACGGTAACATTTAGTCACAAACAGTTGTAGCTATTCCTACCACCACCAACATTGAAGCTTTTGTTGTTTGTTGTTAGTTTAAAGACATGTTTGTATCTTACAGATGCTTGTGAAGACGGAGATTATTGCCGCTCACGTTCATCCCGTTGGTTGACACGTGCATTTCCTTGACACGCATGGTTGATACTGGGTCAAGGACTACTACAGATCCGAGTCCTCACTCTCATGATACTGATGGTATCGAAGACACCAGTGATACACGTTCTTGCCACAGTCAGGGAAGGAGAACCTAGCCTTGGAAGCCTGCATGCAACCTTCACAGCTCAGTTGTCTGGACGTGGGAAGGTGTCGGCCATCGTGACCAATGAAGCGAACTGTCTGTGCGACACAAACACAAAAAGGCTGTCAGCACACACACACACACAACTATAATATATACACACCATATATGTATATAAACATATGAAACAAACACGCACACGCATCAGCACACAGCATGAGCATCCGAACCTGTCATACAACAGTGCTTTCTGAAAACAGACTCTCACACACATGCACGCACTTTAACAAGAATGTGAAAGTTATATCTTCTTTCTTTTGCATTTTTTGTTTTTCCTTCCTCTTCCCATCGTCTTTTTTTTTTCTTCAAATTGTGACTTTTCCCCCCATCTGTCTGCCTTCCGTACTTTCCTGTTATCTGATTCCATCTGGCAAATGTAGGTTATTGAGGTCATGTTTGGTTTTTTTGCGATCGATCTCACGAGTGTAACGCCCTTGGGACGTCCAATAACGATCAGTCACCTGACACTGTGCAGCAGACAGCAGCGGAGTACTGACATCAGCAACACTAGTCAACTTGTCCTCCTTCAGGTTCAGTCGGTGCACGAACTTGTATTGCTGGATGCTGGCAGACGATTTCAGTTAACTACTAAAACGAGGCAGGTGTGTGCCAAGCTTCCGGTTTAGTAACATTTGCTGTTTAGGCTCGCCGAGACTAGCAGCGGAGACCTTTGCAAGAGGCTAAGCCTTGGTCTCGGCACACAGTCAGCAGTCCATCTATACACGTCCGTGATCGGTGCGAGCTACAGTCGCCTTCACGTGCATGTTTCATATTTCCTCTTATGTGTCAGGCGTGACACATGTCACATGAATTTCTGAGCAGGGAGGGGGTTTCACTCTTGATAGAAAACAATTTATAATTAATATTTCATGAGGTTGTTTGCAGCTGCTATTTGATGAGATGTGTTTGTAGTGAACATGTGATGAGATTTTGTAGATAACACTAAGGTGTAACCGTGCTCATCTCGCCAAAGATTTCATTGTGATTTGATTGTTGTACAGTATCTGCTCCTCGTGGAGTATTAAGTTTGAAATCAGAAAATCACTGTCGACTTTCTGCTTTAATCAGGACATCAAAGTTGGCTTGCACCTGTCAAAAAAGACCCTCACCTGTAGAAAGAACATGAAAGACGATTCTGATGTGCAGTTTGGAGACTCACCTGTAGTTTGGAGACGCCCCCGAAGGGCACACTGATGACTCGATGACACGCCGGACAGGGAAATGTCAAGGTGTATTTGTTTCCTCCTGTATCATCCACATCATCAGCTCTTGTTTTCACTTTCAGTGAAAGTTGCTGTAAGAATGTGTATTACCTGAGTATGTTACAAACACACCACCTGTTTATTAAGGTGAAATGCGAAATCGCCGACCTGGCCAGAAATTATGAATACGTTTATTCTCATCATTTACTTATTTTGTCAAAGGTGTAGAGATTGCTATGCGCATTTATTTATTCTAATTAAGCATCTCCACGGCTATACTACTATGTAATTCAACCCGTAGTGATTAGCCTGGTGAAAACTCTGTATGTCAATATGTCTCTTACTGAGTGTATGTGCACGTGAGTGCGTGTGAGAGTTGGTGTCGGTGCCTGGGTTGCTTGTATTGGTAGGTAAGAAGACATTATATTGACTTTTTTCCCAACGCTGTTGTTTTTCTTTGACTTGTTTGTCACCAGCATCACGAGCACCATGAAGGCAGCTGCAGTGCGTGTGATGGAGTTTCACGGGGATTGTTACCGACAATCGATGTAACGTACACCAAGTAAACAGTGACAAGCAGTTCTTCTCTCTGGGCCTCTGACCGCCTTGTCTATAGTCGTCAGTGCTTAGTCTATAGTCGTCAGGTCACGAAATACAAAGGGGCAAACACAGTAAAAGTGTAAGCTTCGCATACACAAACACATAGAATTTATAGAATTATAAAACAACACATAATTACTGAACCGTAATTGACCTCATGGTGGATAAAACTGTTCGCTGGCTGTATCTGAATCTTACCTGTATGTAGATCATACATAGTATACGTATATTGATAGGGATAGTTTACATAAACAGTAGCATTGCATTCTCACCTGTATGCCAGTGTCACCTGTCACACTAACTCCACCACACACTCCACAGCATTGCACTCTCACCATCGTCACCTACATCTCCTGTGTAGCACTCTCACCTGTGTAACCTGTGTGTCAGTCTCACCTGTGTAACACTCTCACCTGTGTAGCACTCTCACCTGTGTGTCATTCTCACCTGTGTAACACTCTCACCTGTGAGTCAGTCTCACCTGCATGGCGGCACGCTGAAGATCTCTGAGACACGGCAGGCAGAAGGTGTGAGAGCAAGGCAAGCGCTTGGGTTCTCTCCCCGTGAATGACCGCCAACACATGCTACAGTTGTCTGCCCTTTGACCCGAGCTGCTGGATGCCATGAAGACAAGAGACTGCCAAGTGAAGGAGAGAAGAACGACAATGAGGACAGAAGTGACAAGTTATCAGCAAGATCCTGCGGTGACTGATCGATCACGTGATGAGGGTTATCTGCCGTCACAAGGTAAGAAGTGCGTGACACGAGGTGCACACGGCGGCGCTGACACAGGCGACACACACACGCGCGCGCAAACTAAGATGCAATACAGAGCCTCTAGGAGTGGGCTGGCTTGTCATCTAGTGTTTATGGTAATATTAAGGCGACGACGACGACGACGATGACGATGATGATGATGATGATGATGATGATGATGATGATGATGATGATGATGATGATGATCTATGTGCTGCTGTTCATTTTCTACTCACTAGCTACCTTTTAGCACACCTTCAGTAGGAAACATTTAATGACTAGTCAATTAGTCCCTGACTATAGTGGGGTTGGTTACATAAGCCCATCTGTGTATCAACAGATCGTAACACAGGCTTGTATGTACATGAGGCCATAGATTTTTTCAACACACACATACATATCCACATATTAGCCTGTGAAATAATACAAAGAAAAAACACACTTTTAAATACACACATTTTTCTTTATTTTTATTTCTTTACACTATGTCTTTAAAAAGTGCTAAACAGAGTTTGAAAATAAAATAAATTTTGAAATAAAATATTGCACCACATTGCCCTTTGTAGCCGCGTGCCACTCATGCTGATCCCACTAAGACAAAGACTATGGACACAGGTCTGTCTCCACCCAGTCGCATCAACTTGGAACAGATTACCTTTGTCCCTCTGATTGTCTTACCACCTCTCAGTCCAAACTTACATCTTTTCAGAACGACGACTTCACTGTCCAGTGAGCGTGCATGTGTGTCTGTAGTTTACTTTGTGTGTGAGTGTGTGATGTAGATGTGAGCGAGTCTGTTGTAAATACGGGTACATGGTTACTGAAGAGTTAGTCTATGTATGGTCGAGGTAGAGAGCCATTAGCAAATCTTTGGAAAGGCGGTATGTAAATAATTATTATTATTGTTACTTCTACTGATCTTTGGTTAGAAGAGTTCTTGTATTGTGAGAGGTTTTATATATATACTAGTTTGGATAGCTGCATTATTTAAATATTGTTCGTCGCGATAACTTTGAGGAGAACATTTCATGGCTGCCTTTTAGAAGGCTGAGTGATGGAATTACAGTGATTTGGTTGTTTCTTGTGTTATGTTTCAAGTAACAACACATTAGTTAATTAGGTTGTCTGAGAATTTGTACTTGTTTAATGCGCACACACATAGAGGGTGGTAACTGTATTGTACAGCAGGACGTGACGATGACATCATTTTAAATGCATGTACTGCATACATGAAATATTATGTGTCGGTGTAACCCAATCTGACCAACACCCCGAATCCTGTAGGTGACAGTCGCACAGCCATGGCCTGCCTGTCACAGCTCTACCTGCAGCAGGGCCCCAGTGAAGGTGGTCCGGTACTTCAGCAGACCGGTGTCGCTCCACACCCTCAGCCACACCTTCTGTCCAGCATCCAGCTGCAGCGCGGCGTGTGACGTGCAGCTGACGCCCTCCTCCAACTGACCCACGTGCGACCGCGACAACGTCAGCAGCGCCCCGTCCACCTCCACCGACAGCACAGCATCGCCGGTGCCGACGTCACGGCAAATGGAGGCGATGAACAGGTAGGTGCCGGCGATGGGGGCTGTGAAGACACCTGTCGCAGGATCATACGCCTGTCCTGCGTTGGACTTCACCTCGTCGAGGGGCAGGATACCCCGGTACCTTCCTACCCTGTCAGACCCCAGCCTGGCGTGGAATGCCACTAGGGTGTTGCACCTGGCTGTGGACGCAGGAAAACGTTTATATGGCATCAACACACCTTTACAACAAATACCTACAAACATGGTATGACATACTACAATATTACTCTGGTGTTGTCATTTACTGTGACATCAGTATGACACTACTATTGTTATTGACTGTGACAGTAGCATGCACACATACAAGTAAACATGCTCACACATACAAGTAAACACTCTCACAAGCACCACTAGATACATACATAGATGAACTTTCTCTTACCGAGCTTCCCGACAAAATGGTGGACGTCGTCCTGAAGCTTATAACTGTCGCCCATGACAAGCAAAATATCTTGCTGCAATTTTTCTTTGTCCTTTCTTAATGACAAAACATCCGCATGAAGCTGAGCAGTGTCTCCTTTCATCGCCACGATGTTTTCTTGACACTTGTCATTATCTCCCTTTAATCTTGTAATGTCGTTTTGCAGTTCGATGGTTTCGTTTTGAATAATTGCCACGTGCTCGTGAGTTTCACGGTGCTCTCCCTTCAGGATCAAAACATCCTGCTGGAGTAGATAACTCTCCTCTCTGATGGTGAGAACATCTTGCTCAAGCTTGCTGTTATCCCCCCCTAGCGTTGTGATGTCTCGCTGAAAGTTGTTGCATTGGTCCTGTAGTGTCTGGACATTGTGCTCGGCCTCGGACAGACTTCCCTGAACTCCAGCAATCGTTTGTGCAAGGCTGCTGCTCTCTTTATTTAGCATGGTGACAGCTTGCTCAAGCTCATTTTTCTTTTCGAGTATTACCATTACATCTTGTTGAAGTTTGTCCTTTTCTCCCTTTAACACAGTAACATATTGCTGAAGTTTATCATTGTCTCCCTTTGCATCAAGCAAGTCTTGTCGAAACTTGTTATTTTCTCCTTTTATGACTGCACCATCGTGTTGAAGTTTGATGATGTCTGCTCCCAGGGCTGCGAGATCTCGTTGGAGTAGAGAGTTCTCGTCTTTCAAGGCGACAAACTGGTGGTGAAAAGCGTTGTATTCCCTGTGCAGGGCTACGATGTCCTGAAGTGGCTTGCAGTAGTCGTCTCGAACTGTCTGAATATCCATCTGAAGCTTGGAGTTGTCTCCCTTGACGTTGGTGACGTCCCCGTATAAGCTGTCCACAAGCTGTTGGAGTCTCAGGTTGTGGTCGTGCAGTGAGGTCAGTCTGTGCTTGACATGCGCCATGTCGGCAAGGACTTGAGTAGCGTCCGGCTCCATGACAGAGCTGAGACACTCCGCCTCGTGATCGTCGCTAGTGATGAGGGAGGAGCTTGACTCATCTTCTACTCCTCCAGCCACCTGTGACGTGTCATGTGATACACCCAGGTAGCTGTGCAGTGCTCCCTGAAGGCTGCTGAGGGCATCGTCCATGTGGTGTGACAGTACCTGTTGCTGTCCGTGAGCTCGTTTCTGGTAACGCTCGATCTCGTCCTCGTTCAGCAACCTTCTGGTCACGTCCTTGGGCCGAATGTTCATCTGTCCACGTCTCCCTTGCCCCCCTGTTGTATGCTGGGTGTCACGTGTCCATGTCGCCAGCTGCCAGAGCTGACTGTGCCTGGTACGGGCAGAGGTCATTTCCTCGTCCAGTTCCACATCTTTCGCGCGGGCCACGTCCCCCAGCGCCCTCTGGCTCTTCTTCTCCACCTGCGTCACCAAAGCCCTCGCGGCGTCAGCTCGCCTGCTGATTACGTCAGCCACCTCCTGTCTCTCTCTCACTAGGCGTCGCTTGTCGTCCGCCATCTGTAGCAGCGCGGCCTCCACAACATTGACCTGTCCCATGACCCTCTCTTCCAGGTCACGGTCTAAAGGTTGGGGGTCAGACTGTGACGTCTTAGCCAGAACTTGAGTCTGGTGGTCGGAGTGGAACTTGCCGTGAAAACGTTGACACTGGGAGCACATGTTCTTGGCGCAATCTTCACACCTGTGTGTGGCCTCCTCATCATCATCACATACATCACAGATAAGAGGTCCTGAGCCTTGGTTCTCATCTTCACTATCATTGCTACAGACGTTAACTGTAAATGTCTGTGATCCTTCGTCCACGTCTTGTTGATCGTTGTCGCTGAAGTCAGTGGAAAGAGATTGTGAGATTTTATTTTCATCTTCCTGATTGTTGACACAGACATCAAGGGTAGGAGACTCGGAGGTTTCATTATTATCTTCCTGATTATTGACACGGACATCAAGGGTAGGAGACTCGGAGGTTTTATTATTATCTTCCTGGTTGTTGACGCAGACATCAAGGGTAGGAGACTGGAAAGTCGCACTTTGGTCTTCTTGATTATTGACACAGACATCTATGACAGGAGACTCGGAGATTTCATTTTCATATTCCTTATCGATGAAAATAACATCGACGCTTTCTGTGACATAATGTGCGGACTTAGTTTTACTAAATTCCTGATCCCCACACACTGTGTTCTGGAACAAACAAGATGTTTTGTAGGTCGGTACAAATCATGTATTCTAGTATTGTAAATGTACAAAACATCTTTGTTTGGTAAGGGAAGGTGGTAAGTAGGAACAGTTCGAAAAAGTCGCATCTGGTGAACACGACAGACCTTGTTTTTGACCTACCTGAGAAAGAGCATCGTCACCAGAGGGCGTTTTGATGTTCCTGCTGCAAAGTGGGCAGATGAATTTCTCGATGTCTCTGTGTTGAAAAATATCTCCATTTTTCTTGTCTTCTGCCACGTTCTAATGATGTAGAAAAAACGAGAGTAAATTTGTCGATCACAGAGAAAATAAAAGTTCAAATTAGGAGTTTGTACTAGTGTGACGTCACGACTGGTTTATTCTACAGGTTGCGATGGCTGCTTCACTACAGATGAAAGCTTTTAATAGTCCACAGCTCAACATTCTTCGTGTTGAGTTACATCAGCTACAGAGGTTTTGTAACTGAGTATCTGATGGGCTTTGACCCGCTGTAGCGGTCAGAAATGATCCTCATGAGAAGATATGAGATGCGTTACTGCATTAGTCATCTCAAGATCACCATTCGACTGTCTGATGACAGAAATATGTTACTCTACTGTGTTCTCTGATAACAATTATTGAAAGCTGTCATATCAATGCCTTCCTTTTCCGTCAGGGTTAATCTTGCAGCATTTTTTCATCTCTTATCTAATGTCATGCACAAAGGTTACAGGTGTGTAGGTGGTGTCACTGCTGCATATCTACACGATAGCAGACGATCATGGTCTGTCGGTACTGTACCCTGACAAACTGAATTGTTTTTTTCAACAGAAAGATGGTGTTTTGTGTCAAGGGAGGAATGTGTTTGCCCTCCCATTGAAGTGGCAGTAGGGGTTAGGGGTGTAGGAGAGATCTGACTTCCTGACACCAAGAATTCTTGCTTTTCCTCATGTTTTCCATTACTAATATATACTTACAGACGTACCATACGTTATCTACCATTTAAGTACTGCACTACTACCTGAATCTCTACGTTCCTAGAAATGCGCTAACTCCTGATGTCAACTCAGTGTCCTCATTCGATGGCTGGGTAGCCTCGCATGCACTACTTTATTCCGGCCGACAGACAGTATTCACACCTGAGCCTAGGAACAACGGCTCACACTTACCCCAGAGGCACTATCCTGTACATCCTGCAGACAAGACTCACATAAGGTGTGGGAACACGTCAATACCTGGCAGTCACCTGCCGTCAACGGCTGCAGACAGACGCTGCACACGGCTGGCATCACGGAGACAGTTGGGCTGTTGGCCGCCATCTTTCAACTTCTACCTGCGAAATGACGACAAGGGGCCGCTAGGTGGCGCGCAGTCTGTCTCACAGCAGCTTTATCTGCCGGGTCATGTGCTGCATCCTGTCGCCTTACACACCTATCGGGTCTGAACGGGAAACCGTCTTGTCTTTATCATTCAAATTTAATCACACACAACTAGACATGAAGATTGAGAGAAAGTGAGAGGAATTAACTGTAAACATTAGTACATTTATTTTATATTGTACACCACGATGTAAAGGTTACTACACGTATTGTATGTTGTACACCACGATGTAAATATGAATACGTGTCTTGCATGTTGCAAGCAATGGTGTGATTGCGACAGCAATTACTGTATATTGTACACCAATAATACTATGGTTTTTTACACGTTTGTTGATTACTGTTCTCTCCTCTTGCATATGATAAGATTATCATGCTTAAAATGCTCGGTAAAGTTCAAATGAAAGTTTAGTTTTCATATATTCTGTCTGTAAGTCTTGTTTGTTGTACTTCTATGCTGTCATTTCCCTCTTGTTGACATTGTTTACACAGAATCACTGTCGCACACCTGGGGCAATGCTCCGGACATGCGCACTGATGTCATGTGTTTCGTACCAACTGATGAGCTAAACCTCCTCTAAAGCTGGCTTACACAAATAATTATAACTGACTGCATTTCACTTCTACTGTTGGAGGTGTGAAGAATGTTGCTTTTGTCTGGCATATATCACAAAGTTACAGTTTCCACACTTGCCAACCATTATCACACATAGACAACAACAAATCTCACATTGTGAGCAACACTTATGATATCTGAACATGTTACAAATTTAATTTAGTCGAGGTTGTTGTAGAAAGAGATTCAGTCCAGACCTTAGGCTTTGGTAATCTGTACACAGTAGCAAGCCGGTATAATACAGGTGAGGTTTTACAACACCTATAGAAACTGGATTACAACATGAAGTCCAGTCTTTAGGACATGTGTACACTATAGAGAGCTGTTTGTTGACATTGGAGGTGCTGTTTGAGGGTGGATGATGTGAGGCCACCTGTTGTGTGTCTGTAGATAAGTTAGCGAGGCTTTGAGACTATTACGATGGCAGACAGTGTTTTGTAGCATCGACATGAAGACACTTGGATTAACACAATGTGCTGAGAGTTGAGACTCATTACGATGATTCTGGGTAATGTTACAATAATATGGGTAAAGTATTTAAACAATTAAAAAATAAATAAAATTAAGTTCATGAAGGACAAGCAAACATCTTCCAAATTTAGACAAAGCCACTCTACATCGTGCAGTTCAAAAATAAGCCATTAACTAAAAAAATCTTCTGTAAGATTCCCCTAGCAATTATATTTGCACCAGCATGCCACTAAACAGCAGGAGCCATGTTTGTGAAACGGAAACAGTTCGAGCCTTCAGTGACACGCACTGACCCGAGGTCAGCCTCACCGCCACGTGTGACGTGCAGCTCACGCCCTTCCCCACGTGACTGAGGCGAGACTTGAACCACGCGACCGTCGTGTTGTCCACAGAGAGGCGAGTGGAGGCGCCCCCTGTCCCTGTGCCCTTGAGTTCCGTGGCCAGGAAGAGGTAGATGCCGGTGACAGGTGCAGTGAAGACACCTGTCCGCGTGTTGTAGGCCTGCCCCACGTTGCACCGCACCTGGTGTCGGACCAGCAGCTTCTCCCTCACAAGTCTCTCCGCCCGCACTCGGGCATGGAACACGATCACGTGCCTCGACTTGCCTGGTGCCAAATAAAAACAAGTGTACACAAATACAACGTATATACACGAAAGACCATGTACAACACACACACACACACACTTATACAGAGTATATAGAGTTAGCTACATTGCTACCCGACACTACTGTCTGAGGGTACCTGACGTCACAGGGTGTTGGAGAAGGTAACACACCGCGAGGATGAGGTGATGGGCACCGCCCTCGGTAACAGCTAGTCCCTAAAGAAGCGAGGTCATTGACTCTTTCCTTCTTTCTTATCGATACACAAAAGGTAAGAAGTCTACCTTTATTTTGTTTACCTGAGAAAGGACGTCAACATCTTTCATTTACTCGCGTTCATGATTAAAATTTCGTACCAGTTATTGGTTTCTCAAATTTTGTTTCACCCACGACATTCATTGCTCTTTTGACAAATAAAATAATATTTGAATTAACTTACTTTTAAGTGTAGTAAACATCTGGCTCAGAGCTCCAATCTCTTTCGGAATGTTTAAGTTGCCTCCCTTTATTAACTCGCCGTTAGTATTCAGCTGACTGCTTTCCATCACCGATCCTTCGTTCTCTCCGCTGATTTCATCAGGTAGTTCGCCAGTCTCTCCATCGGTGTTGACTTCTTCCTCTTGTAGTTCTAGGTGACCTTCTGTCATAGTCTCGGCGTCTTGACATAACTGTGAGCCACTCTGGACCTTGGAGTTAAGTCCCCTGATGGTGTCCAACATATTCATCATATTTCGTACTTGCTCCTGGAGCCTGACTGTTTCCTGTTCGATCTTCACTGCACCGCGAGAGAAGGCGTCGAGATGTTGATGCAGTGAGTTGTTATCACCTTGATACCTCACCAGGTCGTAGCCACAACCCAGTCCGTCTACCCGCCTAGTTTGGGGTTCACTCTCCATGGACACGTCAGTGGTGGGTGTAGGGGAGCCCACAGCTCCCTCCCCTCCAGGAAGACCGCCCTTTACCATCCCCTTGTTCTCGTCTGCCTCATGTGGCGAGGAGGAGGTGCCGTACACCTGGCCCAGGTAGCATTCCAGCACCTGCAGATTGATAGAAGTGTCGTCACTCTGATGTAACAGAAACCTGGGTTGTCGGGGCTGGTGAAGTAGACTGTCTTCACTAAAGAGTGACGTGTGCATGTCTGTCGTCTGCTTGCCTCCCACTTTGAGAGACATTTGCTGGAGCTGCTGACGTCGGTCCCGTGCTGCTGTCATCTCCTCTTCAATCTCGCCCTCCCTCTTCTCAGCGACCGCGGCCAGCGCCCTCTGGCACCTCTCCTCCGCCTGCGTCACCAGCGTCCTCACGACGTCAGCGCGGCTTCTGATGACGTCAGCTACCACCTGCCTCTCCCGCTGCAGACAACACCTCTCCTCTTCCATCAGCGTCAGCGCCGCCGTCAGATCATTCACTTGTCTCCGTATTTTCTGTTCTACATCAGGATCAAGGTCTTCGTTCGAGGGCAAACTGGTGCTGGAGGTCAGAGGTTGAAGCTGCTTGGCATGATTGTGGCGACACTGGCGACACAGGCCTTTTCCACTCTCGACACACAGGCACTCCTCCTCTCTCGTGTCGTCGCAGGTGTCAGAAGTTAAAAGTTGCGACGACTGGGTACCCCGATCTTTATCATCAGCATGAAATTCGTACTGAAAAAAATATTACCGAACATATCATTTCTATTTTTATTTGCGACTACGACTGTCGAATCCTAGACCAGGTAACTCAGCTGAGTTCACTGCCTCTAATGTATTAGGCTCTAGAAATCTTAGCTTCCCCGACACTCGTGATTATATACCCGTCATAAGGCAACTATAATGGTGGGTTATTACTGCGTGTGATGAGCACATGTGTCATATCATGTGACATTTGATGTTTAGGTTCTATTGGCAACAACACCCTTGAAATTTCTCGCTTTAACGTCAATGTAACGTCCATTGGTATAATATTTCAAGTAGATCAAGTAGATCACTTTGTGAGCTCTCTATTATAAACTCAAGTTCAGCAGTATCACGGGTACAGTTAGAGTATCTTGTCAGAGGTTCCAGAGTGTTTATCGAGATCAAAGAAAGTCTGGCGCGCGATGAGAGCAGGTGGCGCTGTTAGTGACGGAGTCAGAGTGGTGAGGTCGCCTGGTACAAGTGAGTGTTTAGTTGAGCTGGGGGAAGGAGGGGTGGGCAGTCGAGGATGGAGGATGAGAGGTCGTGAGGACGGCCTGCAAGGAAAAGGTATGCACGATTTCATCCAATGTCATACGACATGGTGGTCAGGGCTTTTTAACCCTTTGCAAGTTAACGTCTTCTCAAATTCCAAGGGTCTTTTCGTATTGCAAAAGAAAAGAAAAGGAAAAAATTCTCCTGCGTCTTCTCTTATGTATTAAAAAAATAGACATCCTCTCGTAAAATAAAACATCTCATAGTACACAAATAGTACAGAGTCTTCTAGGAGCAGTAAATGTTTCCTAGTGCTAATAGCAGTGGCCAACAAAAACAATATACAAATAGCAGCGACACTACGAACAATAGGGAGACAAGTAGGTGACAGGCATGTCGACCTTCGTCAGACTCTTGCCCTCGACCTGAGTGCGGCACAGCAAACAGGGAAAGGTCAAGGCTAACTGACTGTCACATCCGTCGTCAGCACTCTTCATGCTGCTGTCTGGGTGGCTCTGAAGAGGCAAGAAAAAGAAACCAAAATAAAATAACGGTGCTAGCGTGAATTAGACAAACACGACACAAAATAAATGTGTATTAATCCTTCATCTAAAAATATTCAGTAAATAAGAAAATGTAGCTTCTATCGTTACACAGTCATGTGACACATAGAGTTAATATTCTAGGTACGACACCAATGATATTATCATCTTCCTACCTGCTTTGAAGACTGCAGGTGAGCTTTCTCCAGACAAGGAGGACAAATCGCGTGGTTACACGGTGTCAGTCGAGAGTGATGTCCCTTACATGGCCCCAAACAAATGCCGCAGATTTCACGGTCCGCCACAGCAGCTGTAGTCGTAGTCGATATTTCTATTTCTGGTGACGATTCTGATGGTGTCATGGACCCTGTCGTCTGAACTGTTGAGGATGATTCTGCTGATGGGGCTAAGGATCCCATCTCTGATGTTGATTCTGCTTGATGTTGACACAGACGATGACAGGAGAGATGTCAGCTTTTTATTTCTTTGCTGTAGAGTGAAGCCAGTAAGCGTTCTCTTGTGATTGGTTAAGACAATCACGTGACTGTCACTGAACATCAAACATAAAATCTAGTGGCAGGTTTCTTTCTTAAAGATCATCTTACTTACTAAGTGAGGTTATGTATCATAACAGATATAGGTGTTACCTGTCCCTGTCGTGTTAGACGATAACAAAACATCTCTGTACATGTGTTTGAGTGCCTGGATGAATGATGCCAGTGTTTGTCGCATTGTACGCAAAGGACAGGTTGACGAAGATATTTTTTATTTTTTACACATGTTTACCGATTTCACAATTTTTCATAGACTTATTTAGTCGATTTTTTTTAGTATAACAGAGCAAAACTCACACTCATGGAAACACACCAAAGCGTATGTGAAGATTTATTCAGTTGAACACTGCACACACATCGATACAGCATCTGAGTACTTCTCTTGGATAATTAGATGATATTCAAATAGAAACCCAAAGCAACCATTACTAGATTTCTCGCTACCCTAAAGCTCCATACCCTATTTCCATCTTCAGACAAACAGTTGGTGCAAATATAAATGTCCATTAAAATTGACGAAGAAGGTGATAAATGTTATGTCCACAACACTAATGACGTTTCACAAAACCTCGTCAAACAAGGACATCGGGAAAAATAGATCATTGCATTTACTCAGAACGAGGGAAACACTGCTCCTATTCAATTAACAAAAATCGACAACCAGGGCTACGTATAAAGACCCCAGAGGTCAGTTTTCTAGAAACAACGGCGACAAAACAAACCAACCAATCAGCTGCGATGACCGTTAGCACGTTGTGCAGGCACGTGACTTAGTCTGGTGTATCACAGGTGGACAAGATGACTGAACAGCTAGTGAGACGTCTAACAAATAACCTGACAAGAACATTATGAACATATTGGGCTTCTGCTTGTCTGCAGTGATCAGCTGTGACGTGCAGCAGAGTTCTGTACTTTATGGAGTTTGTGAAGAAGGTATGCAGGGCAGCCAACAAGCAAGGAGTTGCAGTAATCAAGTCTGGATAAAACAAACACACAGACAAGATGTTGGTAGCGTGCGTGGACAGAATGTGACGGATGGCACTGATCTGGCATAGTTCATACAGCTGTCACTAGTATATCATAACAGACAGACAGACAGGCAGCTGTCACTTGTTTCACCAGATTTAAATGAGTATCTGAAAATGATGAACTTTGTAACCAACTTTTTGGCTGTCGAGAACACCTCAGCGGCTTTCTTGCCGAGAGAGGAATCAGTCGATCTGTTCTCTGAAGAAAATTTACACATTTTGAGAGACGTTTTCAACGGTTACATCGCTAGTATCATCTGCCTGGTGGGCATTCCCGCCAACCTGGTCACGTGCCTGGTGTTCTGGCGTCAGGGTCTGCGAGACCGGATGAACCTCTGTTTCTTCTGTCTGGCTGCTGTGGACCTGCTGTACCTGATGGGCGCCGTCCCCCTGACTTGTCTAAGCGCCTTTCTCTTCATAGCTGGCAATACTTTGGCAGAGGAGTACAGCCTGAAGACTCTTATCTACGGATTATGGTTAGTCTACAGTCTGCGTGCGACTTCCGGTTGTTATAATATGATCATCGCGATAGAAAGGTGCGTGTGTGTAGTGTTTCCACTCAAAGCCGCTTCACTCTTACACACTCGTACTATGGGCTTGTTGCTGGCTGTGTGTTATTTCTCAATACAGTTAGGCTACACTGTCATCCCCCTCATGTATCACGTGGCCAGCTACGACGTTGATGGAAGGCAGCGATGGCACTACGTACCAACACAGATGTTTCTCGATAACAAAGATCTGTTTGAAACGGTGGAGTTGACGGTCCTGACAGTGTCACTGCCAATCACCACATTCCTCGTGGTGTCTGTCACAGCTGTCATCACAGTCATTAAGCTGACAGCAGCGCTGAAGTGGCGAGAGAAGACGAGTTCAACGACAAGAGAGAAGGTGGGTCGCCAGACGGCGCTGACCAAGATGATTCTTCTCGTCTCTGTCATCTACATCTGCAGCATGCTTCCTAGCGTGACGCTCTCCATCACCCGGCTGCTTGTTGACGGCTTTTCACCTGATGGCGGTTACTATAACCTGTTCATGGGAACCCACATCGTCGCCAACGTTTGTCCTATGGCCCACAGCGCCTCCAACTTCTTCGTTTATTACAGCCGGTCTTCGCGGTTCAAATCTTCCCTCACTGACATGTTTTAACACATACAAAACTCTACTCGTGTAAAGCAGAGGACATGCTAAAGATACAAACAGGCAGACATAACAAAGGGAGATAACAAGTAAAACACGTCAGCTTTTAAGCTCAACAGAGTTAATTCCCAAGAATTTCTGGGTCGAACCGTACTTTCCCTTAACCTGTGTCTTTACATCTGTCTCGACACCAATCATCGTAAAAAAAACAACATAACAGGAAAATAAAGTAACCAAATAACATGAAATTAAAATTTGTTTGTTGTATCTGATATAAGAACATTGTAAATGGATGTTAAAAGTAAAAACTGAATTTGATTTTAATTTTTTTTTTTTTTTATAAAAGAAAGATCGTTGGTCACCATAGTAACGCTCATTGCCCCCGGGATGCAAGTGACAGGGGGAGCCACTGCTGCCATGAATATACTGACCACCCTGTCCTTGCTAGTGTACAATCAAAATGCAACACAGTTAAGTGAGGCAAGCAGTTTTCAGTCCGAACATTTGGGATTCGATTAATTTTTTGTTTTGTTTTTGAGAGATTTTGTCCATGTGCGGGTCTTATATATATATATTTCTCTTTTAGCTTGACATACGCTCATTAGATAACTTTAGGGTTTGGATGAGGTGTGGAGTAGAATTTAGTGTTTTTTTCATTGAATAAGTGATTAAAAAATGAGAATGGAAAGGGTGGGTGTATGGTAAGTATTCTGTGTGTGTGAGAGGGGAGTGGCAACACGTGTGTGAGTTTTGTCTCTGATATATCGGCATCAGTGAGTGTCAATGTTGATATGTAGATAGGTAGAAGTGTCACGACACGTGGTGCGAACAACACTCAGCCAGACATGTGCGCGATCTTTCAACACACAGCAAAACGATTGTCTGAGGCTGCTCACATCACATTCATTTCGTTGTTGACTCAGGACTTTACAGACTACAAGACAAATACTTATTTGTAAACAACTCGCCTTAACACCACGTTCTAAAGGCGACGAAAATGTAAAGGACATAGGAAATGTTTGCATCCGGGGCACTCCTCACGATCAGTCTCATCCTAGTCAAAGGATGAAGATTATACACTCTTCGCACTCTCTTCTACTGTTTAGCAAACAGGTTCCAGCTCTAACGTTCCGGTTGAATTATCTATCTGATAACTGCTCTAGCAATCATTGTGTACATTACTCACAGTTCATCGTCTCATTATCTTAGGGCTGTCTCCCTCCACGTCGCCAGCCAACTAAAATGCTAATAACACAAATACACTTCACATAGACTCGGTTGATCCTTCCCCGAGGGTGTGGGTAATACGTCTCGGCGTGCTTTGAATACGCATGATGCTATATTTAGGCTGTAAATACTGTAAACTAAAGTGTGTTGATTTGAGGCTTAAACATGCAATTTGATGTTTCCTGACCTTACTTGAGAGATGTGAGTGTATCTAGGTGACAGTTTCCTTCAGGTCATTAGTCACATTGTGAAATGTTTCAGGCCAGTCCACGCTTACATTATTGTATTATTATAACATGTTGAGGTGTTTGGTGATGCTAATGATTGTTGTGATATTGATGG
>SRHC01000723.1:66960-90144 GCA_004794325.1 Pomacea maculata | reverse complement strand
AAAAAAAAAAAAAAAAAAAAAAAAAAAAAATCTCCATAACATAGTATCTTTAACTAGATCATGCAATAGAATATTAGGAACATGCATGGCCTGTTGATCAGATGGTGTTGTGGCTAGGTCTCTCATCACCAGATAACTGGGTACAGATCCCGTCGTATCTTGCAGGGGCTGTAGGCCGTATAGTTATGAAGTGAGGGTAGGTCGTTGTCCTGTGGGTAATATTGGAAATTCATGGACAAAGCCTTCTTTCTGCATTAATTTAAGAAAGTATAAAGTAGTATGACATTAAATTAAAGTAATCTAGTATGAAACATCTCATTTTACACCCTTCCCACCAAAATAAATAAAATAAGGATGAAAGAAAAAAATGTATTTCTCGCATTAACCAGGAGGGACACAACTATAGATTTTAATTTATTTAACTTTCGCTTGTTTGTCTTCGTCTATTTTTCTAGTTCTGCTCCCCTCCCCNNTCTCCTTCCCCCCCCCCCTTTCCACCACCACCACCACCACCACCACCAGCGTAGGGATGATTCGTGTTCTTCGCTGTAGGTCGGAAACCTGAAATGTGCGGGGGAGTCTGCACTATTCTGATTTGACCTTTGACCCGCATGGTCGAGCGTGGGAACAGCTCAAGGGTAACCTCACCAATGACCCTAACTGTGACTGAGGGCCGCTTTTCTGATATTTCTAAAGTACCAACAGAAAAATGGCAAACACGGCAGGTGCAACTTACAAAAAAGTGGAGGGGCGGTCATTGACTCGGGAAGAGGACAGGGTCTGGAAAAAAAAAAAAGAATCGTGAGAAAAAAATGTGGACTGATAAGTGTGATAAAGCGGAACTTGGCGAGCAAATTGAGATGGAGCTTTCATTCAGAGATATCAGCAGTCATCTGGTCTTGTTGGTCGTTAAACAGACCATGAAAAAAAAGTCAGCTGAAACGGACTTGGTGACCTAACGGTCGTCCTTGTTACTGGGTCAGTGAAGGGTCGTTAGTGGTTTGAAATGTCTGCGGCAGACGTGGCAGAGACAGAGGTAATGGACCTAGACAACAGTCACAGTGCGACTGAGTATCATTCAAATATCAGGAACTGCTATGCTTTTAAAATAATGGTGATGCACGCTGGGAATTAGCGACGAAATGGTCCAGCAAGTTAATAAACGAATAAAACGAATAAATGGAGGTAGACGAATCATTATCAACTTCTTTGCTTAAACGTTGGCGATGCTTTCCTTTTTTTTTTTTTTTTTTTTTTTATTTTAAGAGCCCTAAAGATGGCGGTGAGAAAAAAAACTGTGCATAGAGTTGTGTCTGTTCTGTATCAAGATGTTAGAAAGAGGAGCAAAGCTTGTGTCTGACTTAGAAATGTCCCGATGTTCCGACCACAAGAACTCATGCATGCATCTCATTCTTATGATTTTTGCCATTTTGAAATTATTTCAGAAGCGTGCATGTGTCGTAGGTGTAACATTTCTTTCTTTTTTCCCAGTGTTTTTTTCTGTGCAGTTTCTCATGATTGTTAAAAAATCAAAACTGAATGTCAAAGTGTGCAAAATAAATTGTGCATGAACAATTCTTCAGTTCGAGAATGACGAATTATCGACGAGTCACGAATGATGAATGACAGGATGAAACTAGTGAAAGGTTTAGTAAAATCTTCAAGAACAGCACAAGACGCTTCTAAAAGCTCGTCTGTGAGTTTTGTAGTGCAGGAAGGGGTCAAGCTTTTTCTTGGTTAAAAATTGTAATAAGCTGAGCAAAAATCTTAAATGAAACCGCACTTTTTAACAAAATATTCCTTGATCGAAGAAACGATTATACTCCCCTGGAGAGACAGAGGGGTCTGAAGTGGTTTGGTGAATCATGGGCACGTGCAGAACTTTGCTCAACGGCATTTTGCCAGCGATAAGCAGAATATTGAAGATGTCTTTGGGAGATTGAAGGTTACTAGGTGTGTTTAGGCAAGTACCCTAAGAAATATTCTCAAGTTAAAGATGAAGAGGAGAGTGAAATGAAAGGTCCAGTTGGGTGCACATTTTTTTAATGATTAGATAAAGTTAAGTGCAAAACATTATTTTTAAATATTTCAGTGAGTACCATGGAAATGCACCATCATATTTTGCAGAATAATGTGCCCTTACAATTTACACAATCATCCCCAATATAATTTAGATAATAATTTCAGGTATTACCAACTGTAAGTTATTATACACTTTTCTGTGTACATATTCCGCTGACATGCTTCCGTAGCATCCATTATCTTGAATAAACATTTGAAAGAAGATGAATATTATCTAAGAGCACATAAATCTGTTCACTAAGTTACAAAGTTTACAGGTATCGCGACCTCGCTATAATTTAATGCAGGTTAGCAATGAGTTAATGTTCAGGGCTGCATCCGCTGTCTCCGTATCTGGTAAAGACATGGCCGCGGTTATGATGGATTATTTTACTGGCCGGAAATCATCTCGAAGGAATTTGACCTGCTACCTTTTGGGTCATGGGTCAAAGCGAGGCCATTAACGGTTCTACAAGTGGTATGCGGTCTTTCAAGCTGAAGACAGTTCAAGGTGGTTTGCTCTGTAGCTCGATCGGATGCCACTCACTCTCCCCTTTTGTTGGCAGATTCAAGTTGCTGACCTTTGGCTTGGGAAAAGGGGGAGAAGGGATGGGAAGCGATTCCACAGACATTGGAAAGGGTCAATGCGGGTGAACCTCGCCGGTGTCCAAGAATTTGATGTTTGCTGGATGGAGCAGCTGTGGCCTTGTTTCAATATAAATCGCAATGAGGGAAGTGGATTTGGCAAAGAAATACGATATCTAATGGACCAGGAGGGAAGAGAGGGTAGTGCTGAGAGGGAATGGGGTTGGAGTGAGAGAAATGAGAAACAGTATAAAGCATTTTAACAGAGTTTATTTTGTTTTGTGTGTATTTATCTTGCAAGGGTGTCCTGCTTTAGCTGTCGCAGTGACTACATGAGTCTACATCTCTTTCTGGTTTCCTCAAGGTCTAGTTAATATTGTGATCAAACCCCCAACATCTGTGATGTATTGTCACAATGACAAACGTACACGTTGCAAACCTCCCTGAATGGTTCACAGTGACATCGATGAATGTTAATGTGACAAAAGTCAGGGAGTAGCTATGACAAACGCCCCTGATTTTGACAGATGGCTCTGTGTAGTCATCACGACTCACATCGCTGAATAATTCATATTGTCATGTGAACAGTTATGTGAGAAACGGCCTGGAGGGACGGCTACAGGCCCAGCAAGAAGAAAGGGTGTGGTATTGAGGAGGAAAAGAAGGGATGGGGGACATGGGGGAGACCGGCCACCCGTGGGAGAGTTTTTCGAAACCTGCTAACAGGCTGACAACACACAGAGAGTGAAAGAGGGAGAGAGCAACAGAGGTAACGGGAGGGGCGGACATTTCATGAAGCTGGCGCAACGTATATGAGTAGGTGCGTGATAAGATAGAGAGAAGGCTCGCATGAATGAAGAATGAATGAGGTCTACAAGGGAACACGCTGATTAGTGGGGTGGGACTGGTAGAGGAGAGGAAGTCATGCACGCTAAGGGATAAAGAGTGGGTGTGGGTGGGGTAGGGGTGGGAAGGGGAGTTTTTTTTCCCGCGAACGGCCTTGTGTTAGTGTAGAGCATTTTTTTAATAAAAGGTTTTAACGGATTGACGTGTAATGTCCGATATAAATAAAGAGAAAACTTCACGAAAAGGGCAATTTCTGTCTTTTGTGCCAACATTCGTGTTTTGTGTGCCACGCATGCGATGTATATACTGTGTGATCAGTGATTACTTGAACCATGTTCATCAACAACTTTGCTTTGCCTTAGCTGAATACATTTTTCTTATGCTTTATTTTTAAAAAATGATACAACGAAGCTTTAGTGCTTTGAAAACCACCAAATGTCAAATTTTTCGACAAAGTATTTCAGACTCCGACCACAGCGTCGATCTGCTCAACCCAATAGTTCAAGCACCGACCCCCAGGGGTCAATATTCTTAACCTCGTCGTTCAGGCACCGAACCTCGCGGTCAATATTCTGGGAAGTTCAGGCACCGACTCTCTGACTGAAAGACCACAAGACCACTCTATCACAGCATCAGGACTATGACAGCAAATGTAATGGACACCGGAAACCAGGTGGATATTTTCCCGCCAAACCATAGTCTCCTCCGCTCCTCCTCCCACTCTTCTCTCCACCCCCTCCTCCACTCCATTCATCCCCAGCCCTGACTCACGCGCCAGTGTGAGCTGCACTTGAAAGGTCATTGACCTTCTGTGAGGCTTCATCGCCGTCTGCTCGCAGCGTGCTCTGTCAAGGTCGGCTGACAAAAGATTAGACCCTCCTTGAGAGTTCACAAGTACTCTTATGAAGAACACGAAGAAGAAGAAAAGACATTGTAACGGTGCGGTTCCCTTGTGGCAGTGAAGCCAATCTTAGAAACAATGCAATGTGGGAGACAAAGCCACATTACAAACCTGATGAATGACAAAAATGTCAGAGAGGAAAGTAATCACAACTGTTCGCTAGGTTTGTCTTAGTTTGGTTAGAGCGCTGGATTCCGAACCTGAAATAGTCGCGGTTCGATACCCGCGTAGCGCACCTTACTTCCTCTCTCCGATCCAGCTATCGGGAATGGACATCTGATTCCTTAAAGTGTTTGGAAAAGGTTAAGGAGGGTAAAGTGATTTATACTACCCTCCCGAAAAAAATTGGCATGAGAAAAAGTGTATCCCCAAATCAACCACCTATGAAAAATTAGAGAAACGACCTTTTACTGAAGGACTAGGTTCGACAGTTTTTTTTTATTTTTTAAAGCTACTTTGGTTTATCAGATCTTTACCCGTCCTAGTTTGTTAACTTTGTCGGTCCGTTACGACGGTTAGGGAGACAGATTTACAACCCTACCCGTCTATTCTCATCGTTCTCAGTGGAGAACCGGTCATAACAATGCGGGTACTTCAGCACACAGACACGGGTGTTCTCACCTTTGTGCACTGTAGTTCAACGATTGTGGGGTCCGGGTAAGTGGGGCGCGGCGGGAAGGAGGAGCGCCATGACACGCAAGTCGGGAGGTTGACTAGCATACCCGAGATGGTCACGTGACAAGTGTTCGAGACTGTCTAAGTTTAGAACTGCCTGCGTCCTACAGACAGGAGGCTGCCCCGGGGGTCAAGTGTTTCCAGGCCGACTGAGGTCAAGTACTTGCGCACTGGAGGTTACACCGACCAGCCACCGGCTGTTGGAATTGCGCAGAAACAGATGACATGCCACGTGGTGATACTGTTTCATGGTTTGAAAATGAAACAAATGATTGTTTATTTTTTTAAATAGAAAAGAGGGCTGGTTCTGATGAAATACTCATTAGAGAGGAAGCAATAAAAAGAGTTGAGAGTTACAAATATTTAGTCGAGGTTTACTTATCGTTGATAAACATAATTGGAGATTTAATATTATTTAAAGTGCATGGCCCTTTCTTACTCTCTGAGAAAACTGAAGTCTTTTATGTGTGAACTAAGAACTTTTAAATTATTGTCCAACACGACTTTCAGACAAGGACAAATTGAGCAAGAACATTACAAATTCAGGAGGGGTACGTGGGAGGGTACAGAGAGATATAGAGACAGTGTATGACAAGCCTCTGATCAGTTTTAGTCGACGACTCCACCCAGGAATCTGACAGAAAGAAATGGTAGGTTTAGAGTTCCTAGAGATAGAACCACACATCATCCAATTCATTTACCCCGGGTACAATAGTCTACTCATGGAGAGTGGATACCTATGAATGTAGATGCCCACACAGCTTATTCCCACTCCAGAGCATCTTCTTTGTTTACTTTTTAATTGATGTCATACTCCTCTCCTTGTTTTCCAAACTTAAGTGACAATGTGAATGAGTACAGATTTAATTAATACTTGTGTCAGTGACTGCAAGTGTCAGCGGAAATGGAGAACTAGAACTGGAGATAGATATTTTATGTTCTTTTTACTTCATCTTAACATTTTGTGCGAATTTGTGGAATGTTCCGAAGATATGCTCGGCAGACACAACATCATCTCGCAATTATTTAAGATGTTTTAAATTTGTTCTTGATGACCACCTAATTGTCTAGGCAAAACTACCTAAAGCCCTCTATTAAGACCTCTGAATGTTTGACGAATCTGAAGTGTTTATTTATAAAATAAGAAATCAGGTTTATCATCGTGTTGCTACAAATAAACCATCACGATCCTCTGATGCAATAAGTATTTTTTTCTTGTTTTGGTCCAAGTCATGTGAGTATGGTCTATGTATAGACATCACCTGCACACCTGACTGTACTTCTTTTTGACCCGGTGAACCAGTGCGTTGACGAGATGGAAATAGTTATAGACAAAAAGGACAATTCAACAGGAGTGAGGAAATAAAACAGACTTACGTGCTCTCGAGACAACCAAGAGCTTAAAACGCAGAAGGGATTAAATCATAAGTTCAAAAAAGGGGCTGGGATGCGAGAGCTTGACAAAAGGTTCGTTAAGAACACACAAGGGCGAGAACAATTATAGACAAATAGAATAAGCATATACAGACTCAAGAAAAAAACTGAACAAGTTCGTTATCTAGGACCGTTAGCCGTATCAGTGGTAGAGAGATGAGATCGTGAACCCGCACCACGTGGCCGGTGACAAGCGTTCATTGTGGACCTTCCTTTGCGGGAGGTTGGGTGGTCCTCATCTTTCAAATTTAGGTTTGGCGTGGACTGATCGAGGCACCCGAGGCGAGATGATTTTTCCTTGCCTGCTAGCCGGGTCATTGAAGTGGTCAGGGCAAGGTTTTGGTAACCTTGCTTTGTAACCTATGACCCCCGACACGTGCTCTGCACTCTGAAACCCACACCTACTTCTTGACCCCCGCCAAGGGGGGGAGATCATCCTCGTAAGGCTGACACTTTACCTGTCCTTCACTTCCTATTCTTGAACCTCCTTATACCTTTTTTTTCGGGCTCTCAAACTTACATTTCAAGGAAAATGAAAGCGACTTATTCTACATTACCTTCCCCACCATTTGGGGTCACGACCTCATAGAATTAGAATAACATTGGTTATATCATGCCACAATCATAAAGAAACATCATATTCCTTATTCTCTCTCCCCTTACCCTCCTTCCCAGCTCCATTCAGAAACGGACAGAAGTCTGAGTAAAATCAGCAGACGTCCCTCAAGGAGCCCAGCGAGGTCCTGTCTGTGATGCCGGACTTCTACTCAGCATGGCGCCTCTTTAGTGGCTGGAGCTGCTCATCCCTGTAACTCATCGTAAGACCAGACCTCCACACCCCGATGTACCCCTCCCTCCACCTAGAGCTGTTATCATCAGTGTCCCTCCCCCACAGCCATTTCCCACCCACAGCACGCTCGCACGTGCACGTGAAACGCATGGCGAAGAAGACGGTGCAAGGCTTACATGAAGGGTGGCAAGGGACGTGATCGAGCGCTTGTCATTGGCGGTCTCCCGAGATGCTCTCCCTTTGTCTATCTCCAGGGCGACTGTGCCCGGTGCAGCTGAGGATGCCACACAGCTGGACCCTAATGTGGGACTGGACAAACGCGACGTGTTTTAATTGCTTAATTAATCTTAATAATTATTTAACTTTACGCTGCTTTTGTCAAAAAAAAAGTTCTGTGAAGAAAATACAAAGTCACAGAGGTTTATTTCTATTCCCCCTTCCTCTGCTATATTTTACCAACGGATGAGGCCTTGTCTGTATGTAGGTGGGTTTCGGTTGATTGCATGTGTAAAAGCAAGCCCTCACGTGCACGTGGATGCTGAAAAAAGACAATTATATATTCGCTTTATCTTAGTTAGATTTTATTTTATCTTTAAACATTTCGATTGTCTGAAAAAGCTAATTTCATTATCCTCCCCTACTTTTAAACCTATTTTTTTATATTTAGTATAGAATCACAGCTACATACGTTTTAAAGACTAGCGAAGTCTAGCGTTATTAGATAACATCTAGCTCACACTCAGGTATTTTGATGGCCATCGTCCGTCTTAGTTTTCTGACATTTCTCACAGCAGCTATTTTGTTTTCATAGATCACCCAGTGACAAAGATCAAGTCTAGTCTCCAGAGTGAACCTGAAAGCATTTTATTAGCACTCGGTTGTTTTTGTCGCTTCATCCATCTGGAACACCTTGGGGCTGTGGTGATGAGGAGAGGTAAGTCACCGCTGAGGGACAACGGGGGAACAAACGTCTAATCTCCATGGTTATAAAGCAAGTGTTCAGACCCCGTAGTTTACCCCTGGGGCAGCAGTGATAAAATATGCCCTAGGTTAAAATAACTTTCCTTACTTACTCCACCTGGGCAACGTTTTACCTCGTTTTCGTAACTAGGGCTCTTGATAATAAGAGAAATGCTACATTATTTGCGCCTTCCAAACTCCAACGGAAAAGCGTATTTTTCCCGCCATGTCGCCTACTGTAAGATCACCGCCATCCTTTGATGCTGAGACTGTAGTCGTTCACTTTACTTGGTTTGAGTCTGTGTTTCTTTCTTTGTTTTATTGCAGACATGCTGTAGTTCTGGCATGCTTGAATTCTCACAAGTTTATACCTTTCTATTTCCAACTGTTAAGTGACCGGAGCTTTAATTTAAGAGAACAATTGCTGTATAATGATGTTGCTTCTGTATCTTTTCTCCTACTGTTTGCTAGTTCTGCCTAAAAGTCCATTGTACCCACTTGTTGCAATGTTCTGAGAAGGACTTGTCCCTTCCACTTCTCCCGACTCTCCAGGTTGGCCTATGATGACATGGCTATTATGTACTGCTACCAGTCTGACTAATCCACTCACTTCTGGTATACTTGAAAAACTGTGCTGTTATCAACTTCGTAATAATTTTATCCAACCTCTTCGCGCTTCCTCAGCACCATCTTCCATTGCACCGAATGACTCTCTCACCCCTATGGAACCGTTTCCTGATCTCGATCGAGCGACTAGTCACGTGACATGGGTACTCGCAAACACCCCCTCCCTCTCTAGGAACATGAATTGGAAAAGGTCGAGGGTTGGTCAAGTGATAATTTCACATTTCCGGCCGCGAGACTTTTTGTTTGTTTTGGAGAAAGTTCGCAGTGAACAGACGGCGGGGACCACTGAGGGCAGGAGGGCCACGCAGGGAGTTCAGGGAGGTTCCACAGATGGAAAGCAAAGCAAACAAAAGTGGATTGCCACTTGACCATGACAAGGCACTGTACCCCACAATTTGACTGATGGGATTGGTCCAAGGAAAACAGAACAACTTTGGAGCAGGTCATGCAGAGACTGAAGCGAGTTCCGGTGTAAAGATCGAAGACTCAAGGGTGTTGCTGAATTCGGTCTTAAAGTGGTTATAATTGATTCTTAATTGTTTTTTTTTTCCTTCTCTCCTCCCCCCTCTCTCTTTTTCTCTATCGACATCTTTTTGGTCTAATTACATGTCTTTGTTTGTTGTTCAAATTTGTACGTTCTGTGTGTTTGACTGAAAAGTGACTGGTGTATGCACATTTCTGTTTTATTCAGATGAAAAAATTTTCTATTTTAGTTTCTCAAGCCACAGTAAAAAGCTAGATAGCTCCATGCCAGTATCTTTAATAGGTCTGCAAGAGAAAAAGATCTCTCTTCCTCCCTCCTCTCTCTCTCTCTCTCTCACACATATCTGATGCCAAGACATAATGAACATGCTACGCGCTATATTAGATAATGTAAACATCTAGCTCAAGATTTCTCGGGTAATGAGCCCGGTTATTCAACCCTATGAGGTACATGGGGAAAAAAGAAGGAAGCTATAACGAACTCGGTTATTTACTCATTAAAAATACGTGCATTTTAAACCCTTCATCCTTTCCCTAATGTTAAAATGTGGAACTTATTTTAGACATTCCCCCACATTCCCTTTACCTTGCTGGCCACTTAAAAAATGGACGAGTTCAGGTTCTGAATGGGAGAAAACTGGTGTTTCGTGTTTGTCAAGTTTTGTCAGAAAATATTTATCAAACACATGGTGCAATTTTGCGACACGTAGTTTAAAATATTGAAATGCAATGTCAATGTTCACTAAAAAAAACCCTTGTCTGCTCTGGTCAAAATTTAAAGGACTGTTTTTACTGTTTATAATACATTTTACAAGTGAAATACATATTATTCAAAGGCGTACATATACTAAAAGCAGAACTTCATTCAATCCATAATATTTTTCCATGTATCTTTCTAGATTGTTCTCACTTTTATTTCAGGAGGACATTCTTTTTTCCCGGAATACAATTCTGTAGGTTGCGAATCATAACTGTCCAAAACAATAGAAATATGCCAAGGTCCAGTTTTCAAGAAAAAAATTATGGAAACAGCTTCATCTCGACCGCCTCGCTATACCGCGAGAAAATTGTCATAATTCTCCTGCCACAGCATGATTCTTCTGGCTTTTTGAGTCAGAAATTAGAGTGCAGATTACTTCTGCTTTAAAAAGCAAACATCGTTATCAAGGCACTGACTTGAAAGAGGGACGCAACTCTGAGCGGACAATTTTTTTTGCAAATGTGATTACTTCCCTTTGAACACAACTTCTGCAGGCCTGCGATGACACGGTGGACTTTAACGGACTGGCGGGGGTTGGAGGTTGGGATGGAGTAGGGAAGTTCTTTTCTAATTGCTGGGTAACATTCAGTGCAACTGTGCAAGATAATAATTGTCAACATCTGGGTACATACACCACCCCACAAACATTACCCCCACCCCTTACACGTCTACAAACATTACCGTAAACAGGAGGATGTCGACAACCTCCAAGTTGTAAAGGCTTCAGATAATGGGAGAGCGGGGGCCAAATGTTAATGTACGATGTGTACAAACATATGATGTATCTCGAGAACCGAAGAAATGCACTGACCCATATTTGTTTAAACATGACCTAAACCCTACTGGTAAACAAATGTGCATCTTTCCACTGTTTAACTATTTTTCACCTTAACTGAAGGCGATGTGTAGCCACCCCAAGTCTGTACATGTAAGATAAATAAGTCTGTCGTAAGGTCGACTTTGCTAAGTTTGCTAAGTAACTTAACAACAACAACAACAACAACAACAACAACAACAACAACAACAACAACAACAAAAAATAATCATTCAGTCGTCATTGACTGAAGTAGCTGATTTCATAAAGAGACAACATGCAGCCAGAGGTCATGGATGGCGAGCAGAGCAAGAGCATCCCGGCAAGAAAGAGTAAATAGGTCAAAATGTCAGAGGTCAGCTGTACGATGCGCAGCCTCGAGGCAGATTCATTCTCCAGATCATCATTAACCATCTTTTAAAAGAAATTTCTGTTTGTGTCACTCCCTTCCGCGTTCGGAGTCACGTATTACCTCGTTGTTCGTGCCATCTTTGTGATGTCTTGTTTCTCATACCATGTGGCGTGTCCCAGAACAAAATTCTCAGAATGTCTTTCCTTTAAGTTATTTTGAACTGTTTTGGAAACTGTTTCCATGTGTGCAAAGACCACACGACTCTACACTTGTTACATCTGGCATGGATTTAACACATATCAAATTTGTAATGTGTGAAAACGATTTTGTTGATAAGAGCACTCCCTAATATTTTACTAGCAACAAGGAGTAAACAACATGTAAATGGATATTTTTTATTTTGTACAACTCAGGAATGAACAACACTTGTTAGAACACAGACACAATCTGTATAACATCTTTTCAGTGCAATTCAGGTTTCGAAACTTCGATTTTTTTCTTTTAGACGGATGTTAGAGTAAATTACTTGTTAGCAAGAGATTTGAACAGGATTTACTCTTGGTGAAAACAGGAACCACAAAACCCCGCTTTATCCTTAAAATAAATGTGTAGATGCGTAAAACTTGATTGGAAAAGAATGTAAAAACAGTCAACTGCCAGAACAACAGCCAGCATGTACACCCTCTGTGTGTTGTTGATAACTGAGGTTTGTTTTCTTTTTTTCTGATGAAAAGTTGACACCCGATCTCACGGTTCTGTAATAATTATCCTGCCTTCTGCTTCGTGGTTATTTCCATCCCTCATTTTTAAAATTATTTTTATTTTAGCCATTTAGGTCGTTAGAAAGACAGTACTGCGTTGAAATTTCGTTTGCTCCCACAGATATACATTTCTTTTTAAAATTCAAAGCCTTGTTCACTGTCAATCACCCAGTCAAGCGATACACATCCCCAGATAGTAAGAAGATCGGTAATTCCAGTCTCCAAGAACATTCCAGCAGCGCTGGTGACAAAGGACACCAAGACCGTGTTAACCTGCCCCACCCCGCCGCTTTCCTACCCTTATCTTTCCCTCCCCAAACACCCTTCCCTACTTCCAACCTTCCATCTTTCTGCAAGTTGCTGCTGATTTAGAAATTAACGGCCTCACTTCAAGGCGTTGGTGACGTGCGCACATTTCTCTCCCTTTTTTGGAAGCGCACGTGGCAGCCTTTGACGTCACAGGAACAACGTAACGAAGCCGTTAAGACACCCTCCCTCTCCTCAAAGACGCGTTGGCAGGCCGGCGGAAATAGATTCCATCTCCACCCCAACACATCCATGTTTCTCTCTTCCTCACCATCAGCTTCCTGTCCGAGCATGTCACGCCATCTACCGGAGTGATTACGATGTGAAGACTGAATTAAAGTGAAGACAGATGGAGGGGAGAGGTGGGTGTGGAGGTGAGAGGAGAGAGAGGTGGGTGTGGAGGTGGGTGGACTGAGGTGGGTAGAGGGTTCCGTTGATTCTCTGACAACACTTTGCTGGGGTAGGGGGAGACAGCTCCGCCGTCTTATCTGTGGCGGGTTATCTCAGGGAGGACAACACCTCATCACCAGGAGGCAGCAGCCGGAACCGTGAGGCACACAGAAGGTGTGAAGCGGTTCAAACAACAATCAACGTTGGGATAATTGAGATAATTACCTAATAAAGAGTACGGCTGAGACAGCGGGTGGGCCGTACACTCGCTTCACAGCACCCGGACACCACACATCCTCCCACTACTAACTATAGAATATTATTGTTAGGGCTTTTTTTTTGAATTTTTTTTTCTTCACTCCGTCGTGCGCCTGGTGCACATTCTTGGAGTTGTAACGCCTACTAAATTACTTGTAAAATGTTAGCTAAAGTAAAGCTAAATGTCATCGAAATTACTTGTAAAATATCAGCACCAGGGCCAAAACAAGTGTTTGTTGTTGTTTGAGCTGATGCTCCCCCCTTCCAACGTTTTTTTCTTGTTGTTGTTTTCCCCTAACATTCCCTGTGACTTCTTCAGACAAATACTGTCCACTTCTCTACGAGTCTTGACATAAACGGCGATATTAAAGGCAACCGTTCATACAGTTCCCAGGCTCCTCGGCAGTTTTATATTCTCTTCAGTCAGACCTCTACCGAACTTTAGGAGGCTCCTCCGAAGAGAACAAGTACTTGAGCTAATAGACGGCCTCTTGTAACCCAACGAGTTACTGTTCAGGGGCCATAATTATAATAAACTGAGGTGAAACTTTGACCCCGGGTCAAAGTGACGAAACAAAAGGCATGCATCTTGTCTCGGAAGTTGCCAAGCGGCGTACAGAACCCGAAAACACTGTTTTATTTTATTTCACTTGCTCTTGCCACTGGTTTAAAATTACAGCCTCGGGGGTTTGTTGGTTGGCTGGTTGGTAGGTTGATTTCCTACGAAAGTGCTTCTACCTTGAGGTGATTTCGTATTATAGGGGTAGTAGCTAGCTACGGATTGAATACACCTGAGTTGTAAGTTACTTTGTCTCTGATCTCCCCAAAGGTCAGAAATATGAGATGGGGGCAAGACAGGAACCTCTCGGGCACCGAGCGGACTTACATCATTGACAGATGGCTATAACACTGTGTCCTGTACAGACATTCGACCTCTGTATCCTCTTACAATATTGATGAATACTTTAAATCGACCAGTATGATTGAATATAGATAATTGGAAATTTGTATACTGGCAATCATTGCAGGTATATGCATCAACTAGCTTGTGGCTTGTAACCAAAATAAATTAAAAAATTAAAATAAAATGTGTGATGTTAATCTCTGTCACACCCGCCGCACATTTCGTGGTCTCCAGATGCTGTGAGCAGGCGACAGCTTTGCGCCGGATGCAATCAATGGAAGGATTGTAAGCTCGTTAGCGGCCGAGTCCCACATTACCACCTCTTAGTTCAGCCTGTTGCAGCAGCTCGAACATTATTCTCTCCATGATAATAGCCCTGACTTAATCTGAGTGGTTACAACAGCCCCCAGCCCACGTGTTTACAGGATGGTGGGAGGAGTGCATGCGTGCGCATGTGTGTGTGTGTTTGTGCAGGTCCGTGATTTTATTTCTCCCTGATTTCGTGTTTTGTTGTCTTTCATCGTCTTATCAACCTTCTTGTACAATTGGTCTTGCACTTAGGTTGTTATAGGAACACCCCAGTTAGAAGGGAATGACTTTTGCAAGTCATCCTCCACCGTGTTTGACAAAACCTACTCTCATTATGATGTTAAACACTGGTGTGGACGCCAGTTATATACGGGTACCCTGGGTGGACTCATTGAATCTTGGGTTTTATGATGAGACGAGCGTCTGTTGCACCGACTCAGGTGACTCCTCTCACCAAAATTTCGGTATTTTTTCTCAGTCAGCCTCCCACCAAAAGAGTTCGCTGCAGCTCAAAAGGAAATAATTTCCGAGGTGGCGGAAGGGAAGCAGATTCCAACCTTGCTGGTTCAGACAGAGACTGAGACAAATTTCACAGCAACCGCAAGCACTTGAAGAGTTCCAAAATAAACCCTCGTTTCATGATGTCTGGAAGAGAGTTATCTCCTCTTCCGACCCTCCCTGCTTCGGATGGGGCCTCAAGGTGACCTGACCTATCCCAATGACGCATCGTGGATCCCAAAGTCGCGGAGTCGAATCCTCCTCTTCACGTGCACTTTCACTTTTTTTTTTTTTTATTATTATTTTTACGGCGCTCTTCGGTGCAGATTCTAACGATGCACTCGAGAGCAAACCGATAAACGTTTTTCAAGATTAGACACAAAGAAAAACTTGTGAAAAAAGTGCACTTTCTTTGTGCCTGGTTTGAATGTTAATTTTCCTTTTTCTCTTTTTTGTCCACACACATGCGGAGAGAACCCGCGATTTCAATAAAGATCACACTCTCCAAAAAGGAAGAAAGAAAAAAAAACAATAACACACACAAGCTCCTAACCTCCACCCACAAGCCCGCCTCTACCGCACGGCATCCACGATTTGAAGAGAGATCGCCTGGCTATGACTCATAAAGGAAGTATGCCTTGGAGCAGACTCTCGACAGTTTATATCGAGGTATACACGCTACCCCACTAACCTGCCAACACAGTCACCCGGCCTGTGATAAGGCGGCCAGCCGTCGGGCCAACCAGCACGTCGGCTGCTTCCTACAAAGTCCTTCCATCGTTTCTGCGACTACACCACCCTCACCTGCATACCTCCCAGCATCCCTCAGTCCTCATTGTCGTGTGTGGTTGTCGCGTTCACGTGACTTGTCATCAGCGTTCATGAAGTAGGGTGTCTTTTACATATATGCAACAACACGCAAGCGAGCACACAGACATACATACATGTAAATGATTTGGGTGGTGGATGGGGAAAAGTGATATTTTGTTTCTGTGTCTTGGATAATATTTGACAAAAAAAAATGCTTGAAATTAGCTACTTTGTATGCAATTCATAACCAATATTTATGTAATTGTTTAAAGTGATTACAGAGGAAATTTTGACAGAAATTATTTGGTTTTGTGAGCGAAAAATGTAACTAAAAATGTACACGAATGTATGGTTGGTAGAAATATATTGTGAACATAAATATCAAAAATTATGCACACACAGTTTAAGGACACGTGACTTGATTGTAGAAAAAAAATAAAAATTTGATTTTTTTGTGTATATTAAAATAAATTTGTAGTAAATATTTTAAGATACAGACCCACACAAAAATAAAATAAAACAAAATAGCAATAAATAAATAAATAAAATAAATAAAATTTAAAAATTCACAGATGAATATGTGTTCTGTACTTTAATGCTGAAAAATCGCAACGTTAGCATGTCTCTTATGCGTGGAAATGTGTTTAAAAAAAAAACAAACCCTGACATTTCCCATAAAATGAATTCAAAGTAAAACAAATTTATTCCTGCAGTCGCCATTTTGTTACCCCACATATCAGGAGAAGTCCGCTCACAAAAGAACCCTCAGGGTCCCATGCACTTCATGCACACCAATACAAGAGAACTATTTTATTCGTCAAACAAAGAGACATGGAGACGATGCACTGTAAAAGTACAGTTAGTTCCACACTTCTTCCTGGAGAAGCCAGTCCGACCACGATGACCCCGAGGTTCAGCAAAGTGCGAGCACAGAAAAAGGCGCGAGTGTAATAAAAACACAGCTCGCCATGAGTCTCCACCACGCCCGCCTGGCAGGCGCAAATTAACATCAGCCGAAATGTCCATTAAGAGTTAATGATAACCCAAGGTGAGGGAAATACGAGAAAGCCGCACTTGATAGAGAGGGGAGTCTGTCCGTGAGCAGTGCACGTGACTTGCCTCCGACTCCGTGATGGCCGGTCACGTGATGCACGAGATTTACAGGTACAGGCAGTGCTTCTTGATTCTCTCTCTGTGTGTGTGTGCACTTTAAGAAGACCTGAAAAGATTGGATCTCAGAAGGTATTGCAAGAAAAAAAGGATGCTTGAATTTATACCATTATTTTTTTTATTCTTGAATTTATCCCATTATTATTCTTTTTGAAATTTGTCGTTAAAGCTTGTGTATAGTTGAATAAAGGTTGTTTGGATCTTTAGTAGAAAATTTTTAATAAAACGTTCTTTTGTTTGTGTGTGTGTGTGTGTGTTAGATAAATTTATGAGAAATTCTTTTTGTTAAAAGTTATGGAAGGCAAAGAGGGACAGGTTAAAACATTCTCCACCTCCGTTCTTTGTAAGAAGGCGGGTAGGCACACACCCCACAATCACACACAATCATACACACCACACAATCACACACACAACACAATCACACACACACACACCACACAATCACACACACACACCACACAATCACACCCCCCCAACAATCATCCAGACAATCACACACACACACATGCTTTCTCTTTCTCCATCTTCATATCTACAGTTTGAACGATAAATGAGTTCGTGAATAAGTACCAGGAATGAATATTATGACATCCACTCAATGATGGTGTCTTACAAGCAAAAAAAGACATCTTTTGTTTCTGCGGATATCTAAAAATATGGAAAAACATGCTAAATGGAAGACATGCAACCTCTCCACTAGAAGACATGACACCACCACTCCACTACAAAGCATGAGACTGCCAGTCCTTTAGAAGACATGATACCCCTTCATTACAAGACATGAAACCATTTCAATATAACAGATATCACTCCTCTGATACCAGGTCAACGTGTTGTCAATATTTATCTTTAAAAGAAAAAAAATGAGAGAGAGAGAGAGGAAAAAAAAAAAAGAAAGGCAAGTGTGACAGCGAGAAAAAAAAATATGTCGACCAAACAAAAAGCAGGATGCAAAAATAATGATCACATCCGTATGTATACATTTACTTCTTCAAACAGGACATGGTGATGCAGGGCGAGTAGAGAGCTGTAGAGGAAGACAGGAGAGAGGGAGGTGTGTGTGTGTGGAAGGGGGAGAGAATGAACACCCACCTAGTTAACCAAACCAAGGGAGCAGGCTTGCCACGAAAAGGTCAAAGGACCATCTGATGCAGAAGGATCTCTGGAATTCCCAGTCTGCTCGTAACAGACGCCCACGCACACATTGTGTATATGTTAACTCACTTTTTGCAAGACTTTTTCTTTCTTTCTCTCTATCCGCGAATTGACTGTAATTTTACAAATGCAATATATCTTTATTAATCCTCTTCAGGACATTGTTGCGTCTGCCAGCGATAAACACAACATTACAAAAAGAGATAACATTAGAACATTCCATAAATCGTGAATAATAAGTCATCGCACGGAAACATCAGAACATGACACAAAATATCAACACAGGTTAAAAAGAATATAAAATATATTCATCTAGTTCTAGTTCTCTATTTGTAATCATTTACTCTGCTACTTATACCCACTCACACATGTATGTGTTAAAAATCTCTCTCCAGCTTGGAAAGCAAAGAGACGAGGATATGTAAAAAAAAAAAAAAGAATGTCTGAGAAGGAGCAGGCAATGAACATGAAAGTTGTGTTTTGAGTGCGTGTGACTTTAAAGTTAATTAGAGACAAAAAACAGAAAAAAATAAAAAAAATAAATAAAATTAAAAAATTAAAAAATTAAAAAATAAAAAAAAAACAGCAAAAAACACCTCTCCCCCCAAAAAACCTCCTATTCCTATTAGACTGCAGCTACAAAACGCAGCTGTAGAATGCAGCTCCCTGATACACAGAATGTAAGGACAAAAATAGACTTCAGCCGAAACATTCAGTATACATCTACAGTAAACATCTACAGTATACATCTACAGTATACACCTACAATATACATATACAGTATACATCTACAGCAGGGGTGGGCAATTAATTTTCCCAAGGGGCCGGATGAGAAACTGGGATGGTTTTAGAGGGCCGGACTAATATAGTTAACTCAGTTTTACCCAATACTGTATATATAGTATATTTACTGGTGGGCGGGCCAGCGGGCGGGCCGGTCAGAGACAGGAGACGGGCCGGATCCGGCCCGCGGGCCGGCGTTTGCCCAGGTCTGATCTACAGTATACATCTACAGTATACATATACAGTATACACCTACAGTTTGCAACTACAACAACTTAAATACAACTTCATGGCAACTCGCACTGCAATGATTCCGATGTCCACATTTTTAAAAGTCGAGTATAAAGCTTGTGCACACACGAGCACAAACAGACTGTTCACCCTTGTGTCGTCAGGAACGATAATCCCCTTTCAGTGCCCATCCGCGCTGCCCTCCCTTTGTAGTGTATTGAGATGTAGTATTGGCAGGTACCTGCTACACCACCAGTCGTTCCAGTCAGGAGTTTCTCAACCAACCACTCAGACACTCGTCCATACAAGGCGGGCATACTAGGCCGCCGTGTGACGCACTGCCAGACATTTCACCTCCATGCTTCCCCCAACCACCTGCGGTGAGAAGTTTTTGTTTCTTGCCTCCAGGTGGATCCCAAATCGAGACATTGTATGTCAAACATTCAAGACCATACGTAGATTTACAATAAAGGGCGGGCCCTGAATGGGGGAAAAAAGTTTCTTGGCGGAGGTAAGGGAGACTGGAGGTAGGCAAGGCCTAGACCCCAGGCACCGGAAGTGGGGGGAAGGGGAAGGTGTGGGTGAACCATACGGAGACGGTTTTGATGAATTACGATAGACGGGGTTGTCTGGGTCAGTCAGTGCGGTCCTTTATTAGGCCTCTTTCGCGCGTTTTCGGGTTTTGCGTGGGGTGGCGGGGCGTGGGGTGGCGTCCCACACTTCAACAGATGGCTGTACTTAGGTGGCGAATCTCGGCCACAAGGTGGCATGCGCATGTGCAGACAGCCTGAAGGATAAGCAGGTGGCGGAAGGTTCCCTCCCCCCTCCATCCTTTTCCCTCCTTCTCTCTTTTCCCCCTTGCCCAACCTCCACACGCATGCGCAGTTGACGTTTGGTTGTTGTAGGTGTGTATATCGTTGCGAAAGGTTATGGCGCCCTCTGTAGCCAGGCATCGCTGCTATGTTTGTTTGTGAAGCGTGTTTTTCGTTTGCTGTTGTCGGCACCCGCAGATTGGTGTAATAAGCCGACGACAGACACAACTTGAGAGATTGTGGGTTGAAAATCGGGACGCGACGCCCAGGGGTGCATCCGCCGACAGTCTACCCGAGGCCGACCCTCCTCCCTGCTGTTGATCGGATTGGGGTTGACGTCAAGCGAATACTTGTGTGTGTGTGTGATATCTGTGTAAATATGTGTGTGTGTAGGTGTGTATTTGTGTGTATGGCGGTGTGGGTGGGTGGGTTTATGTCATGCCTGCGTGTCTTGTAACATCACACAACAAAAACCATGACGATACACCCGTCATCAGTTAACGCGGGAGGGATGGACGAGGGCTGAAGGGTAGGGGGTGGGTAGAGGTATAATAAGCCCACGAATATTACAACCATCTTTTCTCGGAACTAGGTCAGTTCGCGTCTCCAAATCGAGGCCGAGTGCGTCAGTAGGAGGGTGGGTGGGCAGTCATCTGACATCCAAGGCCATCACTCCACCACCGCTGTTGCAATGCAACCCATCCTGACTTATCATGTGCCCCGAACTATTACAGAAGGTCAGCAAACATATCCCTCCCACATCTACACTCGATCCACTTTTCTCTTCAGCGGCGGGGGATGGAGAGAAATCCTAGTGTTTGGTCAATAAGCTTGTGTTGCATCCTGAAAACCACACTTGTCGTCTGATTCTTTCAAAACACAGGAGTGCATTCCTGCATTTGTACTGGGGCGTGTGTGCGTGTGAGTACGTGTGTGTGAGTGTGTGAGTACGTGTGTGTAGAGATTTTTGTGTAGGTGTTGGCACGCTCAGGTATGTAGGTGTGTTACCGTGTGTAGATGCTGTGCACCTGCATATTTTTGGCGAATGCATAACTGGTACAGTGATCGACTTCTGAACTGAGATATTTCATATTTCTATACTTTCTTGCCACCTTTCACCTCTTGCCAACTACCAACCTTCTTTCTACTCCTTCTCCCCTCTCTCTACCCTTCCAGAATGTTTTTCTTATCTCAGTAAAACCACGGACTGTATAGGTGGATGGCTGACTGTGTGCCGAGACCAACGCTCGGCCGCTGTTAGTCTCGGCGAGCAGTTGACAGTCAGACTTCCGCTTCAAACAAATCTTGGTTCTCAATAGCTCAGACCTCAGACTTTTATGGTATAAGTCTGTGGATTTAAACTTTTGTCTGAATGGCCTCTAACATGAATGAGAGCGACTCGCCACTCTTCTCGCTCCTTTGATATACCTGCCGACGGAAGCGAAACAAAAAACAACCTACACCGAAACATTTGATACTTACACATTGCCTTCCCTCCACGCAACAGTATAAACCTCCTCCTGACTGTTTATTTATTGTTGTTACTCTCGCAGACTGCTGACAGCCATTGTGGTCGTTGGCTAAACCGGAAGTTGCTCTGTCGATAGCCTCGTTCTAGGAGTTAATTGAAAAAAATCGTCTGGTAGCCATCCGGGGGACACAGATTCATGGTAAAACTAAGTAAATCACTTGCTAGCACGCGTTTGTAAGGAGATAAAGGGTCCAAGGTAGGAGGAGGAGGAGATGAAGTGTTTGTGGAGATGATTTCTGGACCTCAATAGCGACAGCCTGAAGCTAGAAAAAGCAAAGGATTCGAAAGTCATAAAATTTGCAAGAAGTTCCTTTAAAGAGAGAGACAGAGAAATTATATATATATAGTGTGAGTGTATGTGTGTGTGTGAATGTGTGTGTGTGAGTGTATGTGTGTGTGTGTGAATGTATGTGTGTGCTAGCATGTGTTGTGACCGGCTGTCAGAGGATGAAGAGGTCAGACGCTCTTGAAGGCCACTCTAACCCACCCTCAGCACACACAGTCGTGACGGGACATCACGACACTCGTATTTATTCATGAAAACACACACTCACACACACACGCACACACACGAGCACTCACCATGAATGCAGACACAGAGAAATACTCTGGTAACTGACCAGCAAAGGTTGACTCTACTTCAACAAATCAAGCTCGTCCACCAAAGGTCGATGTTGGTCCGCAGGACTGACCTCTTAGTAAGCTAGCATCCTTCTTGGCTCCCCATCACCAGAGAATGTCCCAACCTCCCCCCTCTCATCACTTTGTTGTCATGCGGCCTCGAGTCATTCCTGGACTGAACATGCATATTAAAGTGAATCATCAAAGTGCAATCCTCCTCACCTGTAATTCATACCTGAAGTGAACCAGTGTTTGTGACATGGTTTCCTTCCTCCAAGACTAGTCTTTGGGGCAGGTGTACTTCATTTAAATAATTCTCTCTAAAACTTTCTTTCCAGCAGACGGTAAAATAGAAAACTGTTACAAGTAGGACCAACCACAAGAATAAGTCGGTCTAGTCGTCGGTAACATCACAGAAAATCCTCAACCTGTTCACCCACAATATTTTATTTTTATTTTATATTTATTTTTATTTTCTTCTTCTTCTTGCTTTCCTTGGTCGACCTTCCACGTTCTCTTACAGGGTGTACTATTAAACACCTGCACTTTGTACTCTCTCTCTCCCTGATTGCTATTCCATCCTTCTAGCCAGCCATGATTTTGCCTGTCAGTCTAGCCTTAGTTCGGTTGTTTATATTGAATTATATATTATGGAATGCATGAGTATGGGAATGTCTGTGTTCATAAGCATGTGTGTGTGGTGTTTTTTTTTCGTGCCTGCAATGATCATATAACTAATGTTATTGTTCTAAAGTGCCTTCTATAATTATAGAATTAAATTGTACTGCCAGAATGCCTTCTACATCTATGTAATTGACGTATATATATATAGCAACTATTAAGCATAAATAAGCGCAATACTTTCGTTTCACCGAATTGTTTTCTCTCCAGTTACAACATAAATTGTATAGCCATAGAGAAAAAAGATATTTTAAAAATCCTCCTCTTGATGTGACAAATTTAAGGTCACACGCCCCCCCTGTAGCGATCACGAAATTACATTTATCTATATATAGATGCATTTCTCTGTGTGTGTGAGTCAGAAGGGAAGAGGGCTGGAGAGACAGAAAAAAAAAAAGAAATAGATAAGTATTTTGTTGAATGAAAAGGTTTACGTTCACAAATAAAACACCTGAGCCTCATTTGAAGTAGATTAGATCACCCTGGACAAGTGCAAGGTCAACTGCATGAAAAGACTTTTAAAACATTTTTTTTTATTTTATGTAATTTTATTTATTTAGTTTTTTTCGTCCTTATTACCCGGCCAGCACTCGCCACAGGAACAAGTCCAACCCTCCAGCGGCTCACGTTCGGTCACTCTGCCCTTCGTGTCCATTTACTTAACCGAGTTCTCTCC
>SRHC01000723.1:0-65435 GCA_004794325.1 Pomacea maculata | reverse complement strand
GTGTCGTGAGAAGGGAGTCCGCCATCTTGGCAGCATGCTGATCGATTCCATGTTCGTGTGTCTGTGGACTAGACGTGAGCCCCCCTTAACCTTCCTCAACCCTCCCCAGTTCCTCCTTCTGTCTTTTGTTGCCAAACGTCCAAGCTTCGCAACCTAAAAGCTGACCCGTTATTTTATTTTTTTACCTCCCACTGCCCTTTGACCTCGGCCCTCTAATTTACCCAGTTGTTCCACTCCCCCTCCCAATCATCTTTCCTCCCCTCCTCCCCCTAGAAACGCTTTCCTGTCCCTCCCTGTCAAACTAAGAAGACATGTTGGAATGATGAAGCCGATGAGGGAGACGTAGTTGGCGAGGGCTTGACCTTTCAGGGGGGAGGAGAAAAGGTGGTGGAAAGTGCGAAGGGAGGTTGTGATTGGGCTAGTTAGTCCAGCTGGAAACTAGGTCGCGAGGGCATGTGTCCGCACAGGTGCACACCGCGCGTGCGTAGGGCAGGTTGGGGAGGGCGCGGGGAGAGGTGGCAAGGGGGTAGCAGGGCATGCGCGGTGTGGCAGGCTGGCTGGCTGGCTGGCTCCCAGCCACTCGTCATGCAATCACGCATCAGAGCATCATGGTCCGCCAGCAGACACGCAATTATTTACCGCTCTCGCTGTAGTCAACGTGCAGTCGAAGAACTTCCGGATGAAACGTGTAAGAGTGACCCCTGACCTCGTTTCTGGTTTCTAATGAAGAAAAAAAGACAAGCATCATCCATCTCTTCATCTTTCTCTTTAAGTTAAACTGGTAATCTTGTGGTTCACGAGTCTGTATGGTCAGTGCGTTCATCGGTGCTCGGTAATAAATACAAGTATATCTATATTAATATATACCACATTTAAACAGAGTATGTAACCTGTAACAGCGGGTAACTTTCTTGGAGATTGGGGTGGGTGGGGAAGGTAATTTTCTCTGCCAAAAGGTGGGACGAAAGGAGGGCCCGACAGTTGAAAGACCTGAGTTCATTTACCTCATGTCTTTTAATTTACCAGCTTGTTTTTTAATTTTTAATCGTCTGTGCGAGGTAACGGGAAGTCAGTTATTTAAAGTCAAACATGAGAGAGATTGAGAGTCAGCGCTGGAGAGACGGGTACGGTAACGCAACGTGTAGCGTCACGAGAACTTGCGGTCTACGTCATCACTTCAACCACAGTCACCCGTACAGCTGCACGTTTAAGCAATTATAATCAATAAATAACACAAACAATTTTATTTCATTAATTAAATAATACTAGTTATGATTTGTAATAGTTTATTACTCCTACAAATTATAACGGTTCAGGAAGCAAATGCTTGTTTGTCTTGTTTCTCTTTCATTTGGGCTTTTTCCCGAGTTAATGCCGGTTCTAGCATTTCTTCATCTAAAGAATTATCCAACCAAATATAATAGAATTGGATTAATCTGAGACACTGTTATGCTGTCGTAGTGTTCACAGCAACTCTGAAACAAAGGGAGGCTAGTGAGCGTGACGGCAGTGCAGTGACTGCCCCTGCCTTCACGTTCTCGTCGTTTGAATCTCAACGGCTTTCTGAGTACGGGTACCGCTAGAGGCGCTGCCGTACACGTCTTCCCTACAAGTATCGGATCTCAAACTGTCTGTTGTTCAAACTCTGTCACGTGGGTAACGGTCTCACTGACCACGTGCTTCGTCACTCCATCATCCTTTCCTGGAAACCTCTGGTAACGGGAGGGTCACTTCCTGTTTCCCTTTCCTCCTGCATATCATCCACTTCTCCTTCTGAAGATTTCTCTGCCCCTTTCTTGTCGAAATCCGTCTTCATTTGAACTTCTGAACCTTAAAATCTCTTTATTTATTTTTCTTAAAATATCTTGCACTCACTACTCCGTTCTTTGTCTTCATCCGCGCACTTTATTCATGTTTGTCATCTTTACAGTTTTCGCAGGGGTCATTGCAGTTGTAAATGTTTTTACCTGGCTTCAAGTATGTAAAATCGAAATGCGACTGAGAATTGCCATATTTTTTTATTTTTCTGTGGGAAAAAGAAAGTCGGTCAAACAATGCTTGTGCCCCTCAGGGCAGTCATCTGCCAGCAATCGACCTACTTGACGGGTGAGCTTTGTGAGGGCATGCCATAAACTTTCTCCGGCAGCTTCAACTTTTATACCTCCATTAATCAATGTGTCGGGGGCCTGCCCCTGTGTTCCTACAGTTGATAGACTGAACTCTTGTTTTGTCTGCGGTAATTGAAATGTCACAGGAGGGTCGACTTCTTCCTTCTTCTGTGTTTTCTTTCTTAGTTTTACTTTTAAGAGGAGATCGTTCGTTGTTTTCTTTTCTTTTCTTCAGCCAGTCATCAGTGTCAAGACATTATTGGGTCCACCTTCTCTCAGTTTTCCATGTTTCTTGTTTGTTGCCTCCAAATGAGTTTCTGACGGTCGACAAATTATGATTCGTGGACTTCTTGGGAAATTTTATTTGTCCACCGATATTTCCTTCGCAGTTTGTTGTTAACTTTAATCTGTCTTGTAATTCGAATCCCAAGCTGTTTTTGTATTAAAATCAGCAGCAATTCGCGAAAACTAATTAGACTTCCTCTGAGGAAAATTAATTTTGCCGATATTTTGTCAAATTATAGGACATCTCGTTTATTCGTACTTGCCATCAGGTCACTGACCTCAGGTTACGAAACGATCGAAATATAAACCTTCTCAAATGCTGCAGGTAGTTTTTCAGGCGTTTAAAATGTCTTTTCTTGACCTGAAATGCTTCTTTTCCCAATATGGTTTGCTTTTACATAGCTACACTTAGCAACACACCATTTTAAAAGTGCATGGGACATAATCAATCTCAAACAAAATTATTTAGCAACCAGAGCAGAACGACATTCATTGAAGGTGTCTGCCAGACCTCATTTCAGGTTTGTCTGTCCTACCTGGTCATTGAACTTCCATCTACCACAATTTCCGAACTGGTGCTCACTGAATCGTTGCGACAGGGTTACTGTTTTTTTTTTTGTTTTTTTTTTTCTCCTTTGATTGGACATTACCTTGCTGAGAACTCCATGTTCTTCTATTGACCGTCCTCCATTAACCATGGACACTAATCTCTCCACCTTTCTCTCTCTCTCAAATGCTCGGAGGCTGGTCTGTCTGGCTCTTTCTCTGGCAGGCCCGCCATTTCCACTTTGGTTAGCGTGTGGACATGAAAGTCCTGCTGGAGAGATGGAGTGTCCATGTCTGGCTTCATGCCAAGCAGATTTCTGGAACTCTCTCTCAGCCAGAGGACAATCTTCAATTCCAGTCTGCTTGCCCCGGGGCAGGAGAAGAGGTCACGACTTAAAGTACATCCCCGTTGCCCAGTGCAGCAAAAAGGGAAAAAACTCTACGAAGGGGAAATAATCCTGTCACGCTTATTGTCTTGAATGTGTTTGTTGGATGTATTTGTTCACTCTTTCACTTTTATTTTCTCGTCGCCTGTCGATAAAGCTTGCTGTTGGCTGCTTTCTTTCTGTGGCACCTGCAATAAATTTTGCAACGGTGGTAATAAAAATCTTCCAGGAAATATTTTTGTATTCAAAGATTGCTAAGAATAAATAAATAAAAAAAAAAAAACCTCGGCAACAATGATAGCTTTCTTTACAAAGCTGTTGCTAATGGCTTCCATTTTCTACCCTCGGAATGGACAGCTGGAGATGCTGGCTCTGATATGCCTGTAAGACCGGAGGATGACTTCAAGTCTGCATTATCTGCTGTCAGGAGGCGGGTACCTTTGAGAACTAAGCTATTGACGAGGACTGAGACATAATGCCTTGATCACGTGACACTCGAGATCTCCCAGCCAAAACGAGGCCAACGATTGCAAACACGCAGTTGATAAGCAGATCGAGGCTGCTGGGGGATGCAAGTCGCCATCGGCTGGATGCGATGATCAGAAGCGGATTTTGCAGGAGGAAAAGGGAGGATCGACGAAGGCAATCTACACGTCGTCTGGCCGTAAAGCGGGTAAAATCCCTGTTTACTACCTGTACCCAGACGGGTGGGAGTGGGTGGAGAAGGGCCAGGGACTACTGGGCCGCGTTATCTCGCAATGTTTGCATTGAGCAAACCAGGGCATCTGTGACCCAGTTCTCCCTGACCTAGATTTTTCTGAGGCCGCGAAACCTGCGCGAAGGAGGTCGTGGCAGGAGAGCGAGGAGCTCTTGCAAGCATGCCAGGAAGCGATCGAAGCTGCACATTGGACGGTGGATGGGGAGGAGAGGGAGGGGAAGACGGGAGGGTAGAAGGAGGGAGAGAGAGAAGCTGCAAAGGCCGCGGGGATAAGGTGACGTGGACTTTGCGTAATGCGCCATGTGTATGTGTGTGCGCGCGCAGGCGTGCGGGGGAGTAGCCGATGGAAGAAGAGCTTGGGAGGGTGTGGTGAGGGTGGTGGGGGGTTCAGGCTGGTCGAGGGTGGGGTTGGGATGGAGGTTCAGGCTGGTCGGCGGATTGATGGAATGCGATACAAAAACCGCAGGGTTGTCTCTTTTGCTCTCTATCCATTTTTTTAAAACCCATTATTCAGGTCAATCCTGCAGGATACGACAAAGAGAAAGAATAAAGTTGGTTTGCTAGTGCAGACCAACCACACCACTTGTAATTCTTTGTTCCTTGAAACCGTATTGTCTCCCCTCACAACCCCTCACACAATCCCGTTTCTCTTGCACCTTCTGTCCCCCAGCCTCCTTCCCACCCTCAGAATCCCTCCACCCGCTTCATGCCCATAACCTGACCTGGTTTCATAGTCTTACTGGCTATTCCCCAGTATTAAGGTCATTTCTGACGGCTCCTCCAGCAATGAATATTTATTTCTTAGTCTCCGTCTTCTTTGTCGGACTTAATACTGCTATTCATCCTCCCTTTTTGCTGAAATCCTGTCGACTCCAAGCCCAATCATATATTATAATAAACAGTTGGAAACCCTACACGGAATGAAATGGGAGGAGAGGGCCTAAGTCGGATATAAGGTTTCATTCTCAGTGTGAACCATCTGGCAGGATTCAGTCACCAGATGGAAATTATTAGAGAAAAAAAAATATCCAAAATTGCTAGTCAAAACTGGATAAATAGTTGGTAGTTTGAAAGACTTTTCTGTAAATATTTTGGAAAGATTCTAACAAAAATATTAAATTAAACTCCGATAAAATGACGACAAAGTAGGTAGAGAAAGAGAGAGAGAGAGACGAAGAGACAAAATAAAGATAGAAGGGAAGTATTTTATTGTCTGTAAGTGTTGTACCCTCAGGCACATGTTGTGTTGTATTTGTCACTCATGTCCTGCACGAATTATGTCAACAGCTCATAAACAAGTAATTAATGTAGTGAGAATTTTCCCAGGACCACCCACACTTTATCCCATACACACCCGCGCGCGCGTTCACACACACACAAACACTCCCATCCATCATTCACCATCCCAGAAAACAAACTGGAAAGCTTGGATCCCTGGAGAGACTGCAACAACAGCCACAGTCCTAATTAACTTATTTTCTTATTAATAAATGCAAATGAATGCAGGATGTCCAGTGGGTCCGGGCGGCCCCATTGACGAGGGCTGTTGACGGCAATCTCAGACTGTGATGGGATGGAGACTGCGGGATGATGAAGGCTTCAGCTCAGCGCCATCTTGGGGGAATGCTTTCCCCACTCCAACTATATCAGTGGGGAATATTTATGTTAACGAATATCCATTGTCTGATCGACCTCAGTTTTTTCAATATAAACAGCAAGTCCGTGTTGTTAACTGTTGCATTATATAATAATTATTTCTGCGGCTTGTTTGTCCAAATTAATAAACTTTGGGTTGTGGGATTAGGTTAGGGTTTGGGTTAGGGATCAGGATTTTGGTGTTGGCTTTTATTTTGGAGGAGATGACGGAGCAGACAAGATAATCAAGGCTAAGGTTTGTTGAGTTGGCAACCGTGTTCATGGTGCTTGCGCATGCGTAGAGCAGTCGTCCAAGTCATTGCCAAAAAACCAGAATGGATGGATTGATGGAAGGAGGGACGGGGTGAGGGGAAGAGAATTATTCATTAGGACGCCTCTCGTCTTGAGGGTTTTCTGAATGACGTCAACAAGTCGTTCATTCCCCTTTCCCTTTCCCCGTCACTCGTGATCAAGAGGCTGACCCCAGAAAGTGAGGTCAAGGTCGGCAAATGACACTTGGCAAGGTTTCTAAGGGAACCAGAGCATAGAGAGGATTTGTAGCGTGCTTATTACCATTTATCATTATCAATTAACTGTGAAAACTCGCATTACAGACGGTGCTTTGGCGGCAGCTGCCTCTAGTCTCTACAGAAAAGTCTTGCACTTGATGGGGTGTGTGTGTGTGTGTTTGGGATGGGGAAGCAAACTAATTAACTGACTAGGTCCTGATATGGAAAAACAAATTAATTAAGCAGATAAAGGACTGTAAAGATAAGGTTTTCATCTTTTTCTATCAAAAGTAGTAAATGTACAAAATATCTACGTTGGTGCTAGATGAAAAGAAAGAACGCTCGGATTTATCGGGAGTTGAAGCTTCGATTAGTGGTTTTTCATTATATATATATTTAATATGGATATAGATTATACTTTACATGTTACGTGTATACTTGCTGGATATTACATGTGTGTGTGAGATGATAAAATCCTTTCCATAACACATTTCCATTTCTTTAATGTAGAATAATAATTAACCTGTGATTTTTGTAACGCATAATACCGTTTGTGAAGAATAAAGAAAGGGAAACAATTATGTCTACAAGTAATACAATTAGATTAAATATTATTATTATTATTATTATTATTACCAGGCATAAGACCGAGAAACATGGCCGACTCTTCATCTATCTGTACGCCCTCGTGGAGAGGAGGAACACTGAAGGTGAACGACATCAAGTCCGCCCGTCTTCAGAACAATCTAGAAGAGGTTGCTCACGTGCCGCCCATGTCAGGAACAAATGCAATACATTAACAAGACCTTTACGACGAGAACTCGTGATATTTCGTCTATTTTTAAGTGGGGGCGCTGTCAAGGTGTCTATTTAAGTCCAGTTCTAAATGTGAGTCAATTCATTCCTCTGCCCACTCCATCCCCCGGGCTATTCCTGGCCCGTCTCTCTATTCATAGCGCGTTGGCCGAGGTTTATCAACCAAGTATCTCGGGGAGTATTATCGGGTCTGGCAAAGACTTGAGGAGACGAGCAATATTCACTCTCGACATCAAGTGCTGCATGTCTCTCAGCGGGCGGACAATCGTGACGTCATCACTCCCTGGGGGGAAGTAGAAGGATGGGTCAGAGGTCAAAAAAGATAGTCGAGAAGTCGAGAAGTTGAGAAGTTAAATCCGTACATTCCACGGCTCTCTTTTTTTTATTATAATTGTTTTTAAAATGATTTTTTTCTTTTTGGGGAGATGCTATCTTATCGTGGTGATTACTGCACTTGATTTCTGAACAGAAGCTTGGTGGTTCGAGGCTTGTAAGGGTCTGTTACAAAAAAAACAAAACAAAACAAAAAACCATTACATTCTTTCTCCAGAAATGGTTGACTGATTCATGAGGTGAGGTACAAGGTAGCAGGAGGCAAAGGGTGCAATCACCTCTGCAATCACCTCTCCAGTCTCCATTGCCATGCCTCACTTTCCCTTTTAGTTCCTAAAATCCCTTCTTTAATGGACGAACATTGTGCCAGGTTTGTTAACAAAATATTTATATACCTATCAGGTAAACTTTTCCAAACTTGTTTGTTCTCTTTTATAAAATGGGCCTTAACCCACTAGGACATGACAATTTGGTCTTTGTAATCATTTACTGTTAGTCAGCTGATTTTTGTTGTGTATCCAGATGGTTGTGAAGTCTCATTCTATTTCTTAATATATTTATTTAGAAGTTCGATCATATCTTGTATTTAATTGTTCTCCATTCAACCTGAACTTTGTTTTATTTTATAATTTTTTTTTTTGGGGGGGAGCTATTTGGCCATGTTCCTGGTCAGGTATCTTATGTTGCTGATTCGCCATAAAATGTCTACAAACAAGGATACGAACTCTTTGCATCTCGATTAAAGCAACTCTACTCTACACCCTAATATTGCACAGCCATTGAAAATGTTGCAAGTTTTTTTTTAAGTGCAGATAATAAAGTATATTCAACATTATTCTCGTAGTTATATATCCAGTTCAGCATCACATTGTCTGGATACTTCTCTGCATCGCCATCTATCTCATCGTCACGTGGCTTTCTACTCCAATTTATCTTTCCTCTCGCTCCCTCCTCTACTTTCGTTCTGTACTTCTCTAGATATATAGAAGGAGAGAGAGAGAGCTACAAGAATAGCAACTTTCCGAATTAAGTATTTTGCTTTTTTTCGTCTTTTTTCTGAAATGTGCCTCGCGAGGGGACATAACTGCGTTGGGGTGGGTGGCAGGAGGAGTGCATGCAACCGTTCGCACGTGGATGCTTGCCTCTGCAAAACCGACAGGGTGTGCATGTTATTCTGGAACTACCAACTGGGACCGCTTCCTGAGTGAGCGAGCGAGTGAACTTGTTAACACAGACCCCAGCCACTGATAACCACCTCTTCTACCTCCCCCTCTCTTATTTTCTGTTTTTCCTTCCCTTTTCTTCTCCTCTTCTCTCTCCTTCCATCTCTTACACAGTCATGCTTATATTTTATTCACCTTCTCCATACTGAAATGATGTTTAATAACACATGTGAATGTATAACATACAAAAATAAAGTTTTTATTATGTGTGTATATTTTTGTGTCAAATAAATATCACCTTAACAAAGGTACATACGCCGATCTTTGCTGTAGCCAATATTATGTCCTATTGTCTATTTTTTAATGTAAATAGTGAAATTTTTTTTCTGTTTTTTTTTTCGGGGTTTGCCGGCCGTACAATGGTACAACGAATGTTACCAAGACAACAGTGAGGATCCCGGTATAAATTATCTCTATAATTACATGTGGCACCTGTTTGCAGGGAAGGACTAGTCATCGTGTTGCTGACTCTCAGTAAGAAATTTCTCCTTTTTTTTCTTTCATTTTCTCTGTTCATTTTCCCCCTTGTCTTTCTTTCCTTTATGTCCTTCTATCTCAGACAGTCACAACTCGTGTGCACACAGATATAAAATGTTCATCTCATGCAATGGTTCAGATCCTAGCTGTGTTCACTTTTCCTTACATCTTCTGTCCCTTACCTTACTAAACAAACAGATAGTACCAGTAGAATCATACCTACTGTCATATACTACAAAAGCAATGATTACAATTCATTATTAATGCGATGGGTCAAGAAAGGTCGTCTGTCCCGGATCTCGTCCTGGCTCTGGGCTGTCCTGCAAACACATTGACCAACATGAAGGAACGTGAAGGCCAAGAAGACTTTTCTGTTTTGCTTCAACGGTTTTCATCTCGCGACACGTGCTGGAGCATGACCTTTGCTGGGGAGAGTGGATTTTGCTGACACAGCCCCGAATGCCAGGTCGATAAATTCATTTCGTCCTTCCGACCAAGCTCAGGCAAAAGCCAGCTCGTGCTTCTCTCCATCCGGTCATTTCCCGGGCGCCAGTCCGTGGCAGCTGGTCATGATGACCCATGTAAGCAATGTCCATTTTTACCGCATCCTTTCCCCCTTCTATCTCTCCTCCCCCTTGAACCTCTCAAATATCCGTGTTCATCTCTCTCTCTTCCTCCCTTTATGCTCAAATGTCATTAAAGGTTTCAAGTGTCTCTGTCTCTCTCCCTACAGAATTGTGGTTCTTGGCGTTTAGCCGCGACACCTCCCCCGCCCCCGCTGATTTCCCTGGTGGAGGTAGCTAGCGAACGTTGACCACTTTCTCTCTTTTGTTCTGATAACGAGGGACAGTGTTGCTGCTGCTGCAGCCACCGACAGGCTGACCGACCGCCCCCGCCACCTACAGGCAAGTCTCTCTCTCTCTCCTTCCATCACCCCTCCGTCTTGCAGGATGGCGTTGCCAAGGCGACGATTTCGATTTAATGAGAATCGTGGTGGGTGCATGGTTGGCCGGGTGGCCGGAAAGTTGGAGAGTTGGAGTGAGGGGGCTGAGAGAGAGAAAGTGGGAAGTACAAGTGCGAAAAGGGCACACAATCCAAGGACACGAGCGAAACTAAGAGGTTGCCAAGTGTGTCACGTAACTGATGACTGGTTCATCGTGACTAATGTGTTTCCTCTTATACATCGTCTGCATACAGGATGGTCTCATTTATCCCTTCATTTCCTTTTCTCGTTTGTATCTTCTGCTTCTGTTTTTTCTTGTAGATAGTATATTTCTTCTGTTCTCTGAGATTGTTCAAACGATTTTAGCGCAGTTTGTCAGTATTTACTGTCAGGGCAGAGAATGATTACAAATATTTTTCTTTGATATTTGAAAGATGCGATTCCATGAATTTTAATGTTAATCTGCCATTGTTATTTCGTTAGATGCTTTCGTCAGTGAATTTTAGCTATTTGAAGTATTCCATAAAATCTCAATCTCAGAATTTTTCTAAAGATGTGCAACTGTGTGGTTGGGTAACGGAGCTCATTGAGAATCCACTACCGTGTAATTTTGAGTAACAGGGATCATCTTAAAGATTCATTCCTCCGGTCTTGAGTGACAGATACCCTTCAGAAGATCCATCATGCTGAGGCAACCCCTATTCTCCCCATCAGTGACCAGAAAAGTCGTTGCAATTATATCAATGATTTTTCAAAGATGGTTAAAGACATTCTGTTATTAATTGACTCACAACTCCGCCTCCTTTCACTTCCCTCTCACTGCTTCATTACAACACGTGACACGCACACGACAGAGGTCCGCCCCCCAACTTCCTCCTTCCGCAAAGATAACGTCCACTGGGAGGGAGTAATTCCCCTCCCACTACCACAACCCAAAAAAATATAAAATAAATAAAATCGAAAAAACCACGTTTCGGTGCCAAGCGGAAACCAGGGGAAATAACCGGACGCCTGTTGAAGTCTACAGAAGCTCGGTGCCAGGTTTTCTGGAAGCGAGAGTTAATAACAAAGAAAAAAGAAGAGAGGGAGAGAGAGAGAGAAAAAAAAAGAAAGAAAAAAGTTGATCGTTTTGTCTGCAAGGAAATGGTGGTCCGTTAAGGGGAGGGAAGAGATGCGTGGAAGGGGAGGGAAGAGGGCAAAGGGGAGAGGTTGATGTCAACAGACGTCCTGCAGAAGCTGTACGTGAGTGGACTGAGGTCCGCAGTTTTGGAGGAAAGATGGAGGAACAGTCTCTGCGGCAGGCCTGGACAAGACCTCCCTTCCCTCCAACAGCACAGGAAGATGGACAGAATATTGAAGAGCTCGATGTCACAAAAAAAGTAACATAAAATGAAATAAAAATCTTGGATTTAATATCTGATTATGCACGCGCTAATACATCCCAGCAAGATCTCTACAATATGCACATGGTTCATCCATACAGACGGACACGTAACAAGAATATGCAAATAATTTCTGCGAGAAGCAAATAGACATACGAGTAAAGAGATATGTCATCTGTATATAATCCCATTGATGCTCATACATCTGCGACAATTAAATATTTGAGCCCCATTAATATTTTAAAGTAATGTAATATTTGTATAAGTAATGAAATATTTATTCTTCGCTCCTCCCATTTTTTTTTCTCACTGGGGTTAGAGCTGGGCATTAACCCCATGCGAGTATGTGTCTTTTCATATTATCGTCAACTGACGTGACACACACAGACGCCTGCGATGGCAGGTGAATGAATTCCTGTGTCTTTGTTGTCTGTTGGCAATATTCCTCCTCAGATTCCAGACATTCATCGTGTGCTTGGCTCTGGGTCGACTCGGGGAAGAGTGACAAGTCTTGCACCGTGAATGGAAGGAAAGAAAGACAGAATAAAGAATGCAGTAGAGAAGGGAGAAATAAAAGAGAGGGAAGGAAAATGTGATAGAATGCAAGGAGAGGAGAGAGAGAGGGAGGGAGAAACAAAGAAAGGGTGAATAAAGAACAGACATGGGAAAGAAACAGATGGTGACAACTTGCTCCAATAAGGTCTGGTTCCAATCTCCAGAAACAACTAGGTCACGTGGTCGTCTGCAGGTGCGGACAGGAAGACGGTAGAGGGCGGCACCTTCGCACCGACCCGACCTCCGCTGCTGCTGCAGGGGGCGCTGGCAGACAATGATGCCAGCCGTGGGTGAGGTCCCCTGTGCACGTCCACACCTTGGGACGCTTAGCCTGCTGGCAATGTGTGTGTGCGCGTGCGCTCCCTCCGGGTGGGGTAGAGGGGTCACAAGGGAGGGGTGTGACTGGAGCTTTTATTTTCTTCCTCGTATAAAATTTATGCTGCGATTCTGTCAAAGTTTCTGAACACAGAGTTACACGCGCACACACACACATACACACTCTCACACACACATACCAGTATCAGTCTCTCCAAACATCTGTCTTCTGCCTCATCCATCATCTCTACCCGACCTCACCCCCTGTCGTCCCCATACCTATACCTACCCCCTGCAACACATTCCTTTGGCGAAGCACAGCAGAGCAGAAGAGTACGGAGGGAGGAGGGTGGAGGGGAGGGGAGGGGCGAGAGCCGAATTTGTGAGGAGTTAATTCCCCTCCTGTGACTTTACGCCCAGGTGATTTTTCTTTCCTTTTTGTTCCTTTCCACTTCTGTCGGCGTGTGCGGTCGGGTTTCCCGGGTCCCGGCCATCTTTTCTCTCGTCTATTTCCAGATGCTGCACACGGGCCTTGAAACTGGATAGCGCTTGGCACGCGCATCCTTGGTAGACGGCACGTGCGGAGTGGGTAGAGGAGTTGTGTGTGTGTGTGAGCGTGAGATTGCCTTTATGTATGCATTCTTCATATGTTTATATATGTACGTGTATATGAATGTGTTTATATATACATACACGTGCCGGCGTATGTTTGCTGTACACGTGCATGTGCAAGTTCTTATATAAAAAGTTCACCAGACGCCGAGTATTATTCTGTGTAGTGACTGGCACCCGACTGCTTGTCTGATTGTAGTCCGAGCTTGTAGATGCTGGCCTTTGTCTACCTGTCTCATCCAAGGGCAGATAACTCATTCGGATATGACGTCACATCCACCTTGTGCAGTGAAGTATGGCAAATGAGTAATCCTTAACACCCTAACTTGTTTTCTCTCTCGATCGCGCCAGCACACACATACTAACGCACATGGACGCCCACACACACAGACGCACATGTATCTATATATATAAACGCATATTTCATATAAATATAAGTATGTAAATGTAGGAACTCGAGGCAGACACGCTGAGCCTGTTCCTCCGTCACCATCCCAGCAACGAGAGGATTTGATCCCAGGTCGTGCAGGCCGTCTCTTCACCTCCGTCTTACCTCGGCTTCCAAGGATAACTCTTCTCCTCCCGTCTCATCTCGTTTTTTCTCTCCCTTGGCCGCTGAGTGATCCGGCGGTCACTGTACCACCAAATCAGTAGAGTGCACGTGCATGTGTGTGTGTGTGAGGGGCACAGGTTAGGCGCGAGTATGGATGCCTGTGTGTCAAGGAAGCGGGTGGGTGAAATGGAGGTTAGGGGACCGAAAAGAGGAGGAACACGGGGAGGTTCGGGAGGGCAGGCGCAAGAAAGTAGTGCCGTCTGGTTGTCCTGATGCCGACCTTTGCCCTCGCGTCGCCCTTCTCTCTCTCTCTTTTTTTTTGGTCCTTCCGTCGATGGCCTGGTTGCGCATGTTTAGCATAATGTATGTGCACTTCCGACAGGCTGTGGATTCCATAACAGGAGAGTGATCTCCTCTTGTACAAGCATGGAGACAGGAAATGACAGACCTGTGTGATTGTTCTTGATGCTAGCATGTAATGTGCATTACATGTAATGGTGGTGAAGTTGTGAAAGAGATAAAAGCTAGTAACATGAAGTGTGTGTAATTTGTATGTCTGGTCATTTGCTTGTTTAGATATATTATGTATGCATGTGTGCCAGCGTTTGTATGTGTGTCCGCGCTCATGCGTGAGTGACTGAGAGTGTGTTTGTTCGTGCGTTCATTCGTCCTCGAGGATGAAGACCTGTGTCTATCTCTCCCGGTTTGGAGTGCATCGCCTGCAGCGGATGGTTGTTGGGGAAAGTCTCAAGGAAGCTTGTCATCTTTTCCCCTTCCTCCATAAACTTCCCCATCTTCAAGCCTCCTCCTCCTCCTCCTCCCGACCAATTACTTTTCCATCAGGCGCCTCTGAAATCGTCATCTAGTCGCTTCTTTACTCATCGTATTCGGAACAGTACATGAGCCGGCCGCTCAGCCAGCCATCCATCTCCCCTCCAGAGAGAGAGAGGAAGGTACAAACGGGGAAAGAAAAAGTGTGAGTGGGTCTGTAACGGATACGCTCGTGCAGACTTTTATAGAAGATGCACACAGGCCATGAAACTCGCGTGCTGCTATAATCAATCCTTCCATTTCTTTTTCTTTTTGAAAGTGAAGGGCAGGGGAGACCCTCCTCCCCACTTTTTTTTCTACAGGTGATCGTATGTGATACCCTGTCTATTTTATCAAGTTTAATTTACTTTATTAATTTTAATATCTGAAAACTGAAGCTGTACTGACTCAGGACATGGCGGCAATGCCCAGTCGCCATCTTAAAATTTTTTTTGGAGCAGAAAGATGGTGAGACTGGCAATCCCCCTCCCTTCGCGACGAGTGTAAGAGTTGCTTCCCTTTAACCGCTAGCCTGGTAGTTGGACGACAACATGCGGTTACTTCTGTGTGCATCTGATCTCTCTTTCTCTGTGGCCGTCTGCACTTCTCTGCACAACAGTATTACTGTGTGTACGCGCGTGTGTGTGAGATAGAGAATATCAGACATGTCTAACAAGATACAGTTATTTTCTATTCCCAGCCAACACACACCTGTCATCAACATTTCCACTGTTGTGGTCCTTGAATGTCAGCAGCTGGCTTCATGAAGTTGTCCTTATCTATCAGTCGCTGATAAGCATTTGTACAAATACACAGTCGGCTCCCACGGTGAGATGTTTGCACAACAGGTATTGTGCTCTCGACCTATTGTTTTGCGATTGATTGATATTAGTATTGATGATTGTTTTCTCCCTTTTGGCTAGGACATTGAATAGCCGAAACAAAAAAATAAATAAAAACTAAAAATAAAAATAAAATAAAATAAAAGGGAGCGGATTCCATACGTTTGTATTCATTTACTCATGGGTCTGGATGATTCGATATTATTATGTCACAAGTATTGATTTTGACTTTTGTTTCCTCATTCCTTCAATCAAAGTTTTATTGTCTTCCTTATTCTCTCTTTTTTCTATAAACAGTAAACAAAAGTAGTGTAAATAATAATAATGGCAATATTTAATTTGAATATAAGAATCACACACCTGCAGATAGACAGACAGACAGACAGACAGACAGCCAGACAGACAGACACATGGATGCCAAGTTATGCAAGCACACACCTACACACTCATGTGGAGACAGGCAACACGTGTGCACACACAGACACTGACGCCCGCTTACTCAAACACACACCTACACACCGCCATCTGTCCTAACCATGCTCACCTGGCGAACATTTTTAATTTCCACCTACATGGAGCCGAGGTCCAATCGTGTCTCACCTGTGCGCACTCCATCTACCTGATCATGCCATCTGCTGTCCTTAACCTCGAAATAACGGGCTGAGTCTATAATTGGAAGTACTTGCCCACGTGTGAGTGGATATATTTCCAGGTGAATTGTCCAAAATGGAGAACGGGGTGGAGGAAGGGGCCTGAGAACAAAAAGAAGAAAGAAGGACCGTGTCCTATTGCATGGCGGGAAGAAAAAGTGTTAGAAAAGACGAAGAAAATTCAGGAGACGGGGAAGAAGAGAGAGAGAAGGGGGTAAAAAGGAAAAGAAAGTAATGGAAATACAAAAAGATATTGAAGGGGAAGAAAGATGAGAAAAAAGGATGCTGATGACAATGATGATAACAGATGATAGAGTGGGGTGGGTAAAAATAGCATCGAATCGACATTTCTACATACACATGAACAAATAAAAAGCCTTGCTCTCCTTATCTGCATACAAATAACTAATTATCATGTATAAATATCCTCATACTCTGGTATACTATATTAAGGTATATGTGTATCATGTATAAATATCCTCATACTCTCCTTATCCGCATACAATTATGATATATATATATATGTATCATGTATAAATATCCGCTTATAACATGTGACTCGCTCCATAAGAGTGTCTAAGCATCACTCAGTCTCACGACCAAGTACTTCATGTTTATGGCTGTTCACGTGCAGGTGTAAAAAAAGAATTGATCACGAAAAGCCACAATTGTGTCTGTATGTGTCAGGTCGTGGGCTGGAGGAAGAGGGTGATTGGGGTTTTACTCCGAGCCAACATCTATCTACATCATGTCTTATAAACAGATGCCAGGTGCATAGAAAGAAAAAAGTGCCCGAGATGAGATACGAACCAACGACTCCAAATTCCTCACTACATTTGTGGCAGGCCACCCTACCACTCTACTAAAATCCCCTAAAACTCTGCGGGTAATAATAATATTGACGACAAGGGGATAATTTTCTGTCTTTAGCCATGTCTTCTCGTTTTTGTGATATTTCCTTCTATTTATATCTCCTTTTATTTCAAACAAAATTAATCACGAGCTTTTTCACGTTTAGGTGGACAACAAAGCATTGTGTGGTTTCCTTGAAAGTTTCAAACCACAGAGGTTTCAAAGGTTGTCAAGGAAACGGAGCATGCTTTACAGGACAATGTCATGCGAAGGTACTTGGGATCAGATGGACCTTTCATTGCCGCCTCACCCCTCCGAGCCATGTCTGAGACACACTTGACAGGACTTACCACGAAATGACAGACAGACAGACAGACAGACAGACAGACAGACAGACAGACAGACAGACAGGCAGGCAGGCAGGCAGGCAGACAGGCATGGCAAGGAGCCAGAAATGGATGAGGAAGAGCCAGGATGGAGGCTGAGGACGGGGAGGCAATCAATAAAGGATGTCAAGGCGTAAAGTGCACCACGGCACTAATTGGATGCTTGCACTTTTGCAGCTGTCTCGATCGGCCATGGAGTTTGATCTACTTGCAAGGATGGCTAAGTTTTGCTCCACATTTAACCTACAAGGGTTCGACTTGCGTCCTGAGCTTGGTGCACCTGTCGCCAGGTAGATGGAGGATTTGGACTGCCCGGATGATCTCCTATTAATACGATCCTCCAACAGAGGGACACACAGCAGACGATGAATTCTGCGGACACAGTTCTCGCTAACTCTCGACTGATGATGATGATGAGGATGAGGAGGAGGAGGAGGATGGGGAGGAGGAGGAGGACCAATAAGATCAGGGGAATATCAACTAGTTACATCAACTGAAACAGCAGGAGATCACCAATGAAGTTCATTCCTGTGACTAAAGATGCGGAGAAAAAAAAATAGTTGGTTGGACAGTCTTCGCATGCTCCTCCGCCAAGCCCCCTTCAGCATCTCATTATCGTCTTCTATATCTGAGGTGTGGAGCTAGACAAAAATAATAATTAAAAATATTCCAAAGAAAATGACGCGTGCAGCAAATCTGTTGTGCTGCTGATGTCGTGTGTTCCGTTGATGGCGGCAGGTGGAGTGGAGGTTCGCAGCTTCCTGCGACAGCAGCTGCACGGAGCTGTGCGTCGTACGCCCACCTACCCGACCCCCCTTTCCGCTCTACATCTCCATCCTCCTCCCTCCATGGTCACTGATGTGTCCACTTCCCCACTCCCTCTCTCCAGTCCCCTTCCCCACTCCAGGCCTTGGCCAGATTGCACGGGAGGATATGGTGGGAAGCGAGCAAACTGAGGGCCCGCCACGTGGGTGACGAAACCAAAGCAGCAGCTGGTCAATCATATGATAAGGACATAACAACCTCACTCACACCCACGCACGTGTAGACGTCAGCGCACAGTTGTACGAACACGAGCAACAGGATCTCACACTCCTCCTCCAACAACACTTCTCTAGTTTCTCCTTCAGCTTTCGTCTCTCCCACACTCACATGTATGAGCTGTCACCCTCCTCAGATATCTGGGGTTAGCTTATTAAAATAAAAATTAGCATGGAATACTAAGGTATTATTTTTCTGTGAATAGTTTATCACCTTATTCACTGAGAATTCAGAAATATAATCAAAGAAATGCGTGAGAGTGTGTATGTCGGGTGGGCGGGTAGAAGCAGACTTAGTCCAATGTAACTCGACTTTTCACCTCGCCTCCGGTAATATTTGAAATAAAAACAAAAGTTACAATCTAGTCGCTGCCATTCCTCACTCTATCTGTGTCTCACCCTGAAGTAGGCGGTGCACGCATTCAGCTTTTAACCTTTCTACACCCGTCCTTCTACCCCAACCTCCTACATTTATTTTGTGCCGATGACTACCTCCACCAAACAACCTCTCGGTTCTAAACCATCCTTCTCTTGCACTCACACCTCCTGGCATCCCAAGGCCATCTACGACGATGATATTTTTCGAGATTAGGGAAACAGCAATGACAACAAACACTGAAAAATAAATAAATAAAAAGTAACGAAAAAAGCCTTGACGATAAGGAGTGATAACATCGACGACTGCGAACCCTTGGGTGAGATTTATTTTGAGACGTCAGCATGTTCTCGACCTTTAGGGGTTTTTTTTTTTTCATTTTTCACCTGAACGAAATGATCAGACCTTGCGATAGTTCACATGGAGGCATTAAAAAAAATTATTAATATTTGTAATTTATAGATTAGTGATCAGTAGATAGTCAGTTTAATGGCTGCTTCTGGAGATAAAGACCTAAGAATCTTCCCAATATTTTGTAGACGAATGACGACGATAACGATGTTGTTGTTGTTGCTGCTGCTGCTGCTGATGATGATGATGATGATGACGACGACGACGACGACGATTGTGTGCCATCCACGTCCGACAGAATCGCTTCAGGCATCTCGGATCCCTCCTTCTCGCCTTCAATGGCCATAGTTGTTGGTCTGGGGATACGCAGACTTTCCACCCGCACCGCAGCGCACCCTCCCGAACATTTTAGGAGCTGATGTTTTGGGAGGCGCCGAGCTGCGGCCGAGTGCACAAAGGCAAAGTTTTCTTGAAGCCAGCGCAAGTCGCTGCACTGGGCAATCTTTCATCTCTACCTCTCCTATCCCCTTCCCCATCCCGCACCCCTATCCCCGATCCCCACCCCCACAAAAGTGTCTGTCAGTAGTCTGTGCTTCAGGTAGATGAAGCCTCCACGGTGTATCTCCGTTCGGTCCCGTTCCGGCCCAAAGAAACAACAGTGCGAAAGTGAGGAACCGTTACTCCCTACAAGTTCGTCTCCACCTCCTCCACCCCTAAGCTCACCCTTCCTTCCTTTTCCTCCTTCGTTTGTCGATGATTTCAGAAAGTACACAAAACCTTACCCCTGTGTCTGTGTTTAATGCTGTGCAGACGTGGTGGCGATGTCAGTGGTGGTGATGTTAAAGCCATCAAGACTGACTTTGAAAAAAAGTGTTGCAAAACATTGGAGAAAACGTGGGTAGGAATGTGCGGGTAGGCATGGATACCCGCGTGTAAAACGCGTTTTCCTGCTACCTTCCCTTCTCATTAGTTTTCTTATCTATATCTGTGTGTCTGGTTATCTGTCTACACCCACACACGTGCACACCAACAGACATTCAAACGTTTTTAAAGCAAACCTCAAGCACGGTCCCTAAGATATTTTCTCTCTTTTCCCTTGTTACCCACTTTTACGACAGCTGCGTTGTCTTCACATAAGCTTAGTAAGTGGTTCAGAATAAAATATCAATTCCTTCCTTCCTTCACTACCCACCCATACGCACGCGCACACACGTCCACATCACTCCTGCAGCAACGTGTCATGGCCGCTTGGTAGGTCAAAGGTCGCGGCTACTGCGCCACTGACCCAGCTGTCACCGCATGGCGCCCACGCAGCTGCACCAGCCGGACCATCTGCCCCCCTCCCACACGTCAGCCTCGTGTTGTCAAACAAGGGATGCGGCTCAGCATCTGCGGCTCGGTGGCCATTCCTGGAAGAGGTCAACGGTGGCTGCTGTGTCCACCTGATGTCCGAGACGGTGAAGATGGGAGGCGAGAGGATAGGGAAGCAAGGTAGGGAGGAGGGGAAGTGAGAATGACGTGGAAGTGCAAAAAAACGAGGTCACGTGCTCCCTGCACGTGACGGCTGTTAGCTTTCCCGAGTATCACCCCGCGCCTCCCTCACAACCATTACTACCCTTATCATAACTCAGTCGCACTTGAATCACAATGGCCGTTGAGCGAAGTCACGAACTCCACGTATTCCCATCGTTCGTAAGCAGGGGGTAACTTATCAGCTATTTTCTCAAGTGAGTGTCCGGGCGCGTGGATGACACGTGAGACAGTTGGCAGTCGCATAACAGACGCGCGTGCACACACATATACTCACACACAGGGAATTAGTGATTTACGCCGAGCCAGCAACTAAGACTATATCACGGCAAGGTAGGCAACCATGTAAGCAGATGTCACAAGCAGAGAAAAAAACAACGTGCCCGAGACGAGAGGTGAACCCAGGACAACCAACCCTCACTGTATCGGTGACAGGTGTTAACTGTTGCGCCACCGGTCCGCCCACACACACAGGGACAGTTTGAGTACAGTATGGCGATTCTAAAAACAATTTTCTTTCTTCCAGCAAGCTAGCACAGTCCGTTAGCACAGATTACATCTGCACATCCACATGTTAACACAGTTCACTGTTGACACGTCAAACCACTCACACCTGTTAGTACAGCTCTTAACGACCTTCTGTGAACACTGGATCAAACCTTTCTCGTGCTCTGCTCTTTTATCTTCAATTTTACTCATTCTCCATTCTTTTTTACTCCTGGCCAGCATTTCAATCGAAGTTTCAGTCCTTTTATGTAAATGAGAAACAAGGGAAGTCAACCTCCGCACTCCAACGTCGGGTTTTAAAATTCCAAACTGCAAGTACTCGTTTCTTTGTTCTGCATGCTTGCTGTAGGTCTTCCCGTGCGGCAAATAAATAAAATAAAAGTGCTAGGAGGGTGGTAAGTGCAGTCGTGATCTTTCTTGGGACTGCGAACTAGAGTGCAAGTTCTCTCAGGGGAGCTAACCCGCCGACACTCCGCGTTATCGCCCTTCCCGCCAAAACGACCTCCACGCGCAGGCGCCGAGCCACAACAACTGAATGCCAACGATATCCGGCAAATCTGTCGGACGCTTATCGCAAAAATAAATTTTCATGTTTGATGATGCGGCCTCGCAGTTAGCTCCCTTTGGCAACAGCGAAAAGCGCGATATATATAAAAATATATAATGTGCCCACGTTTTTCTCCCTTGGTTACATCAACACCGGGAGGTGTTATTAAAGGAAGGGACAAATAAGTTATTAAAATATTTCCTCGCCATCCTGACACCCGGGTTCTACATTCGGATGCCAAGTGTAGATAATCCTGCGGTGGCGTCTGCCCGACGGAGTTGTGTGTCGTCACTGGCGGAACAAGCGAGCACTGTGGCGTAATCTGATGTATAACGGTCACAGTGACGTCATCGTGCTACAATAATGTCAGTCGGTGCACTTTAGAGGTGTGTGTGTGTGAGAGAGAGATAGAGAAAGACTGGCATTTAACAGCAGCAGCCCTGTAAATACAGAAAGAGAAGAAAGCGTGGCCAAGATGATATCTGAACCCAGAGCAGCTGGTCCTCGTCGTGAGGTGACAAAAACTTTTAGACGGTAATGGAGAGGTTGAGAGAGAGAAACAAAAAGACTGAGATAAAACACACACACAGAGCGAGAGATGGATAGAAGATAATTTTATCTACTGTGCATACAATCATGTCCTGTGTGGACTTGCAAGATCTGAAGATGCCACGTGACGCACGTCTGAGTAACGGTTTCTTGGTGTGTGGGTGGGGAGGAGTCTAGACGCACATACCCATCGTCCGCAGATAATCCTGGGATGTCAACAGACCGAGGACCAGCACCGATCAATCCTGGCTCTCCTCCTGCCTGCAACTGATCGCCCGGATGCCAGAAGTTGCGCAGACACATCTGTGACGTCATTGCAACGCCCTACCATGACATCCTGTCTTTTCCCATTGGATGCAGTTATCTCCCCAGAAGGCATGGCGTCCACCCTTACCAAAAAAAAAAAAAAAAAAACCCGGATAGGGAATTCCAGTCTCCAAATCTCGGGTTATCACGTATCACGATAACGAGAGCAAGACGAGAGCTTGTTTCCTCTGACAATAATGCTCGACATTCTACCTCCATCCTCCTAAAGACGGTCTCTCCTTCTCCTGACATCCCCGCAATCCCCTGTCTTACTATCCCCGCTATTCCCCACCACTACACCCAATGAGGCTCGGAGGTGTGAGTAACTAAGTGCGAGTCTCCGCATAATGAACACGTTGCACTAAGAGTTACAACACCTTCCAGACAACCTGCATCCTTCTGGCACATTCAGCACATTCCTTGAGATAAATGCCAATCTTCTGCATTATATCAACATAACATCAGATTAATTAATTACAGTGGCAGGAAATATTTTAAAAATGCGTTGCTAGCGACGATTTAGCTTCTCGTACCATCTCTCTCTCTACTACTTTGCCGCTCGCTTTCTTCCTCTCCCATGTCTCCCTTCTAGAACCTTCTCTCCTTCCCTATATCTCTCCACCCTTCTCTCTCTCTCGTTCTCATAGGATACTCTCTCAAATGACATTTTTTAGTTTGCTGTTGACAAAAGATGTATGGAGCAATTTGTTTCTGCGAAGCTTTGTTTCATCCAGAGCCAGCGTGGCATGATGAGAAACACAATAAATATCAAGTGTAAACATGTCCTGGGAGCAGCCTTCATAACAGGTGAGGTACAAGACAGAACAATAATAACCAATTAAAAAGAATCACCCACAGCAAACCCCACCCCCCAAAACAACAACAACAAAAGAAGAAAAGAAAAACAAACATCCAACAATATTCTCCCAGACTGTAATCAGCTGTGAGAGACTGAAGCGTATAATTATATATATATCACGATTTTATCGAAGAGGACCAAAAACAAAAAAAGAGCAGAAGGGAAAAACGAAAATAGCAACAAAGAAAACAACAAAGACGAGGAGTAAACTAACAATAACAACAATAAAAAAAGAGCAAAAACAATGAGGAAAAGAAAAAAATCACAATAACAACAAATAAAAAGAGGAAACAACTGCAGCAAAGATAACACAAAACAAAAACAAGAAAAAGCTCATAACACGAAAAATGAACAACGAAATTTCAGCAAAGTAGAACAACTACAAAAAAAAAAACAAAAAAAAAACAATAAAGCAGAAAAAAAAAATCAACAAAGAAGAAAAACAAAGAAAAGAAAAAACATCAAAGAACAACAACCAAGACGAAGAAGGACGCTGGCAGAAGGACGCAGCCGATGTCTGTCGTCAAGAAAGAGTATCTCCTGCGTCACCATGACGACTGCCACCAGCACAAGCAGTCTCGCTGTTCCTCGCGCCCAGCCGGCGAGACATCCGGGTCACCGGTCTGCGGCCAGCGGCGCCATTAAAACAATCGGCGTCTGTGAGCTCCCAGCGACCGTGAGACGCTAACCCGTTACTCAATCCCAACACACTCCCTCCCCGTGATACGTCCTCCTCCCATCCTCCTACCCTCCCTTCTATCGCTTTCATCTGCTGCCGTGTAACCGGCGATAACTGTCGATGGATGACAGTAATAAGAGTGTTGTGGTTCACAACGGCGACAAAACACTAAACATCGGCTCGTCGGTATCGGTGGAGCGAGGAAAAGAAAAAAGAAAAGCGAAGAGCTGATGAAAAGATGGATGACCTAGACCTGCTCTATAAACAAGCACGGTGGTTGAAACAGAGTTTTGTGATGTAAATGTTTATTTGTCCTTTATAAACTGGGTCATCATTCCAGTGAATCAGAAGACAGAAGTGACCTACTTCCTATTTTCTCCCCTACACATCATTTCCATGTTCCTCCATTCTTGAAAACGTTGCTGAGGATGAGAGGAACGAAGCTGGAGAATAAAAGGTTATCATAAAGAACCTTCTAGCAATTACTATGCCACTCATCTACGGATTGAAGATAATACAATCATTAACCTCCTATCTTCTGTTATCATTTCCGGTCATTTACATCAGAGAACAAGCATCAAAGAACAGCGCTGAAAGCATGGAATACTCAATATGATGGACTCACAGATGTAAAGAGGAAGATATGAAGAGACAGGAAGGGATGGGGAGAGAAAAAAAAATCAGCAAGTCACGTGACGGCTTCCCGCGGAAGCGCCGTGACCCCGCTGACGAACATGAACTATGAAGGTAGGTCAGAGACATCAACAGAATATGTATACCAAAAGTGTTAAACAACGATGTAAACTATAACGGCGAGGAGAGAAAGACCGCTCGTAGGAAGATAATAGAGGTTACCCTGAGGTCTTCCGCCCACACGAGATGGCGCGTGGTCTGTCACGTGTTTCCGGTGCATGCCGATGCACTACACGACAGGTGGCGCGACTGGGAAGGGGAGATAAACCGACAGACAAAAGGTAGGGGAGGTAGTTACAAAGGCTCAGCAGGTTTGAGGATGGGGCGGTGGTGATGAGACCGGGAGGGGCGACCTCGAGGACGCAGGTTCATCTGGATGTGAGTCGTGGGACGCGCGCGTGGGAGGGGTCACCGTCTGACCTACAACTTAGAAACAAAAGAGTTCCGGCGTGGTCTCCCCGGGTAACTGCGAACGTAACAGCTGACACGAGGGTTAGTGAAGTATCGGGAGAGGGTTCCCACGAGGCTTGGGGTCAAGAGTTTGTACAAGATCGGAGATCGGGGTAGATGTGAAGAGCCTTGGGAACGCCACCCTCTGTACCTGTTCAACTACACCCCGGGTCAACTACAGCTGGAGAGAACAGTTGGGAAACAACTAATAATAATTAATTTGAGTACCGGGTGGCGTTGCTCTGTCGCAGACTGACTCTTTCATCGTCTTGTAAGACAACTTACCAAAGTCGGTAGAGCTCGAGACTAGGCAGGTGTCGGACGTCACAGAAGGTGAAAGGTCACGTGCGATGCACGCGTTGTGGAGTGTCGACATGATCAGTGAGACGATGCAGTGTGTCTAGGATGCTACACCCGACTGACGATGTCGCCCACCCGCGATGCCCACTATTAAAGTACACCTACTGTGTCCTTTGATTTATTGTTTTGCTGTAGGTGTTATCACTACCTGACTTTTTATGCTTTTAAAGCAGGATTTGTTGAGCACAGGTGAGACATTTCTTGCTGGATGATGCAGTGGATGTTGGAGGGTACTATACCCCCATCCCATCCCCAGATAATTGATATTCGTTGACCTGGCAATTTTACAGGCTCTAATGGACGTGCACACGCACGAGAATGGATGAACTTAATTGAGGAAAGGGATGATTGCATCATTAGCATTATTGCCAGTACTTGTCAAAGCTGTGTGTGTGTAGGTGGGTGTCTCAATGTCTGTATGTGTGTGAGGGTGTCTCCATGTCTATGTGTGAGGGCGTGTATTGGCCTCGGCAACACTTGGAAGAATAGCGGTTCATGGAAATGATATGTAGGGTAAAAAAAAATAAAATTAGAAAGTAGGTCACTTCTGATTCACTAGAATGATGAGTCAGTTTATAAAGGACAAATAAACATCTACATCACAAAACTCAGTTTCAACCACCGTTTGTGTGAGATGCGTGTAGATTTTCCGATTGTCCGTATGAATGGTTGTGTGTGTGTGGGAGAGACATAAACACTTAGTGCTCATCCGCCGACAGGACGTCAGACAGGAAACAAACTAAAAACAAGATTTAAAAAAAAAACACCAAAAACATACAAATACACTTCTACTCTCGCCCTTCAACACCCCTCCTCCCCAGTTTTAAGGACAGTTTGGTTTCATCACTCACATCCACCTACCCTCCTCCTCACCAGCACCCTCCCCACACACTACCTCCTCCTCAGCAGCGGAAGCAGCCCAGACTCAGCCGCTGATGCAGTGCATGATGGGAATTTTTTTAAAAAAATTCAAACCGGCCGGAAACGAGGCCATTGTAAGTGATGAATGATTGGATAAAAACTATGAGCCAACTGTATGAAGCTAGGTACAGTGTAGGTATGTATATATGTACATCTAGCCCCAACTCCTTCCATCTACAGTCTACACAGTCCTTGTTCACTCTCAATCCCTCTACACAATTTTATTTCTATCTGGACCCTGCTACAAGGTACACCTCTACCTCGTTGTCGCAAATGCAATCATCAATCACAGTTCACACACATACACGATCAGCAGATAACGCTTCAACATGCTGGGATATCTTGTTTCTGAATGCATCACAACAGCAGGCAGTTGCCATGGTTAATCATTGATAATAAACTGTTTAACCGACAAAGAAGCATAATTGTTTGTTCGTCGCTGTGTGTCATTCTGTCATCATTCATTCAAGTCTCCGACTAGAGAGTCCTATTAACCAGCCACACGTAAATATAAATGTTAATACCCAAAGAATGGTATTATTAACCAGCCAACCGCACACATGACTATCAAGATATGTTTCGCGTAGAACAATCTTCAGTTCGCTAAAAAGATAAACAAGCTAATTGGTAAACAAGCTAGTGTTGGTAAAGAAGAAGGTGGTATTAGCCTATCACAGTATATACCGTGTTTTTCTGAATGGAATTTCTTGGGAAACATTTGGTTAAACAAAGCAAGTGTAAGGTTTGTAGATTTTCATAAAGCTTTTGATTCTTGAACAAAGAAATGGACTTCAGGGCTTAAAACATAACCATTATATTTTGTTAAGGCCAGAATTCAACTGTATTTGGGGAAAATAAATATCTTTCACCTCCTTTTACATATTAGCTTGTGCCGACATCGAATGAAGAAGTCTTCTCGTGTTTGTACCTTTCTTCCCACTCACCTCTCTCTCTCTCTGTCTCTGTTCTTTGAATTCTGCGAGTAAGATGAATTAGCCACAAATGGCCAAAAGAATGCCTGGCAAATAGTTGGCATGATATCGCACACATTATCATCAATTCTCGGCCAGTTCCCACAAAGGTGAATATGGTCCGAGTGTGTGTGTGTGGAGATGTGTGTGGGGGTGTTCTGCCCTCTGACCTCTGCACGTGTTGTTTGGAAATCTCGCAGAAGTCACTGTGCACTTCAGTTAGGCGCTGGGGAAACAAGGGTACAAGGGATTCCAAGGGTGGAGCCCATGCCGAGAGGATACTGAAGATAACAGACAATGCACTCTTAGAGCGTATGTTCTGATAACTGCATTCTGGGAGAATTCTTTCAGATACCTAAACTGTTAAAGTTAGTTTTTATTATTTACATAAAAGGACTGTCTTCCTGTCTACTTTTTTCTCTTTCTCTCTCTCCAGCCCTGCTCTCTCTCTATTAAAAGAATGTTTTTATTTCTACTAATTAGTCCGAAGGATAGATGTGAAAAAGCATAGCTTTTGCTTATTCTGTTACCCTCGTAAATAATTTTTTTTACGTAGAAAAATCCACGGAACACATCCTACAGGAGTGTAGGTTCCTCCAGGAACTGAGGGCGGAGGTCTGACCGTTACAATGTCCATCGACACCAAGCCGTATGGACCTGTGGATGCTTTGCAGATGACTGCCAGGTACGTCTGTCCTTGAGAAAAACGAACATTAAAAGATGTCTGGTGCAATTTTGTTTCATCTCCTCCTAAATTGTTTTTTAAAAGGACAAACAGTGGCGGAGTGTACTCAAATATTTAGGTTCTTACCACCTTCTTAAACATCCTACAAACTTTGAATGGTGGCAACTGTCAGAATTGTCCTTTTTAAATAAAAAAAGGTAATTTTCTCCACTCCTAACTAAAACAAACCAGTAAAAACTGAACATGTTTACTGCCTTTAATTCACATAAGAAAAAAAAATCAGGTGATGATGAACATCCTTTTTCTCAACTGTTTATCTGCTGAAGTAATTTTAAATGAGATGAGTGAAGCCGCCTTCAGGAGAGGCACGAAATGAGTTTGCGAAGATGGATGCAAAAACACAATTGTGTGCTTCTGAGGACGGAGAGGTCAGAGAGTTCCTCCATCTTGTGTTCACCGGGTGTAAAATACCCTCCTTGTCTCCAGTGAATTTTTTCCAGTTACAACCATACTTAGTTTATAGTGTCTCTTCAAACACAACCTTGGAAGTTGGCGTCAACAACCAGAAAGCTTGTTACAACCAATTTTCACAATATTGAATAGTTTCTCGAGGGTCGTGTATTTTTTCGTGAGATGTTTCCTGTTCTAGTTTCAGACCATTCGTCTGCAGACCCCCGTCAGTGTCCATGATGCTGCCTCTCCTACACCCCCGCACCCGGCCCACCCACCCGATACACCCCTGCCTCCGTCAAAACACCTTTAGGGGAAGTTGCTAGGAAACGGCATCACTCATCGCCGGCCTATTATCTGTTAAAATAATCCCCCCTTGGAGGCAAGACGAGGAAGCTTCTATCTCATGAAAGTAGCTTGCTATTCAAAAACACTTATTTTAATGCTGGAGGAAACAATTCTAAATTTCTTTTGACATTTTCACAGTCCTTGACCAGAAACGGCGATGTGAAGATTTATAATCCTAATTGAGCAACTGAGTTTTTTATTTTTTATTTATTTTTGTGTGTGTGTGTGTGATTATGTGGCCTTGAGAATGGTTGAGATGTGATTTTTCTTTCTCTACCGAGTGACGAGTGTTGCCGATAACCTCACAGTTTTGTGGTTTAACTGTTGTAATTTTTTGTCAAATTCAGAAACAAAAGCAGTTTCTTTTTATGCGTAAGTCAATGGTTCGATTCTTAATACAGGTATTTAAAAAAAATTGCTTTTGATTTTTGTTGTTGTTCGTTTTGGATGTCTTTTGGTGTGTGAATGTGTTTACATTTTTAGCTTGTGAGATAAATACATTAATAAGTGTGTATCCAGGATTACTATAAGTTAGAGTTGGGGTTGGGAGAGGGTTTGGGGCTCGAGGCCTCAACCCATGTGACTAACGAGAACACATTACACGAGCAAGCCCTCGGCAATCATGGGTAAGATTTGGAGCAAGTGATTATAGATATTTTTTTTAAAATAAAAGATTGTTTTGCAAATGAACCTTCGCCTCCTATAGGCCAACTCCTTGTCCCCCAGCAGCTATATGTCTTTGTTCTGATCTTCATACACGTGTACATACAAGTTGTCATTGAAGTCTGAAGCAGCCATACTTTACATTGTCTAGAATATCATCAATAGCTTCCATTTAGTTGCCTATAATCCTCGGTCATGATGACAACAAACTACAGAGCCTTCCATCAAGGCCACAGAAAACGCTCGTCTAAGATAAAAACAACAACAACAACAACAATGATGTTGATATTGGTCAAGCGGTCAACAGAGAATAAGTTATATGTATTCTTCTTTTCTTATTATTATAATTATTACACAAGCACATGCACAACAGCTTATAGAATATAGAACAACCTCCCAACAGGTCTGCACTTATTTTTCTGTCTGTGAGGAGATTGTTACGACTTGGTTGCACTCTCACCTCTCGCACCTGTAACACTAGCTTCTCGCCGACACCGACCTTCATCCCGCTCACCTCTCCACCTAAGGATCTCAGAGCCGGGTGGGCATCGAGGGTGCAACAGAAAAAAAAAAAAAACCCAGCGAGGTAAGATGTTGATGCGGAAGAACGTACCGGAAGTGAGAAACTCCGCGTGAGTCGGCGCAGGCGCGAGAAGATGCGAACTGCTGAGCCTTGCTACCTGTAGCAGTGCATCATGGGCCCGGGTGCATGAGGAGTCGCTGTGTGTAGGTAACGATAGAGCACGATCTTCCACGTGAGTAGTTCGTCAGACTATTATTATTATTTTTATTATTATTTTTATTATTATCATCGTTTCGCGCTTCGTGATTTTCAAATAAAGCCTGATCGATCTGAAACGCGTTTTGTTGCGTGAATCACGAGTTACCTGTGTTCAGCCGACTGTTTCAAACCCCAGGTAAGGCCTACCGGTGCTCGTGCACCCAGTCCCAAGGTTGAGTCGATGGTGCGACTCCTGCAGCTAAATTAGGCAGCAAGGTAGGCTACCTGTGCAGGGGGAGGGGTAGGAGGATGCAGGTGGGGGTGAGAGAGAGAGAGAGGGAGCAGCGACCTCTGAGACAAAGGTCTGCAAGCTCGGGGTCAGAGAATCGGAGCAAGCAGAGGTTATTTATAGACACACACGCGCGCAGTCTTGCATTCTTTGCACACACAAACAAGATTTCTGATAATGATGAAAACAGTGCAGCAGTCGAGCTGTGCTTATAGGGGATCAGAAACTGCTGATGCTGGTGTTTCATCTTTTGTTTTCTTTATCTCTGCCCCACCTCTCTCTCTCTCACGCAAACACTTGTTATAACACATTTCCAAAAATTATAACAACTACCGGAAACTTTATGCCAGACTGGGATTGTAGGACGACAAACTGTAACAAAATTAAGACTACAATTTAAAATAAATAAATAAATAAAAACGAAAAAATCTCTTAGGCTATAAAATCGAATGACCTGTCACATTAGATGTTAACTGAAAAGTTTTCATGATCATGATTATCATCCACTATGTGCAAGCACAGCTTTTCATACAGCCACAGCTTGTGTACCGTTACCGTCATGGTAACCGATGTGCAATCCTCTAAATGGCTTTTCATCACTGTTGAGGAGCGGGGGACTAGGCTTCGATAAACGACACAGAAGGATACGTGGGAGGAGCTGTTCGCAACAAGTTGGAGGGTCCAGGTAATTTTGGTGTGGGCGACCGAAACGTCGATGATGTATTTAGGACGAAAATGACAATTACTCGCGAAACTGCGCAGTGAACAATCATCGCAATCTGTCGACACCATGCACGAGTTGCCTTCCCTTGTGAGTCTGTGAATGGCTGCAGAAACGTACTTCATAGACAGTCGTCAGCTGTTGATGATGTCCCAGTCGATGTACATCGATATGAACTGTTGATGTTGATTTTTAGCAGCTACGCAGAAACCAGTCTCTTTAAAAAAATATTTTGTGAAGGGAATTAATCAGACACTTCCATCGAGTACTGTTACTGTTAATGGTGGAGATAAATTTGAATTTTACGAAAAACCAACATTTGGCAGTAAACAAGCAGGAGGAGGTTAGCAACATCTCCATCTGTTGTTTTTATCAGCAATGTAAACTTTTTGGCTGCCGTAGGTTATATTCCTGATTATGTAGCAGCACTGCTATTTATATTCAATAACTCTTTTTGCTGTTTTCTTTAATCTCAGGTGAATTTCTAGGCTTTTAAATCCAATTCGGTGTTTGAAAGAGTTTTATAGAGGGATGTCTCTTCTCCTAAATGGCTGAAGGGGGCTGCGTTCTGTCGTATTTTTATCTGACTTCTTCTTTTTCTTCCTGTTGGACTTGTTGTTGGTGGGAATGTTTTTGATGTGCCTGCCGTCGTAGTTCACAGATCAACAAAAGGTCAATAGGACATGAAGCCCACGCAACTGTGCTGATCGTGAAGATGAATGTCGGACAAGAACCGAAGCCACCGACAAGGAAGAGCCAGTACATTCCAAGCTCACAATGGCAGACACATCAAAACAAAGACAAAAGTCCAACACGAGGAAGACTTCAGATAAAACAAAAATACGACAGAGCTCTGCCCTCTCCAGGCAGTTAGGCAACGGAACATTAATAATAATAATTATTCTTTCGTGTCATCCTTGCTTATTTCTTTCTTTCTGCATATCGTGCATGCAGGAACTCAATTCCAGTCCCGACCTGACTGCCAGCTCTGGCGCCACCATCACCATCAGCATCCCCTCGTTCACTACTGCCACCATGACAGACAAAGTGATGAGGAATGTGGGTGTGCTTGAGGGTGGCCAATCAGCCCGACAGATGCGGGTAGTTCAGTCTCCTCCTTTGCCCGTGTCTTGTACATCAGTGTTCCATTAACTGATGACAAGGTGAAATGGCGGTGCACTGAAGTTTGTCTCTCCATTACTCATGTCCTTCCGGTACCACCATACTTACATTTAAGGTTTGAACATCGAACCTGAACATGTACTTCACGAGAAGCAACTATGATGGGGACAAAGATGAAAATAGAGAAGAAGAAGAAAAAGAAGAAGAAGAACAAGAAGAACAAGAAGAAGGTGAAGGACAGTGTCTACCCCAAGGCAAGGATTCCCGAGCTGTTACCTGTTTACTCAACGGGATGATAATTACGATCGGCGTTTGGTGCAGAATATTTGATACTAACATTCCTACCAAAAATACTCCTCTACCGCTCCTCCACCTTGTCCTCCACATGATTTGATATTAGCATCGTCGGGCTCTCCTCGGTAATAGCAATGGATTACCTTCACAATGTAGGTCACGAGGTGGGCTGAAAGCAGGGGAGTTAAGCCCAGAGGGGATGATGATAGGATGTGCCAGATGGTGCACCTAGTGCTGACGACCTCACGAGTTTTGAATGTGCGTGTATGTTCAGGATGTGTGTGGGTGTGTACGTGAGTTTTGTTCTCCCTCTATGTATGTTTGAGTCTTTCTCTTTTTCTCTCTCTATATAGATATTTGTTGATATTTATATATATACGTGCATGCTTGCGTGCGTTTGTGTGTGTTTTGCGGTTAACTGGATTCAAGAACAATACATAAAAAGAGACAGAATAGATATATGGAAGAAACAATAGAAGGTTCAAAGAAAAATAAATTAAAGTCTGTCTTCCTATAGCTACTCGCAGTCAGTCCCCTCCTCTGAGAACCACCTTTACTTGATTAGTCTGATACTGATAGGCGAGGAAATATATTTGTAGAGAAAAACAAGACATCGACTGCTATTGACGCAAAGAAGACCAAGAGTGAACTCGTTGTCAACGAATAAATTTTAGAGTTTATTCCCTAAGATGGAGAGGTAGTGGAGACACTCCTTATCGCCTTAAAAGAACGAGAGCTCTGAGGCCTCAGTCGATGTCGGCACTTCCTTCTGATCCTTCAAGAACATAGATTTTTATAAATTAGTGTATAGAAATTATTTATAAAAAATTAATATGGAATATGTAAATACGAGAAGTGGATCAATCACCAGACAAGATCGATTCACGGACCTATCTCTGCCAAGCACGCGCATGCGCGTCTAATATTGGGAACAACTTCCGATTGAGCATCGTGAATCACACAGCACCATCATTAATTTGAAATAAAACAGAAGTCGATGGATGCTATATTCTCTCTCGATATTATGTGGGAAGGGTTGGCCAGGTCTAGACCAGTTTATACTCTCGTGTCCAAAAGCACTTTACAAGGGCAAGGTCAGGGGTCACGACCTGCTGTCCTCTTTACCTCCCACTGCAGACATCTGTTAGCCCTAAATCTGCTGAAGGAAAAGCAAGTACGCAAATTCAGTGTGACCTTCACAGTGGTGTTAAGGTTTATGATTGTTCTATGATAGGTCTCTTCCAAATGTAGGGGAGTGCAGTGACAGTGACTATGGGATTGAAATATTCGATATGTTTTCTGTTAAATCGTTCTTATTTATCATTTCTTATTACAGCTACTCTGTTCATTCATTTATTCGATCCTTGACTAGTGATTGATAATTGGAAGGGGAAGAAGGAGGAAGATCGCATAGATGTGGTAGCTGACAAGGCTCGTGACTCAGACCTGTCGAGTGGTAATGAGTAGGTCATGGACCAGTTCCTCCTCTGGTCCCGTTGACCTCCATCCAAGGTACAGTGAAGGACAGTGCCGGATCTCATAGTGGAACCAGACAAAATTAAGCCCCTTGATTGCTACCAGTAGAGCTTCCTGGTGTTCTACGAGTGAGCAGACGTAAAAGTTATTGGTCTTATGTTCATTGTTCATTATGAACCGTAGCAGCCTCCTCAGGCACTTGTTCTTTAATGCCTGGATTCTCCTTTCCGTCTCAGCAAGCAGAACCTATCATTCACATCTGTAAAGCAGGATTAATTGCTACTAATTAAGAGGGAGATAGATTGTACTTCGTAGTAAGCCTAATATTATGGCTGAGCCGGATCAAGTCAGCCTGGCCATTGCTACAATACTCAACCAATCACTGCTGAATAAACTGTTTAATGACTGAAAGAATAAAAAAGAAAAAAATATTATTGGCTTTGCCTTTCTTATTGTCCTGCTTGTCGTCGGCAACTTATGCCATCTGAAATGATGAAGGCATCATTACTTGATTGTCGTTACTGTCACCGACTGACAATGCCTCGCATTCCTCTCGTTAAAATCTCGTTACGAGAGTTCACTACCTTGGGGTCATGCCAGTCTCGTGCAACACATATCACCATTTCCCCCCCCCCCCTTCTCCATTTTCCTTTCCATCCCCAAAGCTCCCTGTGTCTTGAGAGGATCTCGACCACTCGCTGATTGAGGGTGACCTCCCCTTGTTCTCGACAATTACCTAGAAGTCTTCCCCTTGGACACGCCAGCGCCACGCTCCATTACCATTAATTGTCGAGATGAAAAACGTTTATCCCGCCTTTCAGCTCTGTCAGGCGTGACTGATGACAAGGGTGGGTCTTTGTCTTTGATTAACGGCGGTGTTGATCAATTAACATTTGACTGTCCACCGACGAGCTGACCACAGATGTCAGACCTCGGGAGGCGGCACACGCTGGCCTTCCCTGCTTGGTATCCTCAGCATCACTGCATCAAATCTCTTCTAAGTCACTGATACTGTTCTTGAGCATAGGGTTACTGTTTCTCTCTCCTTCTCTCTCTCTCACATGTACTCTCTCTCACACACAAGAAGAAAAGGAAAAAATCAAGAAGAAAATAAATATAAATAGAATTTCAATTTACAGACATCTAGACATTGTCATTCGTCTCAGGAAATGACAGTCAAGGTGAGGCCAAAACGGGAGACAATTCCTGAAGCCAGAAATTTTGTCAGCATCAAAACTGCAAGTACGATACGATGCAATTACTACTATTTCAATTTTTTGAAGCAAAAAAAAAAATAAAAATAAAATAAAATAAAAATTCACGCATACTAGAATAAGAAAAAAAGAAAGAAAGAAAAAAAAATTAAAAAAAAAAAAGAGACACGGAAAGAACGAAAGAATAGAAATAGCATGTCGAGTGAAGGCAATAGATTTCATAAAGATTTAAACAAAGACAAGGATGTCGGAGACGGGCAGGTAACTCGACCCTCGCCAGTCGTTCATCACGTCTAGAGTGAGCGTGAACAAAGAGGGTGTGTGCGTGCGCGCATACGTGCGCGTGCGTGTGTTGGGGATGATGGAGGTGGGTGTGCTGCTCTGCATCTTCTTTCCAAGGTCCGAAGGTCGTGACAGCCGCTAGAAAGTACACCAGTGCCTCGTCACAGCTTGAAACACCAGGTCTAAAAATAGCACGGACTGATGCTTGTTCGTCAGATGTGAACATCGTTCGATTGGTGTGATGCGCGCCCTTGAGCAGAATCTTCGCGAACAATTGTCCTCATTGTTTGCGGGTTTGTTTTTGTTTTATTTTATTTTTTTACGTGCAGGTGAACTGCAATGGTTGATGGCACATGCTGCGGCGAAAAGGACTGAGCTGTGTTCACAGCTTGAAATATATTCACGCTTGGATGCTCAAATGTTATATTTGTAGGTCACTGGCTGAGAAAGGGTCATGGTATCTACTTCCTGTTTGGTGACCTCGACCAATGATGAGTAAGAAAAGTAATCGGAGAAGGTCACCATTATATCAAATGTCAATTGAGGATGAAAAATCTATGATGATTTTAATGTTGATGATTTTTCAGAAACCCTGCGCTGATGGAGGATAGAGGCCGACAATAGAAGCAGGAGTCATTCATGTGAGAAATCAGTGTCAGAAGAGTTGCACGGGCATTCAGTGCTAGAAACATCTGTCATCACTTGCATCCATCCTGATGGTGCCTGACCTCATTGCTCCGTGCTTCGCCATAAATCATTCTTGATCGGTCACAGTGCCGAAGTGTCAAACCTTCAAAGTACATCGCACGGGCAAATATACCGGCAAACTAAGATGGTGTTTACTATGTTTACCAAGCTGAATTAGCCTTAAAGGTATGGGTTTCTTTTGAGCTTCATTTACAGTCTTGCCAAGAGTTCTAAGACTTTTGCCCGTGCTAAGAAGGGCTTTGTGTCTTATGCACACATTAAAACAGATACACGCGCACAAACACAAACACACACACATAACTTTTCACTTTACCCACTACCTCATGAGCTGTGTCACGATCTGACCTTTTGCGCGTGATAACCATTCTAAAAGTGCGCATGCGCATGCCGGCAAGAGACCCACTTCTTGATACACGGCAAGAGGAGGAATATTTTGAAAGAAGTATTCGCTTAAATGTTGACATTTGACAGCATCTGTCTTGAATGTAACAATGTAATCCCGTGCAAGACGACAATTCGCTCATATTTTACACAACATATGTATTCTGACAACATGTGACGGAAATGACCCAGCTGACTCCTGCGCATGCGCATTTGAGAAGCCTATCTGGTGTGAACGTTCAGATTGTGGTAGTCTCTCGGCTGGAGTGAGTTCACCTCAGCTCCATCTGATCTTCCATACGACTCCATGAGATGAAATGAAATGTTCTGAATGTCTCGAGGACCGCCAGTGCCAGGGCAACCTGACTATTACTGACTTAAGTTCTACTTACATTTATAATTTTATTCTCGAGAAAAGTAGAAGTGCCTTGTTTTTGTTTGTTTTATGCACAAGAGAGTCACTTCATCTGTTTGTACCTATATCAGTGTCCAGGGATGAAAACCTAACCAATCATCATGATTGTAGAGGTCGCACCCAACTATCCTTTCAGTAACGGCGACTGACTAATTAATCCGCGGGTAGCCGTCCTCCGGGTTAGTTTTAATGTCATCACACGACAAAGCTCAATACTATCTTATAATGACAATCCATTCTAGTTATACTACTTAATTCAACAATCATAGAAAGCATTCCATGGCTATAAAATTAACATTTGTATATAATGTGATTTGGATGACAACTTTTCAGCATAAAGTAAATAAAATAATTTTTTGTTTAAATTTTTGTTGTATAGAATAAAAATGTGTCTTATTGTTATAGAATGAGTTATATAGCTATAGAGTGCATTCTCTACTGATAAAACGAATTGTACACAGAGAGAAAAACACAGAAATTCCCCTTTTGCCTCCCCCGGTCCCAGAGGCCGCCCAGGTTTCTGTCAACAAGTTAGTCGCAAACGGCACGATTTTGTGTCTAGCTGTAATTTGACCTCGCCAGTTCACGGACTCTTTACCGTTTGGCGATGACACTCGGCCACCCCGTTGGTAAACATGGCGCCGACCTTCCTTCCGTCCTCACGTGACGCAATGACGTAACGAGTTGTTTGACCTGCTCGCGCGCCTCTCCCCTCCTGATAAGGGGACTTAATTAGCGAGACACGCTGCCCTGCCCCGGCGGTGACGGGGACTCTTGCCGTCAAAACATCGCAGGTACGCTAGACGTCTGGCGTCCCAACCGACTTCGTGTACCTGCGAAAGAAATCAGAGAAGGACAGACGAGTATGATGTCTTCGGCTAACTCCTTGATGAGCATCGAGTTCGTCTCTTTCTTTCCTTCTGTCGTTCTGTCTTTCTTTCTCTGTAGTGAAACTCTGAGCACTATTTTTTTTAAACTAATGTGAACAAATCCTTGATGAATTACTTCTTTACGGAAAACCATCATTATAGCATTCGTCGATAAATGATTTGCAAAGACAGGTGTATATGAAAGACTAACAACTGAAGACAACAATTAACTACAAAGTATGTCAATCTTCCCTTTCAAGTAAACGAACGATCCTAACGGCCAACAGAAATCGAAGGCTCCTTTCTTTGCGAAATAAAGATAAAATCAAGCATACGAGCGCACTAATACACGCACAGACACTCGCACACAAGATCTTAATCTGAACTTCATTTATGAATAAGAAAATTTCAAACATCTGGACGGCCGATGTGGACAAGAGACATAAAGCTCATTTCTCTGGACATTGTTTCTCTAGTGTTCCTGAAACTCTAAAGTTCTGGCATATGGGGTCCACCATAGTCTCAGAGTTTTCTTACTCGCTTCCCATAATAATTCTCTATGACAGCCATGTATTTTTCAATACATAAACTGGGCAGCGATGTAAATTATCGCTCTCTCGTCTCTCCTCTCAAGCATTCCGACACGAAGGACGTCCAGGTCAGCTTGACCACCGGACACCTTCATCACATCCCTCACCCCCAATCGTGGACCGTCCGCCATCTGACAATAAAATAACCCACCGTTCATTGGTCACTCCTTCGTCCATTGTGAGTAGTCAGTGACATAAATATCAACTTGTGAGTAGTCATTGACATAAATATCAACAAACGTATTAGTCATGCACGAATCTCAGACCTTCTGGACTTCTAGTAACAAGCCAGCTTCATATGTTTACACACAGATGTACTTTTACATACTAAAAACGCGTCTACAAACTAGTACAGGTGAGGTGGTGATGCACATAAAACAAGGAGGTGAATGGGGACGCACGTAACGGAATCTGTGAGTGAACTGCTGACATGCGTCACAAAAAGCAGAGAGTGACGTTTACTGCGGTCCTTCACACGGTAGCAGGTCGCCGGCTGTTGCTCGAACCTTGTACTTTAGAGTTAATGGTCAAGTCGTGTAAATAAACTCCGCTAGGCGGCGACCTCGTGCACGTGACGTAACAGCTGGCGACGTATTGCAGGTGGCTAGCGAGGACACTATTGTTGTAGTTGTAGTAGTAGAACTTTCTTTACCTACAGGTCAGTTTGACATGAGCAACAACGTCTGGAGAAAGAACACTTGACCTCATGAGAGAGAGAGATGCTTTTATTTGTTCTTCTCACTTCCAAACATCAGATAAAAAGCATGAATACAGATGAAGCATCTCATGAGAAATGTTGCGAATATAAATTATTTTTCTTTGCTGTCCGCTAGACAGGGGGGAAGAAAAAAATGGGGGATGCACTTTGGTTTGGGAGGATGCTGATTTTGGGTTTCTCCTCCTCCCCCGGTCCTCATCCTCCTTCTTCGCACAGCTGAGTCACCTCACTGAGAGGTCATTTTCTGGCTGACTCTCTCCACTTTCCCTCGTCCGCCATTGTCAACTGCCGGATATATTTTTCGACTTGTTTCTTCACTCCGCTTCCCTTCTGTCGATCTCTCTCTCCCCCCTCTCTCTGTTTGTCCTTTTCTCAGTGTCATCAGGTGATACAAAGATTGCACAGGTGCAAACAGGATTGGCATGATGTCCGTGGGACACGCGCCTCGTCTTGGAAGCTACCCGACGAAAAGGTCACGAGGGTCAAACAGTGGAACGCAGTTCCGCGACTACGGGTAACTGTGACCTTTGACATCCCGCGGGTTGATGTACTGGGTCTGTGGGAAAATACATGAATTTTTCATTCATATACGTGAGCTCAGTCTATATATATATATCTTTCTCATTCGCAATCTCTAGATTTGTTAGGATGATATTATCCAAAACATCACAATTATCATCAAATATTCATCTTGCTTATCGCAGAGTCGTTATTTCTTGTCAGAAGAAAACTATAAATATCTTAACACGTTGTTATTAGCACAGGTGAAACGAATAATAAATTGTTTACAAACATCTTATGTCGGGTGTGTGTGCTACATTTTTAATTCATATCTCGTTTACCAGCTATATTTAGAGATTTGAGTAATGGCCGCGTCAGTTTATACTGTTTATAGACTTCTCGTCCAAAGCCTCGACGATGTTAGTCTGCCCACAGACGATAAAGTATTACATTCCATTCCACTTCTCATTTGTCTGCCCTTTACGTTTCCTTCTCCTCTGCAAACAAGTTCACGTCGTGTTCACGTCAGACTAACGTCGCTGTCAGTTGAGGACGTAGATGAGTGTGTGTCGGGTAGGGTTGTTATTTTTTGAGGGATGTCAGGACCTAATCCGAGGGAGCGACAGGGACAGACAACTCTAGAGACATGCACACAAGAGAGGAAGAAAAACAACGAAAATATTTTTCTTGTCGTCTGTAAGAATTTTGACAGGAGTGTGCGAGCGAAGGAGCGATAAGAATGAGGTGTGACGTCATCAGTCCGGCATGCAATGCGGCTAAGGCCAGTTTTGACACCGCGGACAACGGGTCAAACTTGAAACAACCCTTTTGTACCCCTCGCATCCTTTTGCCCTCCTGTTTAAGTTCACCCGATCCGAGATATTTAAGTTACCAACAATACCAAATGGGAGCCGAGGCTGACAGCAGCAGCAACACCTGGGCGATGTGGACGCCCGCAGACAGGTAATAAGAGACTTGACCTTTCAGGGTCAGCAGCAGGTGAAAAGGCGAGCGGGGGGAATTGGGAGGAATGAAAGTCAAGGCGGGGGAGGTAAATATTTTGCCTGAATGCTGCATGGATAACTATAGTGAACTTTTTTTATTTGTTTGTTTATTTTGGTAACGTCGAGTGCTGACTGCGGTACGTACAGCCACCCGAAATGGATAGGGGTAGACAGACGGGTGGTGGATGTGGAAGAGTCTTCTTGGACTAATAGGCGGGAAGGCGGGTTTGACAGTGGGACTGTATTGAGGCCTGGCACAGGTGTTACAGAACAGGTGCTACAATCACAGGTGTGCACAGAGAGAGAGAGAGACATAGTGAGTCAGAGAGAGAGAGAGTTGTCATTAAGTCAACAGACAGGTAAGAATGTTTGGCACCACCCGAACGCACTCTCTATTTCCCAAAGACAATTTCACGTATGGATGACATTAAATGTCTAACGGAATAATTTTTTTTTCTAAAACTCACTTAAGATATGATTTCTCGAAATACTCATCTTCTTTTCTTGAGACACACGCGTACAAACATGATTACCATACACAGACAACAAATAAACTCGTGACGTCACGTTTGTACAGAGGTGTGTCTTATTATCAGACTGTCTCATCTCTCCAGCTGCTGAATCCACTCATCTTTGCTTTCAGGGTGAAGTTTGTAGGACGACATGTTCCTTAATATAAGTTCAATGTAAGTCCTTGCATTGGTGTGCATATGTGCGTGTACTTGTGTGCATGTGTGTATGTGTGCCTGTCCTTTACCTGTGCCAATCTTAGACTCACTATAACACAATAAAAATAAAAAACAAATAAAGCGCCTTCTGTGGCCGAAGTTTACTCACTGATGTTATTAGGTTCAAGAAGGTTCCTCCCGCTCGTCTGGCAAAACATAAACTACTAAACCTCCTCTGGACGTCTGTGGCACGACAAGAATGTTAATGAACTCCCTGTCTTCCCAAGTGACCTTCGATAATGCCATGGACTTTATCCAACGGGATAGTTCGTCGAAGAAAATAACAATTTCTAGAGCTACCCTGTTGACGACAAACACCTTGTTTGTACAACAAAACCTTTCCAATAATAAACATAATAATCACGGGTGCACACCGTGCTCTGACCGAAAACAAGGAAACGCTCCAGGAAACATAAAAAAAAGGATTGTGACATGTTACAGGAAAGTTGTTATGATTATTATTTTTCTTTCTTTGAGGAGAGGCGCCGTGGGAGCAGTAGCCGACACAGTTACATCGGAGGGTGAGAGTCAACACAGGTAGGAAGAAGCTGTCAGGTGCACGACGGGACACGGGGTCGTGACGTCATCCTACCTGAGACACACCTGACGGCACTTAATTCCCACAAATTAATGAACAAGGTGGGGCGTGCGACCTCGGAAGCAGCCAGACATGTCCGACAGGATGTGTGGAAAGGTTTCTGTTCAGATTTCCTTCTCCCACTTACAAACAACCTTTTTGTCTCTCTTTCCGTGTGGAGGGTGAGAGTGACAAGGATGGGCTTGTGTGTGTTGTTGATACTGTTTGTCTGTGTTGTTGATATTGTTTGTGTGTGTTGTTTTTATTGTTTGTCTGTGTTGTTTATATTATTTGTCTTTATGTCTCACATGATGTCTTGTTCTGTTACCGAACTTGGTTTTGATGTGTGTTTCGGACTTCAGTTTCTTTTTACCAGGAAAATTCGGAAAAATGTGGAAACTTCCTTTTGATCATTTGATGTGTGGGTGTGATGGCTGCTGGTTCGGTTCAAGGGTGGGGACGACAGATTGTAATTTAAATAAAATCTTTTTTTCAGCTTGGAGTAAACAGCCCACTGAATGCATACATAAATTATTACCGTCTTCACCCGTTGACAGCACTGGATTTATAGAGGACACACCTGGTGTATTTCAATCTTACCTTTTGAACTTTCGATAAGCAGCACCAGGCTCTGGGCATCGGTTGTTCTTTCCCTCCACACAATCACCAGACTTTAATTTCTCTATTTAATCATTCTCTCTCTGAATTCTCCAATTAAACTCTTTTGCGTCCTTCTCTTTCATGAAACGCATGGAGATCGTCACCCAATGAGAAAATGTACCCTCCTCCTCCTCCTCCTCCTCCTCCTCATCATCATCATCATCATCATCATCATCATTGACTGCAGCAACAGCATATGTAGAGCAAGGATGAAAGGAGGAAGAAATTGGACAGAGAAAGACAGACAGAAAGGTAACTGCCAAAACACCTGCCGACAATTTGAAGAAGAAATAAAGAGAAGAACATCAAGTCGTATTCCTCCAGGAGTGGAGCTAATCTCGCATCCCGTTTACGGCCGCTGCTATTTTCAGACTTCCCTTTACAGACAGAAACGCACGATCTATCTTACCTGTACAATCTATCTCACCTGTGCAAAAACAAGCGCCCCGGGACAGAAGTTCGCACTTGCCTCCGACACTAAAAATAAACACGTCAGTGATGAGAATATTCTGGTGTATTCTCTCTGTTTATTTATTCTATCTCTTTGTTTATTTTATTGCAGCCAGGTGTGTTGCACAATGCTTAAGGAAGGGGAGCATGAACATTTTAATGAAGATGAGGAGCGTTTTACCATGGAAACAGTATCTGGAGAATGTTCACCCTGTGGTCATGTCGAACAAAAAAAGTCGTGTGTGTTAGTTGTTTGTTTATTTGTTTGTTTGTTTGTTTGTTTGTTTCCATGCATGGATATGCGTTTAATTGGCGAGGATGGCATTGCGCTGTAAAATGTTTATTTATCTTCTGATGACTTCATCATCAACGACGACGATCTTCATCTCTCCCCAGCTGTTGTATCTCTCTCTCTCAGACTCATGTGGAGCGATGTTAAAGGTGTGGCCCATGAATTATTTGGTTCTAGCATCGACATGGATGCCAGCCACAGTGTGGATCATCTTGGATTTTCCCGCATTCCAGGGCTCGTCTGGCCTTTAAGGAGTATTCCTCCCACACCTGTACTTTCCTGCCATTTTCTGTTTAGAAAAACTGGTGTCAATACATCATACTGTCTTGGAGTTGGGCTGTTTGTTTGTTTGTTTGTTTTTGAACTGTAATCTTCGTTACTCATTGTTAGGCTTTTGGGACTAATTTTAATACGATGTTATCTTATTTTTTCAGTCATGCGACTCATTTCAGTCGTTGACTTGTCGTCAGGACAATGGCGTCGTAGGATTTCAGTAGGGCGACCTGACCTGGGGAGCCCCATCATTTCTCTCTTTGGCAACTGTTTTCAATTCCCTTTGACGCTAGAAAAATCTGTTTACTCGCTAAAGAGATTAAAGAAACAGGTACTCCCACACCCTCTTATCTACTCTTGCGCCGATGAACCCCGGAGGGCGCTGCATTCTTGGCTCTCGGGAGGCTAAAGGGGCGGTTACTCGGAGACACGCGTGATAACGCACTGGCATGAATAGTTGTGGGAGTGTTGCCATGGGGCGGGGGAAGGGAGGAAGTAGAAAAGCGAGTGGGAAGGCTTGATGGGAGTGTTAGGGTCTCAGGGTGTATAAAAACAACAACACCAACAACAACAATAATAACAACAACAACACACAGAGATTCGGTTAGCCGGACACTTAGAATTCAAATTTAAGCAGCTACCGGATTTTTATTTTCCTTTAAAATATTTGGCCACTCATTTACAGGTTTTTATGGAAACAATACATTAATCAGCAAGTATAAACAAGTTTATATAAGTGCCATGAAAAAGTGATAGTTATGTTTTCCTGGAGTAACACTAGGGTTGAATCAATAAAGAAAATGTTTCTAGTGTTGCTGGTGGTCGTCTTGTTACTGGAGCAGACGGATGTGCCTGATAGGGGACACACTAGCAGTCAGGGATGCTATTTTCTGGCGCGCCTGGCTCAATGGTGGAGTAATTATGGTGTTGTTTGCTGAAGCAATATGTGTTGGAAACCACCACAAAGGTATGTTTTCTCCATCTCACCCCCCGCACATCCCTGCAGGTCCCCCTCCCCTTAGACACACGGTTAGTGCATCACAGAGAGATGAGTGCATCACAACATGGGTGTGTACACACAAACATTGAAACAGGTAGTTAAGTATATCACACACATAAACATACAGTTGAGTATATATATCTCACACACACACACATCCAAACAGACAGTATGTATATCACACCCACAAACACATATATATATATCACACACATTCAAACAGCCAGTTAAGTATATAGATATCTCACACTCACACACATACAGTTAAGTATATATATCACACACACACATCCAAACAGACAGTTAACTTTATCTATATATATCTCACATTCACAAACATACAGTTAAGTGTATATAAATATATCTCACACACATCTAAACAGACAGTTAAGTATATATCTCACACTCACAAACATATCTATATCACATATATATATATCACACACATCTAAACAGACAGTTAAGTATATATATATCTCACACACACACACATGTACAAACAGACTGTTAAGTCTCTCTCTCTCACACACACACACACATTCAAACAGACAGCTAATTATATCACACACACACACAAACACACACATATATAACACACACACATTGGTACACACTCCCAAACACAACCACCTCACAGCCCTATAATGAGCCCATATGCCAACACCATACCTGTCCAGTCACACAGACACATTCTCACACACACTGAGTTCATCTACCTTTTATTTACGCTCACACACCTGAGCACGTGCATACACCACCTACATTGTCCAGGAAACAAAAGTTCATCTACAGTCTCCTTAAACAAAACAAAAAATATATCCAGTCTGTCGTGTCATGTCTCTCACAGAGCGTGTGTAACAAACAATACATTTGTTATACTGGGACAGACGCCCTGGTCTATATTAGGACACCAACAGGAAACTGATGTCGAGGGAGGAGTAGAGCCCCTCCACACCTTCGCTCCTCCACACCTTCGCTCCTTCCTCCTTCGTCCTCACCTGAGACACCAACTGTTGCGCAAGGTTGTTTATGGTGAAAACCTTGTTAGTACAGAAATTGATGTCCCGGGCGGGTTGCTGGACTTGATGGCCTCAGGAACGATTTAACAAACAGCTTCTTGAAGTTTTTTTGATCGGTCTCAATAAAAAAAAAAAAAAGCAAGGAAAGTGATAGTGGGGAGGACGGTAAAGTGCACAAGACATACCATGTGTTGCTGGCACTTTTAACTTTGATTAACTGAAGTCCAATGCAGCCGCCAACCGACCACCCACCAATCGGAGTCGAGGTAGCGAGGGGTGGCGTGAGGTTGGGGTGGAGAAAAAGAATGAAATAAAAATTAGAGCGTCTTACCTTTTGATCCCTCGACTAATCTTTATTCAGTGACTTTTCGTGGGACGACAGCAATGGGGGCATTTATATAAAGAGCAATGCGGATACAACTTAAAAAAAAAAAAAAGCAACAAATCAACAAACAAAAATAAAAATTTTTTGAATAGGGGGGAGGATTAAAAGAAAAATGTGACTCGTTCATGGCAGCGCAATCTTTTTTCAATCTCTCTGGGGACATGTTCGCTGCCAACTGCCGGGCTCAAAGTGCACTTTAAGATACTAAACATAGCACGGGACTATTTTTTCTTTCACGTGTTCACCTTGGGAAAGACTGCACTTTAAGAGTCTGTTCACTTGTGACTTGTCCAAAGGAGGAAGAAACTGTCTAGGAGGCCTCAAACCCCTCGTACCAGGGTTAGCATGGAATAACACTTGTCCAAATTAAGAAAAGTTTTTCTTTAACCATCATGTAAATGTTTTGATAACTTTTTTCCAGGTTAGGGTTTTTCCTTGTTTGTTAAATTAATAACAACTTTAACACTGACTATGGTGTTGCATGTAGCATTTGGCGAGATTCTTGTGTTCGCTCTCTTAGGAAAAAAGGAAACAAACTCAATAATATCTTGAAAGCAGGTGGCAGGTAAACTGACTTGTTGAAACAGGTGATAAACTGTCTTTCTCCGTTTGTGAGTCATTCCTCTCCTTCAGATTATATAAAAACTTTGTAAGTTTTTTCGATTGATATTTTTTCGATGAAGAACGAGACTTCTTTGCTTCTGACGGTTCTTGTTTCGCTTGACCACACTTGGTAAGTTTTATATTACACTTCACCAAACTTTGTCAAAATAAATATCTCTGGTGAAGAAGGGGCGTGTAGCCAAGAGAATGTATCGCAAAGTCTTTTTCCACAAAAGAGTTCAACCTGTGGACATCTTCTAGAAAACTCCACAGAGCTGTTTGTTCCGTTCTCGGCTCCTTCTGTGTGTGGCTTTGTAACCTTCTGTCATGGTCAGATGGTTGACATTTAAGTTAATGTCTAAGTTCTTCACTGTTATTTGAGTTCAAAAATAATCTTCATCAAAATCTGGTTTCAATGGTGGAAAGATGGCTCGTTAGTGTTTGTCTCCAATATGTCCACCCTTCTATCGTTTACACAAGCAGAGAAGAAAAAAAAGAAAGAGAATGTAACTACCCAGGTATATAGCTAAACATCATCATCATCAGCAGCAGCAGCGGCAGCACCAACACCATGTGTGTCACCAGCAAGTACAACACCACATTCATGTAAAAGCCTGTACACGATTAACACACCGACCCATTCGACTGGGTTACTTCCCTTTGCCCACACTTGGCCTCAGTGTCGAGCCCCTCCCTCCCTTCTTCCCTCTCTCCCTCCATCACACACTGAGGTCGTGTCTGAACCTACACGCGACCCTCAACTCAGCGCACTCTCTGCAGACACTAGGGTTCAAAGGGCATGAGGCTGGAACTTTCCACAAAGTGAAACAAACCTTCACTCACTCCACCATAAAACATGTTCTGGTAATAATGAAAACGGAAGTGCTGACAGTCTCTATGGATGTTCTATTAATCGTCCTCTCTTCCTCTCTCATCGTGCGTGGGCTCGTGCGTGTGCGTGTGCGTGATGGTTAGACATTTTGAGATGTTATATGGGGCAGGAAATTGTTGTCCTCTTTATTGGTTATCAAATTAGAGTCTGAGTTCTTCAAAGGTTTTGTCCCTTTAGTTGACTACCGATGCTGACTTCACCGAAATAGAGCAGCCAATGAATGATGTCCTCTCAGGTCCACAAACTGTAGGTACAGACACAGACATAGTCCCTTGCACTCCATTTTTTCCCCCCAACTGTCAGACTGGCTACGATGGTTACAGACAGACAAGGTCGAAAAGTTCGTTTGTAATTTGTATCGCAGCTGCTCGTCCTGGGGATATATTCCCTGTACGTCATTCCCCAGCGGCACATCTTTCCATCAAGTGACTGCAGCTGGACTTGATGCCCCGACCTTCACCCCGACAGGTCTCTTTACGGGACAGGGCCGTTACTAGTCTGAGGACACTTTTCGACAGAAATAGCGATTTGCACAAGTAGTGAGATCATGGCGGGCTTTCCTGTCGGAATAAACCTCCGACTAGTGAAGCAAACAGTTTGTTTGAAGATGTCGACGACCCGAACTTTCTCGGCCTCCACCAGACGAGAACGGCGCCCTGCCGACAGCCAAAGCATCGCATTAGAATTATAAATCACAGCTTTATGGCAAGAACAAGCTATCACTTTTCTCTTTTTCCAGTTCTTTGCCATAAACGTGGGATGACAAATCTCTAAGCGCTTTTTCTCCATGATCTAAGCCGGACATGAGAGTGCTCGGCCTTGGGCGTCCAGACGTCCCCCCAGACGGATGACGCCCTCGGAGGTGATGGCATGCCTTTATTGTCCTCTTCCTCCTCGCCAATAACATTTTTAGTTTGAATCCTGTGAAATCTTTAATGCTTGACCGCCACATTACTGGTCCTCGCGAAGCATCCGCCGTTAGGACACTGACACTAGAGTTATGGCCCTTGCTAGCTTCTCCTTCTGAGAAAGCAGGATTGAAAGAAAAGAATTTTTTTTGATAGTAAAATAAAACTTCTAAAACTTTTAAATAAACCTCCTTCATTTAAACATCACCTTTACAGTCAACCCACACATGCTTCTAGAGCGAAGTAGGCTGCAATCTGTTGTCATAGCGACGGTAAACAATCAACATTCAATCCGGGAGCTAATTTAACCACGTGACCTTCGAAGGAAACATCTTCTCTACACATTGACCGTAAACTTTTAGTTTATTGTTCATGTTCGCAGTTCTGAATTTATTTTAACTGACACAATGCGCTGTTGTTTATTGTTATTATGATAATTTGATGTCGCATGCTCTCACTTTAATGGCGGGGAAACGATTTTTGGACTTAAATTGATGAAACAAAGAACTGGAAATATAAGGAGGTCATTAACTGACATGGGGTTAACCCGAAAGGTCACACTTCAGTTTTATTTCTTTTGTTTTTCCACAAAAAGCTTAGCTACGTTTTTCCAGGTAAGTTTCTGGTTCTTTAATTCTCATATATCCTTATTTGCTTATTCTACTACCGTTGTAAATAAATACTTGCCCAGGTCATTGCCATTGTATCCTACTTTCTTTTCCATCCCTTTTTCATTTTTTTCCCTTTTCTTTGTCTTTCTTTCTTTTAAACTTTTTTTCCCAGCTGAATCCTGTGACAGCAATGCCTAAATAGGATATTACACCTGGATATTACATGGCTGTGGCGTGAGTCATCCCTCGGCTCTAAAGTGTCTCTGGAGTGAATGACATGCAAATTAATTCTGTGTATGTACATTCCTGGTAGATTCTTAAGGTAATTTGCCAGGAAACGTCTAAATATATGTTCTTGCTTTTATGATGTATTTTTGGAATATGCAAATCGCTGCACAGGTTGACGACGGGTTCAGGGTGATGTTGCAGTGTCGTATGGTGTGTAGTGTTTGTTTTGTGTGTGTGTTTGTGTGTGTTTGTGTGTGTGTGTGTGCACACGCTACTCACCAATATGTTGGAGTGAGTTGGGTAGGAGTGATGTAAAAAAAAAAGGATAATTATATTCAAAATGGAGCTGCTAGTCAGGACTGCATGCCCTCCTTCATAAGCCCCAGCACCTTTCATCAGGTCCATCTACACACCCACGTCAGATACCTCGCGTACATCATGGCAGCCGTGAACATTCATCATCTCTGGGTATCTCTGTCTTCTCTCAGATCCAACCAACCCTCTTCCTTCCGTTCCCCTCCTCTCCCCTCAACATTTTCTCCGGTCATCAACCTCCCGAGGGCTTTTTCATTCAGTAGCTGTTGGCTCCAGATCATGTGACCACCTAACTTATGGTGAGTAGTGAAATTCGTGTTTCGTAATCAAGAGGTCGAGACTCCCCCCGATCTTCTCCCTCTCCCCCTCCCGATACCACTGTAGATCTTTAGTTTATTTCTGTACTTCCGCACTCATTTCCGACTTCACCCTTATCCCAAGATCGGCTCGAAAATTATTCGTGATTTTTTTCGGTTTTTTTTTTCTCTTTTTTTTTTCTTTTTTTTTTTGAAGGGACTAAAATAGTTTAGTTCATCTAATCTTTCGAAATAGCTTTGATGATTTGCTCCTCGCTAATTTTTTTTAACCTTTTAGCGTCATCTCCTCTGAGCAGGTCACCACGTGAGCTTTTTAATTGGTGATGCGCGCGCAGACCAATCCTCCCAACCCATGATCAACTCTCCCAACGCCAAACACACATGCCACTACTCTTCCTCCACACACATATAAATGTATTCATTGAACTAAAAGAACTTACTCTCGAAAAAAAATTTATTTAAGAAAACCAGAGGCTGAGTTTCACAGGCTTTACTGTCTGTATTTCGCAACCAACTCCACCCTCACCCCCGCACCCCCAATAAAAACCCAACAAAAAACCTCATAATTTTGAGAGGATGAACCCGCCCTTTGTGTACTTACTTGTTTGGGCGGGAAAGGTAGAAACCCTGCACACGATCAGTGGGAGGACCCCGCCAAGCATTCACCTGCCACAAAACAAGTCCGGAGGGACTTTGATCCCTCCCCACCCCCGCCCCAAGTTTGTTCTCAGTCGTCGTTGTGAGGACGGCAAGCTCGTCAAATACCCGCAGTTCCCCCCGAGCTCACGGGCAGAACATTCCTGTCGTGGAGACTGACATGAAATACATCCACGAGAGGTCGCTGGTGTTTACAACTGTAAGCAGCTTGGCGTGCCTGATGGGACTTCCTTGTTGACCGACCCCGTGGAGGCTAAAAAGTAGGCTTCGACTCCCTTTCCTCCCTTCTCTCTCTCTCGCATGCTTGGGGAGGAGTGCCGAGTGCCGACATGTACCACACCTCAAGTAGGGGGCTCGTCCTGTACTACTTTTGCACTTCCGGTTAAGCAGTCACGTGACTCTTACTACGCCGTCCATCAAGACCTCTTCACACCAGCGCATTTCTATTAATATCCAAATAGAAATATGTCTCCCTGTATGGCGCAGGTTTGTTGACATAAACACTACATCTGCACCTGCCATTGCAGTGACAATTATCTTTGTTTAACATTTCATAAAATTGCTAACTGCTTCCGGTTCTTATTCTTCCTGTCACAAGAACCACAACATCTGGGCACAGGTCAATGGACTCCCTCCCTGTCCATGGCTACCCGGGGCAGAGATGATCTGACAAGATCCTCCCTGACAACCATGGCATCCATAAAGGATTCTCTAGGGAGGAGGTGCAGGCGGTGGTGGCACCGTAACCTCGTCAAACCCTTCACCCGTTCAATCAACCTCGCCCTCGACCAATAACCTGGTTCCATTTGCCTGCAACATGATCTTAGAAAAACGGTGGATCACTTCTCGAAACAATGTCAAAGGTATATAATAGCATTTTATTACTTGGTCAATCATTGGGAAATGCTTAAAAACAAATAAAAAAGATGCTGCTAGCAATGAAAGGGAAGGTATCGGAAGGCTGTTACCGGACTCAGGTTTCATGCGCCTGCAGGTCACGTGCAGGTCATGGGGTCACGCTTGCGCGTATCGACGGAGTGAGATTGTGGCATGGAGAGAAAGAAAGAAATAAAATAAAAAATGATAATGATGAAAAATAAGGGGTAGCAGAGCAGTGAAAGGGGTGCCATTGACGAGCAGACATTTAAACTCTGTCTCGAGGTCAGTGCAAGGCCACACACACATTTCACACACTTTCTTTTTCTGTCCTTCATTCGAGTGTATGTGTGTGTGTGTGTGCGTTGGCGCTTGCGTGTATGTGTGTGTGCATGTGTGTGTGTGTGTGCATGTGTGTAATCGCATGTATGCATGTGTGTGTGAGTGTGCATATATGTGTGTGTTCACGCTCGCGAGTATGGAATGTCTAGACTGTGTTTGTCTATCCATCCACAATACTTATTCATAACTCGCTCGCACACACAACCACACACACACACGCATGTGCAAGCAATATCTGCAGCAAACCTTTCACCTGTTCACAGTCACCCATCAAAATACAATTTTCTTGTTCATACTGAAAACCTTGGGTGGCGGATCCCCACAGCTCGTGGTCTGTCGGCGCCACAATATTATCGCCATCACATCTCATCATCACACCCTGCACCCGGCCGTGCATCGCCCTTCACCTCTCCCTGCACTTTACACTTGCAGCCTCGCTTCTCCACATCTACAATGGAGTTCTTTAACGAGTTCAAGAGGTCATTCAAGCAAAACGCCGTGCGCCGTGCACTGACCCGCTTGTATATTTGTCTGAACTTTTCAACCGTTCAACTTTTCAACTCCTGAAGTGCCTTTACAATCGATGAGGCCACAGCCCGGCAACTACTACATTACGCCGGCAATGCTTGTGGACCCTTTCTTTTTAAAGTCCTCTCTAATTTTAGTTGTTTTTTTTTTTAATTTTAGCTCACATTTTTCAAACAGGTTTTGGTGGTTGAGGAGGGGTGGGGAATGGGGTGGACGACTAAAGTTCAAAGGTGACATCTATAGCGTGAGGGGGAATTCATTTTGATTGAATTGAAGAATCTGTAGACTTAGTTACCACAATCATCAAGTAGTGACAATAAACTATTCTACTTACAGTAGTCAAGAGACCAGGTAGAAAATAGCTTACAGAGGCAAAGTACAGCAGGTGTGATTGCCCCTGTGGTCGCATATTTCAATTGAATCCTTTGATAGCAAAGTGTGAGGAGAGGCTGTAAACCAGTTTCAAGACATGAATCGAATAAACCCATCCTCAAATCACTGTCACAGGGATTGGCAGTCACTTTGACAATATCTTGGTGTCTAATATCTTCTTCTGAGATGAATGGTGAACCCAATAAGATAGAATAAGGCAGATCATTGGAAAAAAATCGTTAACATGTAGCTGAGCGGAAGACCGCACGTGCCACGATCTTATTTTCTCCCTAATATAAGATATTACCGTTGGCTTCATAAGAAAAACCATTACTCAGAAGAAATGTCTACTTATATACGGAAAGTTAGTGTTGACAGCGTCGTCATTTCAGAGTTAGAGAGGTTCGTTCAATGAGAAGGAAGGAAGGACGAAGATGAGGAATAAGATGGCGAGCGACTGTGGCTGACACCATCGTGGATGTGATCTCTTCCTTCACTACAAACGATCCACGCGCCGCCAGTCACCTGGGTTCATGGTTAATTGCTATATAATAATAATAACAACTGCAGGTGTCGCCGTCTCGGATCTATAGCTGCGTGTTGTGTGCTTCTGGTCACCAAGTTCTCAAAGTATTTTTGATAATAATAATAGGATGAATAAAAATAATGTTTATTTATAGAGCGGATTATCTCACCAACAAAGGCGGGCTCAAGGAGCTTACATGAAGTCGCACACACACATACACACACCCTCCCCCCACACACACACCCTCCCTCCCCACACACACACACACACACGCACACACCCTCCCTAAACACTCAAACTTATCAGTAGGCATGAAATACGTGTTACAAATTCATTCACTGTCATTTAAATTGTAACTGTTGACTCAGCCTCTCTCTCTCTCATCCTTCTCCCCCTACACCCAAACAAACATACATTTGAATCTTTCTCAAGCACCTTCCTGTTCCTCTCCGCAAGCATCATTGGCCGCCAGTCGCAGCTCCCCCTGATGACAAGATTACCACAACTGTGTTACTGTTGTCTTCAAGCTCTTGCCCCAGAATACCTGTCTGAGCAACTGATTACAAGATGGCCACACTGTGTTACAGTTGTCTTCAAGGTCTTGCCCCGACATACCTGTCTGAGCGTCTGACGCCTTCCCACCCGTCGGTCTCCGGTCTGCACGTGCTGCCCTCTTCTCTGTGCCACACATCCGACGGGAGAACCTCGGCAGTCGCTCCTTCTCCTTCTCAGGCCCCTATGTTTGGACCCTTTCTATACAAGCCTCAGAACGCATCTCTTCCAGAAGTATCTTCTACAACCAAGACCACTGTTCCCCCCAATCCTCCATTTTTCAACCATGAACTTCATGTTTTTGTTTACAGATTCTCTGTGTTTCTTGTAAGGACTGTCGATTCCTTTGTTGTCTTTCATGAGCAGCTTGCAACCACACGTGGAAATGTACTTCTGCGCTGACATTTGTGACAGTTGGATAAAAAAATATTTATCCCAGAGGTCAATTGGTTTATGTTAGTTTGTGTTAACAAAGTAGTTAATTTTATGCGACCTTCCCAAGAACCCCAACCAAAGGACATCCTGGAAGGTTCAGCAGTTCCGGATGCTAGTGTTAGTCGGGAAACATTCCGTAATTTAAAGGGAGTGTCGACAATAGTTTGCAATGGATTACCTGGAAATTACACTTCCTTGCGAAACCTGTTGTTGGACAAAGTTGACAGAGAGTGCAGCGACGAGGACAGGAAGACAAGAAGAAGAGATTAGATAAAGAATACGATGAAAGAAAGATAGAAAAGCAAAGAAACTGAATCCTTGACTCGCCTGTGACATCCTGGAGTGTCTTGCCATTGTCCGCCAGTGTTTTGTCTCCCCGTCTCTGTCCTTTGTTGTTGCTCCAAGTTATGACTCAAGCATCCTTCATGTGGAGACAGGAATTTGCGACCCAGAATGTCGTCCTTGGTGACCCCTCATGACGTCATTAACGGTGCGTGGCTGCTGAGAACAACATCTCTACGGCGCTCGGCTCACAACGGGCAACATTGTTCAACATCCAATCAAAAGATGTTGCAGATATTCGTCTTCACAAAGATGAGTTCAGCGCCATTGGTTGCATCGGAGTTTCGTAGCAAGGAAAAATAAAAATTCAAAATTCGCAAGCTCGTCAGTTTTTTTTAAAAATAAATTGTGTCAGGGCAGCATTGTAGCTAATGGAATCAACTTCGAAATGTCTGGAAAGGGAATAAAATTTGGGCGTAAAGGTTCGTAAAGATCGGAATGGGAGTGAGTTCGGCGACATTGTCTAAAAACATTATTATCAGGACTGAACTATATACATCCCAAAGGGAGATAAATCAATATAACTGACAGTTTGTCGTGCTCGAGGAACAAACAAATCATATAGAAATGTGTGTATGTGAGAGAGAGAGGGGGAGACTGAGTAGTTATGATTAGAATGAAAGTGAATGAACTTGTAAAAGCATTTGATGTTTACTGATAAGTGTGTGCACGCGCATCTTTTTTCGCCATCACTTATTTGGTGAGACAAAGCTCTTGTTGTTGTTGTTGTTATTATTATTCAGAGTAATTTTGTTCTTGCATCAAGATATAGCCTGTCTACCGTAAAGCCAAGAATTACTTGTAATTATTTTCTTAGAAGCGGTAGTCACATAGTGTGACTGATGATTTCGAATATAAACATTATTTTTTCCGTTTCGTGCGCATTGCTCCTCACATCCACACAGACTTTTCTTTGTCCACCCGACTCTCGTAAACATTCAAAACGAGCGGCGCTGCCATCGGCGCCAGGAACGACAACCGCGCGCCGACTGAGGTCTGAAGGTGAGCAGACGAGATCTGCTTGGCGTTGCGCGATGAAAGGCGACCGTTATAACGACGACCTGACGGATACTTTCTTGGCGCCTGCACTCGTTGCACCTACCGGCAGGAGCAGGAGGGAAGAGAGAAGTTTCTTGACACTGTAGATGGTCTCATTACCTCCCCTTCTCTCCATTTTTTTTTTTTCGGTTCAAAGGCGATGGGTTGGATCATTCAGTGACTGATGCAGTCTGTCTGTCGCCAAGCTTGTTTTTCGTTTCTTATAATATTTTATGGAATGTTGACATCAATCTGCATAGTCGTCCAAACATAAATGTATCAACATGTATGCGTATATATATATAAAGAATACACGCAAACAAACACATGGGCTCACGCTCGTCAGGAATGTCAGCCAGTCCCCCAGTCAAAGTAAGTAGCGAGGGAAAGTGTGTGAGGAATACCAGTCCTCACCATGATCCGAGGACAAACACATCCAAAGCCTTCCTCCAACACAAGATGGAGTCTGCTCCTCACACCGCGTGCACCTCCTCCGGTCTTCATGTCTTCACGGTCCACTTCTGTGGCAGCCAAATGCAGAGAGTCAACACGATGTGCAATGGAGGGACAAACAAATCTTGTGGTTGAATCCAGGAACAAAGGTATCTTTGATCTTCGTGTCCATAACATTGCTTGGTGGGGAGTTAAGAGTGACCTTTTCCTTCTTCAGCATCCGGGACTTGGCGAAACATTATTGTTTGTTATTGCCTGCCCAAGACTTGTCAACCGATGACATTATCTCCCAATGTATGAGAGAGAGAGAGAATAGCGATCGAGTGCATGAACCTCCCTCAATTGTTCAAATAGCAGGTAATGTGATAATTTCTATCCTTCTGCATACAAGAGTTCTGTTACTAATGAGTTATTAGTAGATATGGAATTTTGTTTATATTGAAGCTTAAATTTTATTAAAGGTATGTGATGTATCTTTCTCTTAACTATAACATTTGCTTTCTTGAAGAATTTGTTTACCTGTTTAAAGAACTCCACGACCGCCCCACCTTTTATTTTTATTGCTTTAGTGATTCTACCATTGGTTAGTGTTTGGGACTGGTTTATGTTTACAGGATTGTTCCGACAGATCGGCATAAACAAGCCAAAAATAACATCAGACAGCTCAGTGAAATATATATAAGGACGAATGTCGATGTAAACAAATAAGTTTGTCAACAAATTTGTAGCTTTCAATGCACGAATAAAGAACACGAAACGACAATTAACTCCCAAAGTAGCAGACGACAGAAAAGCGGAAGTGAGTGTTCGTTTAGATACATCCACAAAAAGCAAGGATATATTCTCGTGGAGATCACACAGCGTATTATCTATCCGCCATGTTAAAAATACGAAGACGCCATGACAGGAAGTTCGCCAACAGGTGATGCTGCCAGCGAGCCCCGGGGGTACCCCGTGCTGTGTCTTAGAGATGTGTGGTGGGAGGAAGAAAACAAAATTATTCAACAACCTTGAGATGGAAAATCTGAAACAGGAAGTGCGACCGTTTTGTAGTGCACGCAGCCGCACTCCAGGATGCTCATCAAGCTGTCAGAGCACTTCCGGTGGGCATGCGTGTGGTGTGCCGCTCGTCCACTGTATGTATGGCTTTCTCTCTCAATAGGTATGCATGTGTCTTTCTGTCTCTGTGGCTCTCTCTCTCTTTCTCCCTCTGTGTGTGTGTGTGGCTTTCTCTCTCTCTCATTATGTATGCATGTGCCTTTCTCTCTCTCTCTGGCATTCTCTCTCTCTATGTGTGTCTGTGTCTTTCTCCCTCTGTGTGTGTGTGTGGCTTTCTCTTTCTCTCTCTGTATGTGTCTATGCTGTAGTAGCTAAGCAGAGAAGACTAGTTTTTGCTCAGTGTACCTGTGGAAGAGTGAGTCAGAGAAATAAAGGTAAATGTACGAGTGAAGATGGAAGTCGTCAGTTATGGAGTAATCGCATGTTTGTGTTGTCTGACAGTCTGTTTACTTGTATATTTTACCTGTTGCAGGTGAATAAAGAGAACTTTTTAAAGAGAAGACGATCCCACGCCCCCCCACCCCACCCACCCACCCCCACACACACACAGGTGCACACACCTATTCACATCTACACGCACGTACACACTACCATACAGACACACATACAGAAAACTATCAAATATTCACACACGCCCAGACAAACGCAGAGACATTTAAGCATGTATAAAGACAACTATTTTCAAGCAGAAAAGAATAAAAGAAACAGAAGAGAGGAGATTAACACAAATCGCTGTAGTTACCATTTACTACAAAAATAATTTGTGGGATATATTTACGGCTAAACTTTGTCCTCTTTGCACTTAGTTTCCTCCTGTTTTTCCTCCTGCTCTCGTGTCTCTCTCTTCCTCCAACTTTTCTCTTCCTTTCATCGCGTCTTCTCTCTCTTTCTCGCCATCTCTCCTCCTGTTCTCACACACAAAATTCTACAATACATTATCTTCGAACTGGGTTTACCTCACAACCACAGTGACGAGAGCTGATGGCCCGCAAACAAGCTGATAATTACACCTCGCCAAATGAGGGGCCGCCACTCGCGGGGTAATTGCTGTAAGTGCTATCATTTACTAACGAGCTCACTTTGCTGCTGACGTCCACTTCCGGTATGTAATATCTTCCTTGCAACCTCAAAAAAACAATTTCTGTTTGAAGTGCATGTTCAGGGAGGGTTATTTACAGGCGAACCAACGGACAGGCATTGACTTTGTCATACACAACGAGCGCCACGTGTCGACTTGTTTACTTGTTGTGTGTCTACCTCCTTACATACTAATCTGCAAATGAACAATTCAGTAACGAAACCAATCAAATCAAACAGAACAAGAAAACAACAATGACGACGACAATAACAACAACCAAAGAATGTAAACACCATCCTACGCATTACCACCAGTTACACAGATGCACTATGCGGCACGGTCGACTGAAAAAACTTGTTTAAAACATTCGCAGGAGCAAACCAAAAGTCGTTTTTTCTGACATCAAAACAAAGAATTATGAAATGTAAAACTGTTAAATGACCAAATAATGTGTAGATGGACAATCTGCTTTGAAGAAAATACGAAAATACGAAAAAATACGAAAAAAATACGAAACTAGAGAGGTGGCTCGGTGCGACACTTTGTGATGTGGAAAAACATTTTCGCGAGATGTGACGAGGGTCAGGTCTCAAGGAGACTACACACAAGGGTTGAGGTACAGTCGAGGTCGGCCTGGCCAGTCGGTGGCCCTCTGACTTGAGTGTTTGGAGGGCTCGACGGAGGAAACAAGTTCAACCACTCCCTCCACTCTGGGGTTTCAAACTACCCCCACGCCGCACTGCCGTTCACGTAAATAACAACACATGTGCACACTTACACACACACACAAAGAAGATGAGTGGAGAAGGAGCAGAGGGTGCGATGTTGGAGAAAAATACACTCTTTGCACAGGACACCGCACATAAACAAATACAAAGATGCTTCTTGTCACTTTGACCCTCCCTCCTATGTCACATTGATCTCTGTCGTTGGCAAGACAACAAACAAGAGAAATGAGAAAGAGAGGAAAGAAAGACTGCCACAACGACACAGAGAGAACCTGAGAGAGATCTCACCCTCCCCCCCCCTTTTTTTATTGTTTTGTTTAGTCGAGCTCTAAAGCTAAGCCCGCTCGAATGAGATGCTGAAGGATCTTCTTGTGCAAATGAACATTTTTCACGGTCAGAAGCTGACGCTGTCGGATATTAGTCAACAATCAACAATCGGAAGAAGCTCTTGTCCACGACACCACAAAGTCACCTGGACAAGGTGTGGTCTTTTGAAGTGGGAGGGGTAGGGGGAGGTGAGATAGGGTAGGGGAGATGTTACGGAATGGGGGGACAAATACAGCCAGTGCCGTCTCCAGGCTGCCACTGGTCCCTCCCTACCCGTCCCTCCCCTCTCCTCCCTTGCTCAAGGTCCTCTTGACACTGCTGCCCCCTCACGGCAGGTAACTGCTGGCGCCAGACAGCATCGGGCGACACGGCAAACACTCGGGGACATTCCTCGTTGGTCTGAAGGCCTCCACTGTTGACCGGCCAAAGCGCTGGCAGTTGGCGTCGTATCTCGAAGAAGCTATACGAGCTCGTATCGTGAACAAAGAACGCAGGGGAAAACCCAGATCACTTTGACCTCTTCCCTCCTCCCCCCAACTTCATACAAACACATCTCACTGCTCCTGGTTGCCAGCCTGCCAGCCAGTAAAGCTGTAAACAATGCTAATAAGTTTATAAATAAATCATATTGTTCTGTTTATCTACACGATCGAGGTTTCCAGTTATAAATGATCTTTCAGAGTTAATTAATCTTTGTTAGAAATGTGTCTGAGGTCCGTACAAGATATGATTCCCTAAAGTACATTTGACTAAGTCTACTTCTCTACAAGTTTAAATAAACTCCATGTACAGCAAAAGGGTTAAACACCCTGGGGTGACGACTGTACACCGACCATTGTATGAGGGAGAGCTTGTTGTTATGACTAGAAATATTACATGGGAGGGTGATAGATAAGGGACGAAACTTCAGACTGGCAAAGGATAACTCCTCTTTAGTCTTTGTTATTATTAGATAACAATGTAAGCATCCTTTAATCACGAAGTATTCACAAAAATAATAAGTAGACTAATTAAAGCAAAATACAATGCGAAGAAAACTCAGTTTAAAAAAATCTTAAAAAAAATAAAAATGTGTCCAGACAGGGACTGAATGATCTTTTTTACCAAAACTGTGACACTCAAGTTTCAAGAGGTAATTCCCTTCAGACCAACTCTTTAACTGATATTCCTGCAACCAACTCCCCAAAACTCTTGAACACTTAAGTTTTTTTTTAAAAAAAAGCTCTGTCAGTCAAGTGATGTAACTACCCGTTATCATCTGTAATTTATGAGCATTCCCAAATAAAATGATGAGAGAAACGCTCACTAACCCATGCATACCACACCCTGGGGTCCAGCCTTGTCCCGCCAGGAACCGAACCCACCACAACTGGGTTTTACTGCGTCTCGGAGCGTGGGACGACTTGGCTCCGCGCCAAACACGACGAGCCCTCGTCTGCGAGTGGCCGAGTGTTGCGTCTGGAGCGAGAAAGTGGGTGTGATGCAGGTCGTGTGATGCCGACGAGAGTTCAGCTAATATTTCTAAGGGGGGCTAAACAGCCACTTGAGGCCCAAGGCAAAAGCAAACCATGTGCTTAACAGCGCACTTCCGAACTCGACCCGCGGGCTGAAGAGAGCGAGTGCAGTGGCCAAGTCTCGGTGCACACTCGCGCTGGCGAGACTTGTAACTCGCTTGCACCTGTCGAAGAGGTGAGGTGTCGAGGCCTGGTTGTATGTGTGTGTCTGTCGGATGGGTGGTGGTGGTAGGGGGGAGAGTCAGTGAGAAAAATGATTTACTGCTGAGCTAGGTGCAGACAGGTGAAGGGTTTTTGGAATGCAGAGGTCGAGTTGTCGGATTAGAGCTGGAATGGTCGTCTTTCGTGACCTCTGTCCTACAACTTTGAAGCGAAGTACAAACAACCCTACATATAACAATAAAATAGCTAAACCCCACAAAAATCGCAAAACTAATCTCAAGAGGGAGATAATGAAGGAAGAATATTCATAAAGTGAGTTAAAAGCAACAAAAGTTTGCTTTGTGTGTCTTCCAAGAGTGCGAGAAAGCCAAGAAAAACAAAACTGACCTTTAGTTTCGAGCGTGACATAAACTTATGTTTTTGAAGGTCGGTTGTTCGGTGGGAGTAGCGGAAACTTTTATTCTGATGCTTACCTGGAGTGTAACAATGAAAACAATGTCAACAAGACACGCGGAGAGGTGACCTAACCATGAACCCAGGCCAACCCCAGACCAAAACTATTTTTAAGAGATTGGATTAAGGTCATTACACGATGCTTAACTCCAAATCTCTCGATTATTTATTCCCAAACTCTATGATTATAACTACTAAACTACTCGAAAAATTGTGTCCCGTTCATAAAAGACAAACATTTTGTTCTCACGTTGGTTTTGCGAGGTCAAAGGTTCCCGACGCTCGACGACCCACATGTTGGCTTGCTAATTGGGCAACGAGCCATTAACATACGCTTCGAGCATTCGTACTGAGCATGGTCTTTGATTATATACCAACAAAGATAAGTACACGAGTGCTTTTCTTAAGTAGATACATCATTCACAATTTTTATGAGAAGTATAGTCAGTAAACACATAGCCCGGATGTTGGACCAAATGCTCGCCACACTTAATTTTAAAACCTCATTTATCTTACTATACTTTTCCCAATTAACTTTACTTAATTTGAATAACATGAAGTCGGTGCATGCCGCTGCTGGCTTTGTTGCTATTTTTAGTATCGGTGTCACCCGCGTGTCACGTGCCAGCGCTTTTAATTGCCAGGGGAGAGAATGCAGTGATTAGGGTTCTTCTCTCTGACTTGCACAGTGTGGAATTCCTGATGTGAACCTCTTCTTTGTGTCAGGGTGATGAATCATCGTCGGCTACACGCGTACACACGCTTGCTTGACAAACTGACATATCCTTCCTCTCCGCCACTTCACACCCACCCACGGACGCACATACCCACAATTAAATTTATAGAGGTACGGATATATGAATATGTATACATGCAGCTCTCTAACGGACCAATACACACGAACACCTTATCTCTGACACACACACATGAACACACACACGAACACACAGACAATCGCACGGACATACCTGAGCTCCGGGAGGCCATGGCGTACACGCTATTTAGAGCTGCAGGCACGAAAAACTAACTGGAGGCGAGTTTCTTTGTTTGGCTGCATTCTTCTCCCTGTAGCTCACCTCTGTAGACAGAAATGAAAGGGGAGGGATGATGATGAAGGGGGAGGGTTGGGGAGTGTGTGGAGGGTACAAAACCTTGGTGAACCGGAACTGTTACAGCTTGCTCTCTGACCTTTCGGTACTCACCTGAAAACACAAAAATGCACTGGACACGGTTGCAGAAGCCGAAGGTCGCTGATAGGGGGCACTCCACAGTCCGACACCCAGGGCACTTTCGTCTGTTCATCTGCAATAAACCCTTCCCCCGTCCCCTAGCCGCGGCTCCTTTGATAATAAAGACAGCTTCTGGCGGCATCCCTGTCAATAGGTCTTAAACTCAAGCTGTCTCGTGTTCATGTAAATACTCGGGTTCAGATAAACACGGCTATATTCCACGTGCCTCTCAGTGCAAAGCCGTGTGCACCCAGACGTTGAACTTAATTACAGATAATATCATCACTAAAAAAAAAAGCTAGTAAGATTCGTTCCCTAGGAGACAGGTGGGTATGAGGCTCTCTCTCACAACACGACTTTGATCTTTTTTTATTTCTCTCTCAAGGAATTGGATTAAATTATCCAGTGACCCATGCAGTCGGTATCTTGTGTTCATTGATCCTCTATGTTTGCATAACTGATAAGAAACTAATGTGAAAGTAAAATTCAAATGATTAGTTAAGATGTTAAAGAGAGAATACACACATGATCTCTCTCTTTCTCTTTGCCTCCTCTCTTTATATACATAATCAGAAAGATTGTTATACCCTCAGGAGAAACAACCTGTAACCCCAGGAGAAGTCCAGGCGGGGTTACAGCACCATAAATATCAAAATATAATGACTGTTAGGATCACAGTCGTCAGTCCTCGAACTGAGGAAATGTGAGTTATCTACTGTTTGATGTCCTGTGAGCTGTCACCAACTTCTCTTTATATACTTGATGTACTGTAAAACACAACAATAATTTAATAATGACCAGGAAATTAAAGATATAGATTGACCTTTTATAACATCTTTCTTCAAAACTACCAATCTTGAGGTCTGAAGGTAAATTTCCTATTAATATTTGTTTGTTTAGTCTATTTTGATTCTCTTTTCTGATTTACCAGACCTTTTCTCAAATTCCCTTTGAAATGTTTGAAAACTTTTATTGAGCTCTGATATGCTGATGATTTGTTTATTTGTTTATTAATCATAGAGACTGCTGTTTGTAGATGTATTTAAGTAGCTGTGATTACTCTCAGTAAAACTTTAAAGAACTGTCACAAGTTGATTAACACATTTTCCATCATGTCTTCATTATTGCTTTCACAGTTCATCCGGTTCTGTCTTTTCTTTAACGGATATAAACTGATTCGTTTTTCTTTGCCGTCTCTCCTCTCTCATTCCCAAACAAACCCTCTTCCACCTGTCCTGGACTTCTGTTTATCAGCCTTTGATCTCTCCTCGGGTGAACGGGTGGGGATGACCCCACCACCCCTATCGGTGGAACTTCACCTAGAGGCATGCATGCACATCCACAAACAAACTAATAAAACCGAACGAATTTCTACCAGCCAAAGCGTGCTCATCCTTTGGAATTCCAAGAAAGGATAATGTTGTAGTCCCGAACTGAGGTACACAGTAATGTCAACAGACGCTACACATCAAACCGGAAGTGGTCCACCCTCGACTTCGGGTGAAGGTCACGTGCGTGATTCTCGCAAATCGTCTCACGGGAAGCATGCGTGTCTGTCCCGTCATGTACTCATCTGTCATGTCTATCCCATAATAAACTATCCTTACTCGTCCCTTAAAATTTATGTAATTATTATAATTCATTTAATATAAATTTATGCTGCTATGGAAAACACAGATTGACTCAGCTTGGAGTCTCTCCTGCGGTTGCCTTGACCTGTTTGAATCAAATTATTTCCGGATGTTTGCCATCCTTTACTCCACCCCGGCTCAACCCCCAACCCTAGGGTGTGAAGTAATTGTTTTCATTGATATGGTGTGATCTGCAAGATCAAGCCCACAACGAGGCTTTGCCATACGAGACCAAGTCCTGCGTGGCGTGCATGAAAGCTCACGTGGAGCACAAGAAAGGGATGTGGGAGGGGGAGTGAGAACAGAAGGGGTCATCTGACATTGGGGATGGGAGGGTCAGTCTGTGCATCTTCAACTGAGCGCCTCGAGCGGCACCTGAGGTCGTTAGGATTGCTGGAGGGAGGCTCGTGCTAGGGGGATGATCCTCCCGTCTCTCTCTCTCTCCCCCCAGGCACCTTTTGTGGCTTGTATGTGATGACACCGTCGCGTGCGTGACGACCGTCCTCCTCCTCCTCCTTTTCCTCCTCCTCCTCCTCTCTCAGACACTCCGCTGTCCCCCACTGCCAAGGTCAGCACTTGTAGAGCGCGTGTAGACACCACGTGTAGACACCATGTGTAGACAGTGCCAGACAGTTCCCAAGCCCACACCAGTGAGAACAAATCCTCAGAGACAACATGGTGGTCGTGGCGGTGGAGATGGGTACTCAAAGGGTAGAGGGCGGGAGTGTGGAGGATGAAGAAATTAGGTTTAGGACACGTGTACAGTGGAGACATGCATCACATTGGCTTAACTGCGCGTTTCACCAGGCAACAAGTTTATTTACATCCCACTCGTGGCTCTTAGAACAAATACCACGACAACCACTATGCATATTAACGAACTGCAGAATAAATTTGAGGAACCAAGTTTTTAAAATTAACATGGATTTAGTAAAAGCTGCCAAATGATGGAACTAATCAATTCTCACTAAACATAAGCAGTCTTATTATAAACATCATTTCATCCTGTTTGCCTGTGTGACTGGCCTACATTATTATTTATTAATTTCATAATTTCAAGAGTTATCAAGAGCTAATAAATTGATGTTCCCCACCCTTAATAAAATTTTAGAATTTATATCTTTCAGAATAAAACAATGCAGTAATGTACATCTCTACATTTTTACACTTTTGCTCCTATCTTGGCTCATTCGGTATATTCCTATTCCGCTTCTGCAAGAGACAGATGCAGAGTATCGACAAGGATAAAGTAATTATGACAATCTGTAGACGAAATTCTTCATCCTCCCCCCCCCCCTCTCTCTCTCTCTATTGTACAATCAATGTTTACATCCCCCTGTCTCTATTGT
>SRHC01000722.1:0-90709 GCA_004794325.1 Pomacea maculata | reverse complement strand
GACAACTTTCATTATTTGTCTCACTGTTGCTGCAGTGAAGCTACGGAGACTGAAGAGGGTAGAAAAAAAGACAAACAAAAAAACAGAGGACATGTTCAGATCAATACAGCCTTTCTCTTCAAAGAATTTTTTTCTGGTACTGAAGAATGATTAGTATAGTTTCTTATATTCTTTCCTTAGTTCACCACTCATCAATCTGGGAAACGTAAAACACGCACGAACACACACACACAAAGAGAGAGAGAGAGGGTTGTCTAGCATCAATAACTTCCGCCTTATAAATAATCTCCCTTGAGGAATCTTGAAACTGTAACCAATGTATCGATCTCATCTTTTTATTTGAGAGACATTTTCTTCGACCTCTTTAAAGTATACGAACACACGTGTGTACAAGCAGGTGGCATGAACCAACTTAAACCCACACACACAAACGCATGGACACGAATAAACTAGTCTATAGGATTATTCAGTAATACGCGTTAAAAAATCTTCCCGACAAATAAATTTGTAGCAGAGCGTTTTCTTCCATTTAGGCTTCGCAATCCCGCACTCTTACTTCGTCTCTCCACTAACTCTTGATTTGATAAACTGTTTTGTAAACTGGACACCAGCCTTGTCTTTTTTTTTTTCGCAACTTCTCTTAACAACACTTCGCTATGTTTGCTTTTTAATCACTATTTCTTTTCTCATGGGCTACAAATGCACATGACAGTAGACTAGGAAATCCAAGAATAAAAAAAAAAAGCGAGGGTGTTTCTTATGAGCTTGGGCGCCCGGTAGTGTGGTCACCACTGGTGACACTCTGTGTTTGAGACAACTGTTCGCAGGAGTGGGCGTCGGGGCTTTCTCCGGTTTCCACCGTCTCCCTCTCATAGTGCGAAATCACCCCAAGGAGGAAGCACTTTCCTTCTAACTCAACCAACCAACCAACCAACCCTTCGTCTTTGAACTGTCTAGCTACGGGGAAGCTATTGTATGTCTGCCCCGCTGTCACAACTACTGATTTGAATAGACATTGCCCCGTATTTGCTATAGCACTTTGCCACCTCTTCGTAAACTGCGACCGTTATAGTAAGTGACATTTTTATGACATTTTTAACTTCATTTGACAGGCCTGCAATATGTTTGTTCTTCGCCAATGTTTCTAAATTGCTCATTAAAGACCGGTTGCTGCAGAATAACCAAGGGACGTAAAGCAACGACAACAGTAATGACACAGAGATGTCAGATGAGAGGATGTAAACACATCCGGGCACTCTCTACGTTTTCCGCTCCATCTTTTTTCAAAAACATTTGAACTGGTGAGAGAGAGGGAAAGAGATTTCACTTGTTCGGTCAATAACCAGCCGGATATTTCGTTGCCATGGTGAAGAAGTAAGAAATCATCGCTCCTATCACGATAACGGAAAATCCGTGTCACTGGTTTTTAAATATTTTTTTGGGGGGGAGAGGGGGATGGTAGGAGAGAGAAGCCTGCAAGGTGATAAAGCACGTGCGACTGGGATACTCGTCATCTTGCACGTGCTCTTTTCCTTATTTTCCTTTTGTTTGTTTTTGTTTGGAAATGCTGCCTGAGGCCATTTCGTCAATTATTTAGCTCGTGCCCAACACGCGCTCATCGGTGGTTAACGCGGAAGCAGGAGCTCAGTCTCTTGGTCACTTAGTTCTCTTTACTGAGACAGTAAGTTATATAGATAAGTGAAGAAAATCACTGTTGTATTATAAACTGTCGTAACGGTAAAGTATAAAACAAGCTAGGTTTCCTCGTGACAGATCTGTGTTGTAGTAAATCACTGAACAGGAAGTTTCAGGGTAGTCCATCAGAGCGAATTATTTTTTTACAATATCAAGTAACTGTGAAACAGGATACATCACATTTGAAAGCTTCTCATTCCTGATTTATTGAATTCCATTACTTCCCCCCCAAAGGTATAAAAAGTAGATGCTCAAAAAAAAAAACCCAGATGAAAGAAGATAATTAGCACTACATATCATTGGGCTATTAATAAACATTATCTAACCTAAAATGTAATATAAGCCACCACGAGAAATGAGGACAGGCAACAAATGAGATTGGAGTAAATCAACAATTTTGCAAGTAGATAATAAATAATGAAACAATGAATTTTAAAGATTACCTATTATTGTCTCTTCATACTTGAATGAGAGTATCATTTGGATCACCCTACTGCAGGAGTAGGGAACATATCCGGCTCGCGAAATCTTTTGATCCGGCTCCGCCCACCCCCCGGCCCAATGCAACCGTAGATTTCAGCAGCTCTATAAACTTTTTTTTCCCAGCAACACAAATTTATACTAAGTGGATCATATTAATTATGTAAATTTTCAGGGACAAGTAAGATCGAACGTCACACATGTCGGGACACGAATGCCTGGTTGGTTTAATAGGAAAGTGTTTCCATCTTACGGCGATTTCACACTATGGGGGAAGATCGAGGGAGTGGGGAGGAAACCGGAGTACTTGGAGAAAACCCTCGACGCCCAGCTCAGCAAACAGGTGTCACATACAATGTTCCGAGACGAGATCTGAACCCCGAGCCGCTCACTGAGGTGGTTTACAAGCGATTTTATTTTTGCATCTAGTTTGGTCTTGGTCTATGTGTTGGTGACATACTAAAAAAAAAAAAATGGAATAGAGCATAGAAGCTCCCTACAAGAGGTATTCCCTCTCTTCATTGTGATGTAGTTCTATGGTTGCCAACTTAGTGTAAAACAAGCGTACCAGCAGTTTCTCTCTCTTACACACAATTTTTGGTGTATGTTGCATTAAAAGCAATATTAATGTCAAACCTCATATGCACACCATGGTGGTTTAAGAATAGGCGCAACATTCACTGTCCTATAAAATACTGTTTTACTAACGGTTCTTGTGAAAGCCTGCCATTTATGGCAAACAGTTAAATGCAAGAACACAAATATATACCTCATTAAATACATAGTTTAAAATAAAATAGAGATTCTGTACAAACATGAACAATCTTGCACGATTGTTATAAAAATACAGCTTGCCTTTATTGAAGCCCTCTTTTTCTTTTCAATGCAATCAAACTCTGTAACATAACGTACGATGATGAGGGTCAGTACTTGTAGTCTTCACAATAGAAACACTTTTAAATGACTTCTGTTGAACCGTAGAATGTTACTTTCCAAAGTACTGCTAGAGTTCGAGCAATCAAATGAACATTTACAGGTCCCTATGCAACTTACATGTCTTTGATATGTTCTTTCTTATCCTTTACACAGTTGGTTAACTCTCACACCTCTCTTGTTGTAAGGATCATAGATGACATGGCCATTAAATGACCCATGCTCATCTCAAGAACTCAAACAGCAATGTAGACATGCTACCCTATTTGTGTGCAAAAGCACCCTCTGTACTAGGACTGCTCATAGCCCTGCAGAACAATATTTGGTTACACAGGAATGGGGTGAAGACGTTTGGCGTTTTCCCAGCAACTAAATCCCTCTAAATAGGTGCCACATGCACAGAAAAAAAATAGCATGTCTAAGATATGAGCCCAAGATAGACAATCCTCACTGTATTGGTGACAGGCACTAACCATTGTTTCACCAGACCACCCACCAGACTGAGAAAGGAGAGTGGCCTACTCTGATCTAGAGATATCACCTTTCTAATTACAGAACCCATGATTTATGATGTAAACTTCATCTGGGACTGAAAAAAAAAGGACTATATATATATATTTCACTAAAAACGTGGCATAACTTAATGCAGGCATGTTCTCTTATAATCCTTACAACACATGGGTAAAAAAAAAAACATTGTAAAAAAAATCTGCAAATACAATTTAAAAACATTCACAACCTTTGCCTTCGAAATGAATTATACATCACTGTTTCCCTTCGTGGCAGATCACAGCACCATGTCAATGAACACTTCTATGAAACATGAAAACAAGTCCATGGAATAAAATGTGACTTGCAAGAAAGTTGTTTTCTGCCCAGGGCTCTTATAAACATAGACTTCCAAGAAAGCCAGAACTCTGAACTCTTCTGGACTGAATCCAAAGACACGAATTATAGACTTTGTTTACAAGACCATCCATAATCGATATTCTAAAATTACTTGATTTTGTCTCACAAAATAGTATAAAGAATATATTCAAATAAAAGGATTATTCACAAAACTCCTTTACATATACTGTAAGCATCTAAAATTCTACAATAAACAAGTTTATAGTTTACCATGATTTTGTAACATTCAGGTTCCAGTCCTTAAAAGCTGTCTGGAGCCACATATGAAATGAGGCTTAAAAGTAACAGATTAAAGGATAATGAAAGTGAAATTAAAACCTGGGCTTAAATTATATATATGCTGACCTTCTAAACTGTTTCTAGTTAATGTTTTGTGTTTTTACACAAGTTCACTTATAATTGTGCCAAAAACATGGCTGCTCATCAGTACTCTTTTTGCAATACCATGTTACTCTCAGCTCATTCTTGTTATTGGTTCCTCTTTGTGTTTTTTGTATTGATTTTATTTTATGTTAGTACTGTTGTCTATTCTTTTATAGTTGATAGTTCATTATTTATTTTCCTGTCCATCATATGCCGTCTGTTTCGTTCTTGTTCTTATGTGCTAAGAGCATGCTCCGTAGGAGTGTGAGCATGCGCTTTACAACTTTTGTATTTATTATTATTACTCAGTGACTCCCATGCTTTGTACTCTTTTGCAAGGGAAAACAAGCCAACTCTAATTTGAGACATAGGAGGAACTGTTCTCTTGGTCATACCAGTTTCTTCACTTTGCACAACCTTCCTTGCAGTTATCAGGTTCAAAATTATATGGCACAATCCTCAGATTCACCATGCTGGCATTTTGAAAACCACACTTAGGAGAGTGAAAGCAAACACAGGTGGTAGATGATTTTGATGTCACCTGCCAAAAAAACATGAATACGGATTTAAAGATGTTAAATAAGCAGCCATAATTATGAAAAAAAATTAGCAACATAAAACCGTAGGCCACTGTCATCAGTTTGTTTTCTTCTTGCTTGCTGCATCTGAACAAGTGTTTTCTTTTACATTGCCTACCATACTATTTTGAGTCAGGTAAGATACATCAGTCATACAAGCAATGGATCTTGTCTCTGATCTTGAGGATATAGGCAGTAGTCGGCTTAAGAGACTGAAGGAAAATCTCAGAATAGCAACTAGAAGATTCACTGCAATTATAACAAGGACTATACACATGAAAATCACAAAAACTGTTGCTACAAAGGTGAGTTGATAACTCTGGGATGCCATGCTGTCTTTCACCTCTAAAACTAGAAGACAAAAAAATAAAAACCAAAGGAAAAATTATTTCTTTAAGTAACAGCTGGTTTAAACATCCACTCTCTAGGCTATAATTATTTTAAAACTTAAGTTTAAAAATCTGTCCAATAGCCCAGCATAAGAAATGATTTGCTCGTCTGTAAAACAGAAACACAGTAAATATTAATGTTTATAACATTAACAATGAACAGACTCATAAGCAAATGAACAAACTGCTCACAGAAAAATGAAGGTTAACTGTTACAACCAAATGTCCCTCACCACAAAATTTTAATGGCAACTTTTTATTTACATATACAGGTTTTAAATGATATTTTTTATAAATGATACATGAAGCTGTGTTAAACCAATGTTTTAGCAGTTCGTCTCAGTTGATGGCTCTTGGATCTTCCTTATTCAGGAAAAAAATCTTTACTCTTCCCTTCGGTGTCATTACTTCCTCTGTTTCCTTGGATAGCATCCATGACCCCACACCATATGCCAGAGTTGGAACACCTGTAAAATAACCTGATGATCTTGCACAAAGTGTAAGCGAACAAGCATTTATCATTTTACTAATTTCGATTCTCACCCTGCTCATTCATTTCTCTAAACTATACTTAATCACTATACCAACATCCAATCACATACCCACATCAATACACAATAAATGCATATGTAAACAGAGTCACACACAATGATGCATAAAGCAATGAGCTGTAAGCAATTCTAGAAGAAAGGAATGAGATAGAACAGAACAAGATGATTATTAAAAGTAAGCTAAATTAGAAAAATAAAATGTTGCACTCAGTGTATCACTTACCGAGATTGAGGACCTTAAGAGCAGTAAAAAAGCTGTCTTCTCCCCCTAGGTCTCTCTTAGGACTACGAGTACAGTGATATTTGATGAAAGGGTAGCAGCCTGTGCGCAGTACGTGATAGTTCACTCCCTTTACTTCCCAGTTGAAATGAGACTGGGCGAACTGATCATTAACCACAGAATTGTAGTATACACAAAACGATGTCCAGTGGGGGAGATCTCGCTTTTCAAGGTGAGCTGTTAAAACCTAAACAAAACACCCAAAGAGATCGAATGAGAATAAAAAAGAAAGTCTTGAAAGTAATAGGGTAAAAACAAAATGAAATGCAATAATCACTTTAAAAAGAGACAAGATTATAAGGTATTTTTTGCACTCTATAAAATGCTATATAAATAAAGATTTCCTGAGTAACACCCGTAGTATACTCTCAGACAAGACATTAGGCCTACTGAAGTTCTACAGCGACCATATCCTCCCAGAGAGCTCTAAGTCGAGACAAATGAAAAAAACAATGAAGAACTGAAGGCCAGCAAATTGCTTATCAAAGCAACCTTTGAAAATAGGCAATGATGTGGCCTGGGTCATCAATGTAGACTATTTCAAAGATTGACAACCCAAAGCCCAAAGAACTGCCTATGCACCTCTAGATGTAAAGCTTGTTTGTGGCGCTGGAACCTCTAGTTTGCTATTTGGAACAAGGTAGGTAACTCTAGGTACTGAGGTCAGAAACTATGGGTCATCTTGTATCCCTCAATTAGGTCACCCTTCAGCCTTCAAAAGGCTTAACAGTCTAAGCTTCTTAAGATGTTTGGCACACTCAAGGTGGGCAAGCTCCAATACTAACTTTGTAGCTTTACACTGCATGTTCTCAACCAACACGGCATCCTTCTTGAACACTGATGACAAAGCTACATGCCCATAGTTGAGATGAAGCCACACAAGACTGATATAAAGGAACATCAGTGATTGCCTGTCAACACAATCAAAGGAGCACTTAACAAGACCAAGTAACTAATCAGATTTGTTTTCTTTTTTACACAATGCTGAAAGAAATTCAGAATTAGGTCTATGTAGACCCCCCCAAGTCCCTTTCACATGCAGTTTCTGCCAGAGCAGTGATCCCTCATGAGGTTGTAGTTATGAAGCAAGGTGAAACATTGCCCCAGGGCAAAGTGGGGAAAACAAGGGCAAGCATCTTATCTCTGAAATTGGAAAGCAGCATACAGATCCCGCAAACACTGCTTTATATTATTTACCCTAAGCATCTTTGCCACTGTGTTTTAACTACCACCCCAGGGATAAAGCTACATATTCTTCATCTGGACACCACTTTATAAGGAGACAGGATGCTTTTCTTTAAGTTTCCCATGGTGCCCCAGAGCAATGATTTATCGTCAGTTCATAACTATGGCCCCTGATGGGCATGCAGGTTTGCCTGAAGCTCCTATCATCCACCAACTGACCATGGCTGAACTTGGTGTCAAACATTCGGATTAGGCTTTGGACTACATATGAACAGAAATTTATCTAGAACATTATGCTGTGGAATCTCACTGAGAATAGCCTTCCAATCAGACAAATGTTGTTAATCATCCCATGCTGCCTTCAGTTTCTGGGAAATCCTTGACCAAGTCTAGTATGTCATCTCTGACTCCATAAGTCTTCAGCTGTGAAAGATGTATATACACTGTCAAACACTTTGGTAATCAAAGTAAATAACACCAATACCATTGCCCTCATTGACTTGTCTTGACCATTCACTAACACAAGCACTTAGGTGGTACATGAGAGGCAAGTGATACAATTACATGTGCTTGAGCAATCCGTCTTCAGACAATATTCTTGATTAATATCAGGCTAATTGGGCAATAGTCTGCTGAAATAGGTTTGTTTACTGTCTTAAAGAATGGACTCTTTATTAAAGAGTGGGCTGGTATGACCATTCTTCCTGTCCCTCGGGAGATACTCTTCATTCAGAGATTCTATGCCAGAGGCCTGCAAAGCTGTTTACTTTCTTGCAGTAGCTTAAGGTGGAGACCATCAGGACCCTGGACTTTTCAAGGGTTTAGTTGCATGAAGTGCATTAGAATTTGCTAGTTCTTCATCCTCCTAAAACTGAAGAATGTCTGAGGCATCCTCTTTAGTGAACACACTAACAAAAAAGTCACTGAAGACTACCTTCTGTCAGCCAAATAATGATGCTGTCTTGTTTCTGTAAATCTACACTACCAGACCTGGTCCCTAACTATCAGTTGGCATACTGAAGGAAGACTTTAGAACTACTAGCTGCTCAATGGTGCAATTTCCTTCATTACTTCCCATTTGGCCAGACTCTGGATTTTGGCATAATCCTAATAGTGTCTCCTTTCTCTGGTTGCCTAAGCTCAAAAGCTTATTCAATCAAATGGGTTATGTTAAAAACAAACAAATTTTTTTTAATTCACCCCAGTTTATGCATCTTTTTCATTTCATGCAAATGGATGGTGGAGGTATTTAAAATGTTATGATCATTTTGATAACAACCACTTGAAAGAATGTAGATATAAAGTCTCTTACATGCATGCACAAACACACACACGCTCACATGTGCACACCTCAGAAGCCAGTGGCTTTATGGCATGGACACCCCTTGAAGCAATCAACAGCCTGATGGCGTTGTTGATTTTTGTTAGCATGCCAACTTTGATAACTGGTACATGTGACACATCTCAAAAACTCTCAGAAGTACTACTGGTGGCAATACTCCTGTGAAATCTGACTGTAATAGGGAGAAAATTGTTAAATAAGTAAGAAATGCTACCAACAAGTCAAACTGTAATTTAAAGCAGGTGCTGTATGCAATTATAATTTAAAGCAGCATACTGTCACTGCATACAGATGAGTGCACGCACACACACATATCACAGCTTCTCTTGATGGTACACTTTAAGTAATTTTTTCATCACAAAAGCTAAACCAACTATGCTTCCATTCGTGCACTTTTTAAAAATCTGTTAAAACTACTAAAACTTATCTCCTTCCATCTTAAAATTGAAGTTTCAATATAGGTTTTACTATTTATAAAAAAGGAATTTTTAAAATTATTATTTGTGTAGCCTTTTAAGTCTGCTCTTCACTTTTTTGTATTGTTGTTTACTCTTTAATGAGTGCCCTATTATTTTTGTATAATTTTGGTACACATTCAATATAGCTACAAATCTAGAAATAAGAGGAAGGTGTAGCCAGCGTTGTAATTATAAAGTTTTTTTAAACAAATTTATAACGACGGGTTTCTAATGGCATTCCATGCATCAATGTGGGTTTTTTGACACCTTTTCTGTGTCGTTGCCTACAAATTTGTATCTGCGTAGGTTTTGTTATAAGGCGTCAACTGCTTCTTTACGGCGTTATTTGGGAAAATTTATTATCAACCGTGACAATCTAAGTCGTTATAATCTAATGAATTCCATCATTGAACGAATCCGTTGCTAAAGGGAAGTTTCATAGGTTGGTTGTGATTAGTAACTTGTTGAGCTTGGAGTTTTCCCAATGTAGTGAAAGTAAAAACGGTCACCTTAACATCGTCAGAACCTACATTATTTTGATTACGTGGTAAAGACAATGAACAATTGAAAAAAATCTACATGCATAAGCATTTCCTAGTAGATTACATAATATTCAGCTGGTGAAATATGGTCAAAAACTATATCATTACAACTGTCTTGTACTTGCAAGCAGCCCGCAGACAACGGTTTCTCCAGCCACTGGCCAGCTTAACTCTTGAACCATTTCAGGATATCATGCTTTGTCTTTTAGAAATTAAATTACAGAATAATGCAAGCTAAATTGGATTACGTGGAACTAGTTTCAGAATAAAATAATAAAATGGGGCTCTTTTTAGATGTTAGTAAATTAACGATCTACCTATTTATGTTGTTTCACTGCTTAATTATATCGACTCACAGACACGCAGCAATTCCGAAATGGTTCCAATCTCTACAAGATCCGCTGCAAGTCATATGACTGACTTGGTGCTCAATAATTCCTTTATTAGTAAGTCGTCAGACTTAGCAACCCAACCCAGTATCTCATTCACTCTTAAATTGTGAAGCCTACACCTTACACCAAGATGGGGGCATGTACTACCACGACGAAAATCTTCTTGATGATTATCAGTTTCGTGTTTTGGGTAAGTATTCTTTAGGTTCAGAGGGTAAATATTTTGCGTTGGTGTTGTCAGATTTTTCAATTCTGTGATAGTCATAGTTAATGAGGATAATGTTAGACGTCTGTAATTCACTAATGAGAGTTAACAGAAGAGGTTTGTTATTATGGATGTGGAGTAAAATTTATCTGTCTTAGTAAATAACATATTGCTGATTACAGTCTATTTACTTTTTTTTTATTAATGCTATTGATAGTTCAAAGGTTAGGAAAAAAAAAAAAAAGGAAGCGTTTGTAATACAATTTAAGGACTACGATAAACACTACAACAAAGAACTGTTTCAACAGTAAATCTGCAAAAACTGGGGAGTACATTAGTTTCAGAAGGAATTGTAAGGTACATCATTTTTCAAAGTTATAAACAATGCAAACACTTCACGTATTTTTATTATTCTGAGAATGTTGCTGTGCAATATTTTGTATATCACACGTTATTTAAACAAAAGAACCCAACAGAAAAGGTTAAAAACTGTTTAAAATTGGTGTGAGCATTATGTGAGGTCTGCAAGGAGCTCTTGTGGAAAAAAAATGTGTTACCATTGTGTGTGTTGTTTTATACTTAGTTCTTTTCTTTTTAAACACGTCAGTGATAAATCTCTTTGTGTCTCTTTTTACATTATAATCTGTATGAATACACTTTTGATACATTGTCCGATTTTTTCACATGGTTAACTGCATAATAAGAAAACAGAAGATTATTGTTTTAAAAATCGAATCAGAAATTATAGTCTTCAATAAAGTAGTGTTATGAGTAATAGTTAAGAAACTGTTATGATGGGAACATCCTTATTAAAACAGTAAGAATAAAAATACTTGTGATTATATTTATAAATGGATATTATAGGAATAGAACGTTTTTGATACATTGAAAGGGTTCCAGAAGATTTGGAAAGTAAAAAGGCAGAAATTTGTAAATATGATTTAAAATCAAGCAAACGTACCATTGTTGGAACCTTTGCAAGACTTTTTTTGTCTGTGAATATCATGGTTTTTCTCCTATTATATAATCTACTTAAAAAATGATGTTTTTAATGTGTGCAATCTTTTAAAATACAGGGTGCAGCAGTTGCTCTTTGCTTCATCAGTGCCTGGGTTTTCAAGACTTACAATGACTTTGGCCACCTAACAGAATCTACACTTATTCTGCTGCCAGCTAGCATTGTGCTAGGCATAGGCATTTTCATGTTCATTGTGGGCTTGCTAGGGTTCATCGCTGTCTGCAAGGAGCACAAGTTGCTGTTGTCCATAGTAAGTAATGCTAGAAGTGAAATAAAATGTAAGTTTTCTAAAGAGTTTTTAGTACAAGAACGTACATTAATTTTAGTATCATACATTTATTCAGTATCTTGTTAATGGTATCAGCACTAGAGTAACACTACAGTTATTTAGTATCTTGTTAGTATTACTGGAAGCTGAGTACTCTTTTCTTCCAGTTCTTCTGCCTCATCCTGGTCATCTTTCTGGGAGAGGTAGTGGCAGGAAGTCTTGGATACGTCTATCGCAAAGATGTGAGTGTTATACCATTGTCTTCTGATTTGACTGTATTAGTAATCATATTTATCTGTTTTTCTGGCCCTTTACATGCATAGTTATTATTCATGTTAAAATATGGTTTATATATAGATTTTTAAAAAAGTTTGGAGACACCAGTAATGTTTAGCAGGGTACTGGCATTGCCAGGGTGATGTCCCCTCTACTCATGTCTGTGAGGGTGGAGGGCATCCACCTGGCAGATTGAAGGACAAAGAGGGGAAGAACAACATACACCAGTGGTGCCCAACCTTTTCTTTCCTGAGGGTCACATTGGACTTGATGTAAAATCTTGCGGGCTAGAACATGGCAATTTTGCCAGAATCATGACGTTAAAAATGAAATTATGTTGTCTCGTTAAAATGAGCGGGCCAGATGTTTAAGTTTGTTTTTGGAGTCTGGCGAGAGGAAATGATGGAGTTAATATTGTTGATTTTACAGATTATAGGGTCCAAAAACTTAAACCAACACAATTTTTGTAATGGCAGGTTGAAAAGACTGTTTCTGATGGTCTCACCGATGCATTGAAAAATTACAATGACACCAACAAGGCTGGCCAGATTGACTACCTTCAAAAAGAGGTCAGTTATCAACATGGAAGAAAATAACCAGCTCAGTTCTGATAAGCTTAGGATTGTGTCAGCAACAGTTACAAGTTCTTGTTGATCCTGTTTCCCCCAGCCTATCCATAAGCCATGAGTCTGAAGACATTCTAAAACCCTTTAGGATCATGAAATGGTTGAGAATATACAAGAATTATAAAAAAGGTACAAAAATATAGTTGCCTATCTTGTCATCTTAAGAGAAAGTGGGGAGTTTGTAAGCAAAGCCTACCTGCAATCAATCAACAATCAGAATAGATAAATATGTACCATATTGTGAGTTCCAAGAGTGTTAATCACTATAATTTCAGCTAGTGACAGGCAAGTACCATAATTCCACAAGGGTGTAGCATAAGTTATTGTCTCACTGTAATAAGAATAATAATTGTAGAGCATGTTTCCTGATGTGGAGGTGGGCTTATTATGTTCAGTTTTCTTTTTCCTCAGCTGCACTGCTGTGGTGTGCATAATGCCAGTGACTGGACAATGTACCCTTTCTCAAAGATGGCTGTTCCCACCTCTTGCTGTAATTTGACACAGGTTTACAATACCACTACCTGTAATACTCAGATTGGAAACAAAGACATCTACAATGAGGTCAGGCATCAACAGTTGGGTTTTTTTTTCTATTTTGTGCATTTGGGAGCCAAAGATTGAGCTAATTCAGATGGGCACTTGGCATTGATGAAACTAGGTGTGGAGTATTTTGAAATTAAATAACAGTCATTGATGGATGTATATAAGTGTGTAGAATGTGGTGGATAGGTAGCACTTTTTAGTGGTGTCAATTTTTAAAAAGATTTTACTATAATATTCATAAATGAATGCTTGCCAGTTTCTGAAGAAATAAACAAGCTGTGTGTGTCCACATGTATGCGTGTGTATGTGTATGGGTGAATGCATGCTTTTTGAATTGTCAGCTCAAAAAAATTATCCTTTTCTGGGTATTCCCAGAGTGTGCGACATTCTTCATGGTTGGCAAAAGGCAGCCTTTAAAACCACATCATCTATATAACTATATGCATTCTTTATCTTAATCTAGAAAGGGTATTATTTAAACTGTAAAATGCTATTGTAATGATGCCTTCTGTTCATTTTTATATCATATACTGACATCTTTAAATAGATCGATAACACTCTTTTTTGTATATAAAGAAAATAGTCACACATTGCCAAATATAGCTAGCGTATTTAAAGTTAGGCTATCCATGCCATAATTTGTGATACTAAGCTTGCATCCCTTTGACTATAAACATCAACAAATAAGTGTCACGTTCCTTTTGTTTTGGTTTGTGTGTGTGTGTACTACAACAAATGTGAGCAGACTTAACATAAGATATAACATTGTATACGGTTCCCAAGGTTAAATAGGACTAATCATATAGAACTTGTAGTCCACAAATATGCTGGCAGTTATATTATTTTTACTTTTCACAACTTTGCTTTCTTACCTTAACTCTGCCATTACTTAGGCCTTTACTCATTTTACTGCTTGGCGGATGTGACCACATTCCAAATAATTTTGGGTAAATCATGTAATAATTGTAAGAGAATTTTTATGTGCTTTCCCCATGTTCCCTAAATAGGGAACCTATGATTTGCTGGCTTGATGCATAGCAAGCTCCATTCTGTTGATGTGATATGGTAGACTACTAATTTTGATGTATAAAAGCCTTCCTTGGTTGTCCAACGTTTCATCCATAGACAAGATGTAGGAGTTAACATCTTTTGTCACAGGGCTGTCTAGATGTCCTGGAGCACAAGTTTATTGTCAACCTGATCTACATTGCCAGCACTACAATATCCTTTGCTGTTATTCAGGTTAGTAAAAGCACTTGACCTTTTTCCTTTACAGTCAGTGGACTAGAATTGTTGCTTATTTTTATGGATGGTGATCTACAATTTTAGTAGAGTAGAAATGACTACCTGTTTTCAAAAATAGGACTGTGCTGTTAAAAAAAAATGTGATTTATCTTATGATGGTAACACTTCTCTTAATTTAATTAATTCATTCTAACAAAAATTTACTCATGACTTCTTGATCATAATCTTTGTCTACTTGTAATAAAAAATAAATGTTGTTTATTAGTAAAATCCATTTTTGACTTGAATATGACCTTAGTCATAAAATTCAGTTCAACTTAAAAATGCTTTAAAAGTTGCATAGAATTAATCATATTGTATTTTCTTATGTTTTGAAAGTATTCTGCGCTAATTTGCCTTCATAATTTTATGCTGCAGGGTTAAGACTTTGCATTTTTTTTTCCTTATTTTGTTCAGAGCCAATATGGTATGAAAATGTACTTATGCATTCTAATATCTGTACATTATATTTTATTTCTTATATTTACTTGAATGTGATTTTATTAGATTCATCAGGAGCAACTAAATTTGTGCAGATTCTGGGATTGATCAGTGCTTGTATCCTGATCTGCCGAACTCATGAGGTGAAGTACGACCGCCTGGAGAATGCACAGCGCAACGGTCTTCGGGTCTGAGGTGTGGGACCAGCAGGTGCAGTGCTGACAAATTTACTGTCTGGTCCTACCCCTGCTGTAGAGCAGGCATCTCTCATTTGGAGAAAGCTTCTTTTTGTCTTCTGTCTGTCGTGAGGCACATATTTTGTCTTTTTCTTGTTTTATTGTAGTCCAGACAAGACTTATGCAGATATTTGTTTCCAGTGTGTTGCATGTGGTATTATTGTTGCTAGAGGTTGCATTTTATATTTATTGTGCCAGACATTATTTTCCACGTGTGGGGAAGAAGCGAGCAGATGTGGGATGTTGGTCATTTCCATTGAGGCTCTTTTTCTGGATTGTTTCACTGGGATGAGACTAAGACTATTGTGTATCATTAGAGATAATAGGTGATTGGAGAAAGGGTTAGTCTGTTGGATAAACATATTTGGAAAGATCACTTCCTCACTAGATGGATCTCATTCTGTGTCCTAATAGCTATACTTCAATGGATTTTCAATTAGTTGTAAGTATTTTATCTTTCTGCACATTATGCTATCAAACTTTGGATTGTAGTGTATTGACTGCATGCATCAGGGAAAGCCCTGCTTACCGGTGATCGCCTCCACTTATTTATTACTGACTGGTAATTGCAGAACTCCTACTATGAGGTAGTATTGGGAACAGATGACGTCTAGGCAGGCTTATGAATAACTAGCTTTTAATGTAAGACATCATTGTCACAAAATTAGCAAAATAAAGATGAGGTGCATGGAATGTGTAAACAGCTGTCTGTGAGGCAGCTGAAGTGTTGGATTAGACTGTCAGGCACCTTTGGGACATTACTGAAGGGAGAGAACTGCAGAGATAGATTTGTGACTGGATAGCTTGTGATGTTTTTTCCTACTTTAACCAGTTTGGCCTTGGAATTGTTACAGAGAAACACAGATTGACCATTGTATCAATGTTTGTGTGTGGACAGTTATCATGATATAAAAAATATGAACTTTTAATTAAATCATAAAAATCTGTTCAGCTGCTAGACATTCTGGTAAGATAGGAATCTTCTTTCCATGTTTTCAAAAATCCCTAACAAAATCTTTGGTATAATGCAGGTAATTATGCTTAATTTTTGGACTACCTAAAGATACACAGTATTTTCCCAAAATTGCAAGTAGATTTTCGACTTGAAATATGCATATTACAGACAGGCTGGTGCATCAAAGTAGACAGTATTTTATTTTTGAAGAAGCTGAACATTTTGTATCTTAGTATTTCAGTGGCAATACTCGCAAGCATTGGGTGCAATCTCACAAACCCAGAAGAGATTAGATTTGTTTCTCAATTTTACTATTGTTTTGAGGGTTGCTACTAACCCATGTTGCTTCATTATTTTGGCATTCTCTGTGTTATGTAAATTAGTTGCTTTGTAATAGCTTACATAGTCAATAACTCACCATGAAAAACATGTTAAATTATTACCTGTGAAGAATTAAGATATGCAAATTATTACCACCGACATCTAAAAAAGCAGATTCTGTTTCATTTCGAATGTAAAAATTGACATTGTGGAGTTTTCCTTGATCTGATGTACACATACATGTTCGTATCAGTCACAAGTCCAAGCAGGGTACAAAAGTAGCAATGTCTTTTAAAGAATTAAAAAATCCACTTTAAAGACTGGACATTGTATTGGAAGTCTTGTAAACATGACAACAGTGGGGGAGCAGATCGAGATCTGGAATCTGTGATAACTGGTGCAATACCTCTCAGCTGACCCATTTTTTTCACTAGATACTTATGGAGGGACTGGGCAGGTAAGGTAGTGACAAAGATGCACCAGTCTCACAATAAACTGGCCATGAGAAAAGTGGGATCTCCACTCCCCAACAATTAAAAAAATAGTTTTTTTTTCTACCACTGTTGGCACGTGCTGTGGTTTAGTATTTGGACAACCTGTAAGATTGGGACAGCTGATAGCATCGAACGAAATGACATATCTTTTCAAACGCAACTAGTGTATGTTGTAACACATTCAATTTAAATATTATTGTATATAAGAATGTGTAGAAAAGCATGTGTGAAAGACTTTTGTGTTAGACCTACATATTTAATATTTTTGTGATTTTAGGTTGGTTTTTTTTGAGCTTCCCTTTTATCACCTTGTAATAGTTTTTCACTTTGCTGGAACAGAAATATGGTTGGGTTTTTTTCATGTAGGATGAATAAAATTGCTTTAAAATGTTTGATAAAACGGTACAAACGGGAAGGTGCAAATGTAAGCCTGATGTTAAAGAATCTTTACACATAATTTTTATTAAAAAGTTTCCATTTAAAGAATGCATATTTACACAGTTTAGATACCAATAAGCTAACAGAAATTACAAATATAAGTGGTTTCTTTAAACTGGATGTATAATCTAACATTGGTGGGCTATGACTCTTGTGCCACAGTGCTAGTGCCAGATCCCACTTTTTTTAGGACATGAACATAAACAGTGTCCTTCATGCTGGAGACCAGTATGTCATCCTGTCAAGAATTCTTAGCAGGAAATGGATTGCATTGTGATATGTGTCATTAAGTGTATTTCAGCACTTGAAAGAAATTTTTAATCAGAAAATCTGACAATATCTCTTAATTTTAGGAACTTTAAATGAGCTGTGAAAAGATTTTACTGTTAGCAATGAGATTTCTATTCTGCAATGAAACGTGTATATATTTTTATTTTTTCTGAAAAGTGCTGCACTCCTCAGTAAAATTAATAAATGGATTTTTTCTACAAATTTGATTGCTGTTATGATCTACTGAACACAGATGTCCAGATAACTTGACGAAATACTGGACAATAACCAGCTAGCCAAAGCTCTGTCTGTGGAAATGGAACGGCCTTGACATAATCCTGTGAGCACCTACATAGATTTCAGGCACACATGAATGCAAGCATACCATACATTATGCTGCTTCCTGTTACAATGACACATTATTATATGTGCTAAAACAAAAGTTTGAGCACCTTACTTAAATACTCCTTTGAACAGGTGCGACAGGAAATGTGCTTCTCTCAGCTGTACGACCTCCGACTCTCAAACATATCTTCCACACTGATGAAATGTAGTGATAGAAGCCAGCTTTTATTTTTGAAAACAAATTATTTAATATAGCGTGAAGTGACTACCCTAAACCCATAAAAAAGACAAATCCAACAACAGAAATAATTATTCTTTAAAGGCACCAAGAAGTAATGGCAATAACCAACTTTATTAACCTTGGTGTTGGCATTGTAGTGACTGTGTAAAACTAGTCGTGAAATGCACAAATACAAGTGATAATAAAAATCATATCAACTGCACTTTATTCAAATGCTGCTGTGAACATATATGTTAAAAACATTACACCTGTTCAACAATAGGTTCTGGTAGAAGACTTGCCTTGTCTGAAATGTCAGTATTTCACCCTGTTTTTTGTTTTTTTTTTAAATCCTGGAAGTAGATTGCAATGGTTGTTGTGTTGGTTGTCAAAGGGTTGAGGCCGAAACCCAGACATAAACGTCCTATCACCTCCTGTTGGGTTTTTCTTTTTCTTCTTTATAATGGCAGCAAGGAAGGGCGGGTTAGAGTAGCATAAAAAAAAGTAAAACAGACCTCAGGCATACGTGTGGTTCTTTAGGTGTCGATCAGACTGCACCAAGTCAAACTTTTTGTTTTCTTTGATTCTGATCAGCAGAGCGTACACAAACAGATTTGTGTGAGGGCCTGCATTATCAGGTACCGACAGGAGTGATCGGTGGAGGAAAAATGCAACTTGGCAAGGATCCAGATACCATCTTGGGGGCTTGGCTCTACACACGATAAATAAGTAAACCGATCAGTGTCATAGCCCACATTAGGTACACATGCACTTGAGGAAGGTTGAAGACTATGGATGACACTTTTCTGGAAACCGAAAGAGTGTGATGACTCGGGTTATGGGTGAGAGTCTAGGTTATTAGATATTAAAACATACTCTACATTTGTATAGCACGGTGCCATTAATAATGTTCTCTGCCATTTACAGCTAAAAGGGAAACAGATCGATCACACATCAGCCTTTTGCCGTGTGAACACTACTCTCTTCATGCACACTGTGGAGGAGTATCCAAAGAAAAGTCGACTGTCTGCTCAGTAAAAAGGTGTCTTGTCTCCGAGAGCCGAATTTCAAATCCACGACACCCTACAATGTTTAGGTAACGGGCGATTTAGCCACTGCGCCATCAACCGCCGCAGATATTAGATATTCGTAACATGGACTTACTTCACTAACCCTTTTCCTGTTTAGGGTTGTCTGTGATGGCATCCGCGATAATTACCTATGTTATGATGCCCTGGGCCCCACCCAAAGCGTACCTGTGATGGCGTTCAATCAAGGGTGGGTGTCAAGGCTATGACCAGGTAAAAATTTCACTGCTCAACCTATGACGGCGAAGAAAGTGTGTGGCACGTGAGAATGAGTGCGTGGTTGCATGAGCGACTGGAACTATCTGGAAGGACGAATGAGAACCAGTCGTTCGCTTTCCGAGTTGCCGAGACACGCTGCACGTGGGGAGTAGCGACTGTGACGCAAATACCGATAGGTTTTATTTTTCCGTTTTGTGAAAATAAACTCCAGTTTTTTTTAAACTTTGTTTTGAAGACGCAACTCGAATCTACTAAGGTTTACAATTTGTTATTACACTATTTTTGTTTAAGTGCAGACACAGTTTTTGGAGGGAGAGCGAAAGGTCAGCGCTCACCTGGAGAAAGAACCGTTGGCACAAGACCAACCCTTCGCAACGGACCCAGACAAGCGATTTTCGACGGGGATTATACTCAGAACAGCACCTCGTGTGTTCTATTACTGGAATAAATGTTTCTGGAAGTCGAAATCTTGGGAGCCGGAGTGTACACGGGAGAACCTGTCTCTAATACCAAGCATGTGACTTTGTCTCACCACTGGGAAAATCCAGTGAATTAACTACGTGTGAGCATAAGCTGGTGAGGATGTGAGAAAGAGAGCATTTAGTGATTAGTTTTATTTTGTGTGTGCGTCGTGGTCGTGGGAAATTTTCTTTCCAATGTTGACAAGTCCCGCAGAGCTTTTATTTTGTGGAGCGAAAGGAGTGGGAGGATATTTAGCGCATGCGTAATTGGGGGTGCGTTTACGTGTGAGGTGACAGTGGCCACATGGCAGCTACACTAACGGTTAATGGTCATCAACTGTCAAAGTTGGTGGATTCCTTTTGGCCTCGGTAAATAAAAAGGCAAGAATGGCTAATTCATACTGATGGATGACTCTTCAAAATACCCGCTGAATATCTTAGCCCGTTGTGATTTCAGTCTGGTGTAGTTAACGGAAAAAATCCAGGTTATACCCCAGCTGCCCTCCCAGAGAACATTTATCATCCAACTGACGATGTAAAAGTCGATAAGAGCCCACGTGACTGGTGCCGTACCCAGAAAGAAATACGTTCGCTCAGTGGGGACAAGCAAGTCAACAGAAAGTGTCTACCCACATTTCATACACTCAACTGACGGGGACAACAAAAGACGATGACGGGAGGTCAAAATGGGATCGCTCAGTCCTCGACTTTGAATGATTCTTGTAAAGCTGCCAAGACCACAGACCCACCGCGGTCAACATTTTCATCTTTACAAGAAGGAATTAAGTTCATTGCAACTCACTAACTCTCCCCTGCCCACCATCAAAATCCCCCTCCACTTTGGAGATTTTATACCTTCAAACACTGAATTACCAAAAAAAAGTATTTAAGCATAACCAAGGGATATATGCACGCGATAGCCAGAGTCAGTGTGGACCATCAAAGAAAACCAGAGATAAAGGAGAATTTGACACAAAAGCTCTATTACTGACACCTTGGAACAGATTATCTGAGTTTTGAAAAAAAAGCTGCCTCCTTGCTTTCCATATTAACCTCTTTGAGGAAACAAGATGCACTTCTTATGAGTCCGCTCATTTAAAAGTATTTACACTCGGCTTAGCCTTTAAGAACAGATCAGCTATTGATTAGCGGTACTAATTACACCTCTTAAAAACATGAAAATCACCTATTTCCTGCTGATTTTTGAAAACATATACCTTGCTTAACAAGCAACGGCCGCAGTCTATGGGGAGGTAGAGTGTAGGCAGGTGTCGGTAGGGACCATCCCAGTCTACCCCTTGTTGATAGCAAGCGTACAAACATTTGCATGTAGATAGGATCTCTGTATACCACTTACTCTAATGGAGAGCCTATATACATTGTGCCTGTAGATACGATCTCTGTATACCCCTTGCTGATGGTAAGACATCGAGCAAAAGAAAGTAAACTATCCACCCTAACCCCTTCTTCCCCACCTTCCCCATCCCCAACAAAAAGGATCTTGCGCAAGTGGGAGAGAGGTTTGCTACAATATTTTTATAAACAGTCCTGGTAAACATATGTCAACATTCTCTGCAGCTTTGTCTGCCCCAAGGTACAGGGTGACTTGGCGCAAGAGTTGGTTCCCTTACTCGGGTGCTGTCCCCTTTCAGCGGTGCAGGTAGTAGGAATCTTTGGGTGGAGGGGTAAGTGGAAGGAGAGGAGACAACACCCGTGGCCTTATATACATATCGTTTTCACGGTCTGCCACACGCACTTTCCCCTCCAAGACACAAACTTGACTTCCACAATCTTGAAAACGCATCGTTCTGGAAGAGCACAGAGGTTGAAAGATCATCAACAATGTACAACCTTATTCTTTCATACCTATAGTTGGTTGATATGATCCAGACTTTAAAATTTAACAGGAGATACGGGGCAGGTCTTAACAGTTCAGTCGTTTGGTTGTCTGTAACCTGCTGACTTGTAACTCATAATGTTACTTGTGTTCTGTTGTAGGACACATTACCTATGATCGATGACTGAATTTTCCGATAAGATATCGGAGAGTGAAAAAAAGCAATCACAGGATAGTTTGTTGTTCAAATAGACGATACATATAGTTTGTGTTTCTTATTGGTTGTCTTTGGATAATGTTGACGATTGTCAGAAAAGACCTTTATTTTTATGTAAGTATTTTATAATGGACTTAACAGAATATTAATAATTCACATCGCGAGGTCACTTCTAGAGATAGGAGAATGAGTGTGCGTGCAAGTGCGTGTGTTCGTGTGCGGGTGGGAGTGTGGGTGTGAAGAGTTATTGTCCTGGCAAAGAAAGTACCCCGAGTGCACGATGTATGTCCTGCTCAGGGGTACATACCGTGTAACTGAAAAAGCACCCCCTTCCACACATACCCCACTCCTTATCCTGTGTTCTCGCCCCTTACTTGTTCAAACGTCTCCTTTCATGCTCACCTTTATATCTATTTACATTTCCGAGCGTACAGTATATAGACTGGCCTTACATCCCTTTTGACATGACACGTACTCCGGCAGTTGTACACGCAGCACTTTAGAAACATTTTGTCGTACACAAACCGCGAGCAGCAGTCTTGCTGAACTATATCTCCTACAGTACACTAGGTGTACACATAGATATATATCTGCGATCTTCATGCTGCAGTAGTTTTTGGTACCTACATATCTGCTTTAAATCAGATGAAACATATACAGCATCGCAGCATTTGACGACGACGACGACGACGACGACGACGACGATGATGATGATGATGATGATGATGATGATGAACAATGTAATTTAGAAATTCATCCATTATCACTATTATCAAAATTAAAATCAGCAATACTAACTCGAAAAAGGTGTGCTGGAGCTATTTACCAATCATTAGAGCATCAGAGTAAAACCCACGTGCGGCGGTGTCGTTGGCTGCGAATCTGACTGCATGACGTCGACAGGACAAGAAGGGGAGTGCGAGCGTGGGCGGGGGAGAGGGAGGGGTGTACGGGACGATTGACGTTTCGTCAGAAGGGGGCGGGGCTTGGCCCCGGTGTGAGCGGACAGACCTGTGGGGTCAGATGCACCAGATAAATATCTAAAATATCTTTGCTCCTAAACTTGAGCCATCCAGACAGTATTACCTACCCACACTTTGTGCACCCGACCCCAGGCTCCTGGCGTCGACTATCGTGAGAAACACGCACACACGCAGTGCGGGCACACAGGCACACGGACGATAGCCCTCTACCTCGCTCACCTGTCCTACTCCTCGCCGAGAGTTCGTAAACATGGGGTAGATGGTCTCCATTCAGCAGCAAGCTATAACAGCTCGCGGCAGTGTCTTGGGTAGTATTCGTTGTTCCTGAAACTACAAGTGGTGTACCCCGAGTGCGGAGGCAACACTCTCTTGTGTCCATCATTCCGAGGGCTGTGTGCATTTTTGTATGGACCACACTTATTTCGGACAGAGGGAGTAGGGTTCTTTCAGTACTATGGTGCTCTCCCAGGCTGCACTACGACATGGAAGTGAACTGATCCAGTGCCAGCCGGAAGCCACCATTATGCCGACGATTAGACAGTTCGGCACTTGATCCCACTGCCTCTTCGAATCTGACGGAGAGGTGGAGTCAAACTGGTAGTGGGTCGTGAGAGAGAGAGAGAGCAAAAAAAAAAAAAAAAAAAATCCGGGGTTCTGCATCGAACTCAGGACTCCACCATCTCACACCCACACCCCAGACCGCCCAGCGTGACATCACGAGACGAAAGAGAAGGAAGACAGCTGACAGTTGACAGTGTCAACATCCCCGCCACCCATCACAGGCCTTAGCTGATGGGGGGAGTGTTCCAGACATGTCACGGCTGCTCATTGTCTTCATTGTCTTCATCGTATTCTCCTCCTTACCTCGGTGTGCTTCTCGCTCATCTGCTCACCTGGTGACCTCCACCGCTAGCCTCCAAGACGACGTTCAGGTGGAGGAGAACGTTGAGGAGGACGGGGTCAGCGAGTGCAGCGACAAACCACACACGAGCAAGGGGGAGTGTTGTGCTGACCGCAAGCTGAGACAAGAGATGAGTTGTATGAGACACGAACTAACAAAACTGAGCAAACAGTTTCAAAGTCTGGATTTGGAAACTAAAAAATACTTTTCAGGTAGGTGCTGAAGTATTATTTTTATGTTGGAGAAATATTCTGATATTCCTGTGCATTTGTATTTTTTAAAAATTTTTATTGCTACGTGCTGCATACACACGTGTGTATGTGTATATGTGTTTATTGAAACTAAGATGCATGCTTATGATCCATGAGGAAGATCCAAGTATTTGTGTGTGTGTTCATGAATGCCGACACGTGAGTTCACAAGGGTGACACTTTTATATAAAGTATCTACAAAGTTATCTAAGTATGGTCCTGTATTATTTTCTGTAGTACCAACGTCTAACACTGTGTTTCTTGCATGTTATAAATAACAAAAGCCGGTCATTAAATATTTATTAAACTTTACACTACAAATTCATGATACGCAAAATTACTCGCATGTAAAACGAGCTATTTTTGGAAATTATCAATGAAATTCCTTATCGGTATTTTTCTTAGAGCTTTCTCCCAGAATGCAAACCCTCCCGGATTTACTTGAGTCAGCCCTGCCATTACCTACTGGTTTCAGGAGCTTACTAATCTTTTCATGATTTGTCTACCGTGCCTCAAAAATTGTGTAGTCTACTTCTTAAAAAAAGGAGATTTTTGTGCGTTTTCACTACATCACGCCAACTGTTTGCTATTTCTCTATTGCAAAAGGTTTCATCTTCTTAAGAAATTTTTCTGAGGGAAGGACACAACTGGTCTGGTTTTTAATGTCAAGAAATATAAATTTGATCAAAATGGTCTCTTCTAAATTATATATAGTCTCTCCTGAATGACAGGATGACAGCAAAGGACGGAAGAGACTATCGTGGATGGGTGACTGAATGACAGAAAGGATGGGCGTGGGTGAGAAGATGACCGGGAATATTCCCCACAGAAAGGTGGACCGAGGGTGAGAATGTATCTCCTTTAAGCTGTTAACATTATTAGAACATAAACACTTTGATATTACAGATGATGCCTATGTAGATGATTGCATCGGGTCCGTCCTTTCACCATGTTCATGTGCTATGCGCCACAAAACGCAATGATCCGCATCGCCCTCGCCAGGTACGCATGCTTGGTGACGGACACGAGACTTTTAGAAATCTACATAATATTATAAGCATCATGATGGTATAGCAGGCAACTCTGTCGGGAGTCGTATGGAAGAATGTTGTCAGCTCCGGTTGCCAGTGTGTTCTGGAAAGAGTCTATGACACTCTGTCTCATTGAACACACATACATACCTATGGCATGCTTCACCGAGCGTGACGGCTGTGTTCCTCGCGTCATTGGCGGACACGCTTTAGTGAGCACGAAGTTATGCACGTCTGGACGTAGATATGGAGTTCTTTCCACCTTTTTCCTCATAATTTGCCCCTCCCCCTTTGTTGTTGTTGTTGTTGTTGTTGTTGTTGTTGTTGTTGTTGTTGTTGTTGCTGCCACTTTCCATGTTTGTCCAAGCGACACGGCTTTGTTTCCCGACGCAATTCTCCATGTTACCTTTTTCCACACTTTTACGTCTGTGTGCATTGGCCAAGCATGCAGGTGAGTAAGTGACAGTGTGCGTGCGTGCGTGAATAGGGGATAGATGAGTGAATGAGTTTGTGTTCGTATGGGCATGCATTCCTATCCTTCTCACACTCAGACTGCGAGGACAAGCACACACATGTATACATAAATATGCATAGCTTTCGCAATCTTTCTACTGTTCACTAATCATCCATGTAGTCGCCCAGCCCATTCGTCTATCCATCCACAAATGTAGGTGTGCTAGGAGGCCTGCACTTCTCTTGTCTATTTTTTGCCTCTCTCACAGAAACGTTGGAACACACACACACGCGCGCGCGCACACACACACACATATAGGGAGAAGGTAAGCAAGAGAGGCGAACTAGAGAGGAAGGGAGAAATCTCAGAAAGAAGAACTCGTGTGCTGGTGTTACTTTGCGGAGACGCAGTTCGAGACTAGGATGTGTTCGGTCTTGTCCAAGTCTCAAAAAAATCGTCAGTCTCGTGTTTGTAACTGACACTGGGGCCTACCCGACGTTATGGAGGATGGGTATCATTGGATATCGCTGGGTATCGCCGCGAGGGCCATTTATGACATGCAGAACCTGCTCTGAACCTGTCGACTTGCATTCGATGAGGCACCATGAACAAGCTTAAAAGAACAGAAGAAAAAAAAGTATTCACAAGCTTAAAGGTATAAGAGCATACAGGAACATGTTGGAAATCAAAAGCTTTTGGGCATTCTAGAATAATTTGTTTGGTGCTCAAGTCAAGGATGTGAAACTTTTAACGGGTGCTTTGTCACATGCAGATTGAAAATATTATTTGGTATTTGTACACAACACGTACTTGCCCACTCGCGCGCTGCACGTGTTATGTGTGTTTTGAGAGAGTGTGTGTAATGTCGTTTGTCATTAGACTCTGACCATTGATCACTGTCGTCCACTGGGAAGATTATTGTAATTAACAGTTTTCATAGGTCCCATCCACCAGTTGGTGCAAATTACCTTGTAGAGCGGTGGTGGCTTGCTCACCTTGTCGATCCACAGAGTGATGTCGGCAGGAGCCTTGTTCTCCTGGCAGGTCTAAACAGCCGAACAGGTCTGTCAGGGGAGAGGCCAGACTAAAATGTTGCCCCCTGGTCCTCCAGGTTGGGCTATTTGCTTTGGGACAACAACCCACTCATTAAAATAAGAGCTGTTACAGAAACCGCAACAAAGGCCTGGTCGGGAAGATTCCTCTCTAGAAGAGCTTATGATGGTGGTGGTGAAAGCCTGGGAAGCCAGCTCGTAGACTCATCTTTTGACGAACTACATAGGGCCAACTGAGGGTCCTCTGGCGAGGTTTTGTTGCGGCCCTATGCTCCTCGAGGAGTAACAAGGAATAATAATAATATTATTTAAAAAAAACATAGGTCACGTGGGCTTGTGGAAGAGGCTGCGCGCGGTTCTCTTTGAAGTAGTTATCATGCTTTTTGCTCCTGGAGCAGACTTGAAAGTGCAGCTTGTGGAAGGTTATCGTTTTCGTCTGTTGGATTAAGATAAAATAAACGCTCTGTTCAATCTCATCGCTGCTCCTTGACGGGAAAGCAGAAAAGGGAGAGGAAGACAAGATATCTTGAAGGTGGCTACAAATGTTTGAATACTTCAAGACACTGTTAAGGCGAGATTAACATTTGTTAATCAAGGGAAAGTATTAACAGTAATTTAACCACTAAAATTATTATTCCGAGCTCACACCCTCAGCTCCATATTTACTGTTCATAAATCTATGTTATCTCTCTTACGCCTCCTGGCAAACAAAAGAAACTTTCAATGTTTTCAGAAGTGCCATTTTTAGCCCACAATCTACAACAAAACAGCTTTTCCATGCTACAATAAACTTTGGGAAAGACAATAGCGGAGGACTGGGGCTGTCTGGAGTCAAACAACTCAATTTCAATATCGCCAGATGCCCACAATGTCGGCATTAAATCTTCTTTGTGAGCAGTTCGTACCTTTTTTTCATCAAGTTTATCCCCAGTCAAGGACCAGGCCCCATAGAGATTTGCTATTGTCCAGTACCTGGGAAGAACTAAATCACAGTTTCTATAATCACAATGCACGAGGATAAAAACAAGTTGAGCGTATCGCCGTCAGTAAACAAGGACCTAACTGGTCACGCCTCCTTTGGTGACTGAATTACTCCATTATGGACTAATTCCCTGTGAACTGCTTTTAAAAGTAAGGTATGTCAAGTTACCTTTTAAGTCAGATATAATTAATGGTCTGCCTAATCACAAAATCAAAACGAGCGAAGTAAAAAAAAAAAGAGTTCTCGAAAATACAAGCGTGACATAGAAATGTTTTATACCCTGTTCTACCTCTTTAAAAAAAAAAACAACTTTATTTTCGTATCTTGTCAGACGATCTAGTTTTTTTTTATCTAACGATTTGTCTACAGGGTTTGTCTTACCTACCCTTCCCTCTTCACCCTTTCCTCGCCCCCTCTGTGCATTTGGTTCTTCTATGCTGTCTCTCTCTTTGTCCCCCTTCTCTCTCTCTTCACTCGCTTGTTTCAACGATAAAAACTTTACATGAAGAGCGAACATGACCGAACAGGAACAGCTGACACGTCCGACTGCGATGCAGAAGCAAGAAGAAAGAAAAACGAATAAAATCCAATTATGGTTGGGTAGTTATAATGTACTTTATAGACCGTGATCGCAGCAGGTGTCTGTTTCATTCACCTAAGCCCCGCTGTACATTCGATCACCTCGCTCCTGTTGTCGGAATGACTGTTACACTTGACAACGCTCGATGAGCTCTTCCGCCACAATGGTGACAGGATATGCTGTGTGCGCATGCGTGAAGGTCTGATTCCGCCAGGCGCGGCTGCCATTGTCGTGTGTAGAGAAGAAAACTTAAAACCACGAACAAACAATCAGAGTAGACAAACCCGCTACAAACATTTTACTTTATTGTGGCTGAATCTGGTGATGGCTTAAGAGTTCTTTTACTTGATGTTTGAAGTTCAACTGTGTGTTCTGATTTCGGGAGGTATATATAAATATCAAAGGGCGGGATCTTCGAGTAGGTGACTTTTGAAACTCTTACCGCATCGATCAAGTTGAAGATTAATTCTGATTTAAATTAATATTAAATTGTATTGAATTTGCACAAATTGCAGGTGGTAAGAACGCAGTGTTGTCATCAGTCTCCCCGACGATCAGTGTTCCTTAAAGAGAGTTATCATGCATTTCAAAGTTAGAGATTCTTTCACTCCGTAAGGTATTAAATGTATTAACAACACACAATCACACATGCACGCACGCACACACATATTGCATGTTTACAAATGAACTGCAAATGCACGATCCTTTGCAGTGCGGACTAGGAACTAGCCATCAAACAAAAAGGAAGGAAAATAGCATAAATGAATGAACGAAAAAAGTGGAAAATATGAAGGAAAGAAAGGAAATGAATCAGACGGAAAAAGGGATAAAGAAGAAATCAAACAAAAGAAGACAAAATAATAAATACTAGTACATGCAATGGCTTTTGTTTATAAAGATGCTGCAAAACAAAAGAATCAATTCTTGCGTACGTTTATCCGTCTGCCTGATAGCTGCCACTCGAGTGACGAAAAATGGTCATTTTTCACAGGCGTAGGTTTACTTGCAGAAATATGTAAAATCGGTTTACAGCTCAAGATGAAGATGCCTTCATAGACCATTATTCATATTTTTTGGAGGATTCAGATTGTTCAATGCGGGTTTGTGTCATTGATATTGTGTCACTGGTTCCATCAACATCGATGTCTTCATGTTTCGTCGAACGTAGTGGGAGGGGCGTTGAGAATGAACACTGACTGAGGGCTCAGTGGTGAGGAAGATATCAATGACGAGAAACATTGCGATTCCATTGGTTACATTTTGGGCGCACTTGTACGGGAAAGGAAAAAAAGAGTATAACTGATGTGATAGGAATAACTCGCTATTTTCTCAGTGATTTCAGTCTTTGGGATGAACTCTTTGAAGACTATATGTGACCTCTGACCCGCCCGCAAACGAAACAAAATGTCTCTTCGGGTCTGTGTTGAGAAAAGCCCCTTTATTTTACTGCCGTGTCCCCTACCAGTTTGGATCATAAGTTTGGTTGAACCTATGACGGGTAAAACTCGCCGTCCATCAGCTTATAAGTATGTAATTTATCTCAGGGACAGTAATAGACAGTAGAAGGAGAGAGGATGGCTTGGTCCTAGAAACTATCAGCCACTTACCAACGCTGTCTGAACGGCTATTAGCCCATGAGATTTTTTTTTATTGCTTATCTTTTTTCCTTCTTCCTAATACGCCGTGATTTGTAATACGATGTTGAAATGTTTGATGCTTGTGCGATTTTCGAGATCCTTTCTTTTCCTTGGTTCCTTGACATCATTCACATCCCCCTCCTTCTTCGTGCCCCAGACGCAGGAAACATAAGGCGAAGGAAAAAAAAAGCATTAACATGCTATTTCAACATTTTTGTTTCAACATGCGCCATAGCAGCTGCACACTAGCCACACAATCATCTCTAGCCTCAGTCGATGGCGACAGGAATGGCAATCAGAGTTGAGGCTGATAATGTTTGTGAAACCCACGCTTCCGCCCCTGCACCCCATCAGCATGCAAATGCAGCTTCACCGACTGTTTACCAGTCGTCTGGCCGTGCAGCACGTTCCTACTACGTCCGACGTGCTAATCACGTAGACGCTGATATCGCCGTCAACAAGCTGCTCTGGTGAGCATGTCCTCTTTTTTTTTTTTTTTTTTCCTGCGCCTCCGAGACCGTGATGACAGGCAGCAATGGCTATAACTTATTATGTGAGATTATTCCCTCTTGCACCACAAGACTACGAGGATCATACGCAAAAAGTCGGAATTTTTATACTGGGTTTTTTCCACTGGTGGGTTGGAGGTTCGATCGTGCATTTTTCCATAGCTGGAAACAGCTCTGGCTCTTGTGTGAAAATGATGTGCGTGGGTTGCTTCGAAGTTTCTGTAAAAAAAATCTGAGTGCTTGGGTTTTGCCCAGATGAGACACGAATATTAACATAAACATAACGCCATACTCCAAACTTAAACTAATTACTCAGAGAGTAAACGAACAAGCCTCAGATGCTCAAAGCTGACAAATTTCTTTGATTTGTTTTGGTTTGCTGTTACTTCACAAATATAAAACTCCGACTGAAAAGTTTCACATTTTTATTTAAGACTTATTTAAGAAGGTAAGGCTTGAAACGCTTGGAAATGTCTGTCCATGTATAAATTTTCTTTACTGTAGCTTCGCAACAAGGCTGAAAAAAATTTCGCATTCGTATTTAAAAATAGATTTACCTGATTTAGTGATATTTCGCAAACGCAATATTCAGGAGATTGAAAAGTCCATAGGATGCACAAGTTTAATTTTCTTCGATGTCAATGCCACATGTCCTTCCCCATACCCCACCTCTACCAAAACAAAACCCCAAAAAATTTTAAGTCCTAAAAATTTAAACTTAAATATTAAAAATGACTTTCTTTTATATTTCTTATCTCTCGCAATTAGGTGGCTGACAAAAGAACACAAAATAATGAAAAATATAATACAATAATCGGAACAATGATAATAAAATAAATATCAGCAAACATCTAAAAAATGCGAACATAAATCCATGAATAAAATTATGCCACGGAACATCCGGCTTCTGTTACTTCCGGAAAGTAATAAAAACATGCGCCACCTCGAAATACCTGGTCATGGAGAATTATCGACAACATTCTGCAGCTAGAGAAAATTTGCATGAAAGGTTAAAACTGGATGAATTACTGTCTTGTAAAATTGCCAAGCCATTGCCATGTCACATTTTACGCCCTCGAACCATGTGTCATGAGAGAATTACAAAGCCTGATGTTACTTTATTGTATATTGTCAGAGCTTCGGTAGTAAATACAAATATCTTCTAGCCCTATAGTCTCTTCTTTTTCTGTGGGAGGGGAGAATGGGGTTACAGGTTTGAACGAGGACACTTGGACGAGCAGATCCGGCTTGATGTGTAGGCTTGGTGCAATGTTTTTCCTAATGAGTGGGTAAATCTGTGCAGGATATTATTTCCAAACCTTTGGACGAATAACCCACTTCTGTTCTCGAAAAATCCCAGTGCATAAAACTAGGATATACATCTAACATAAAACTGTTATAAAGAAAAAAATTGAAAGTTCTTTCTTTCAAACATCACTCCTGTGCCACTTAGATGCGCTGCACAAGTGCAGACGAAAAGTTGTGACGAGAGGAATGAACATCTACCTTAAGCAATTTTTTTCTTACTTAAAACAGTTTTAGTTTAAAAATCTAATGTCTTGTGTACTGTGTTTCTATAAAACTAAACAGACTGAAGGCCTAAAGTGTATAAACTGTGTGGTGCGACCGGCCTCAGGACTGTATATTTACGACATCGGGGATTTCACTAGTAAAAAGAGAGCAGAGACAATGTGTTTATTAGGTTAATTATGTATCTGTGGACATACGTGACGTCACTAGTTTGCTATTGTTTTCTGCATGGTGACGTTTGTAGGTGTGTATACCTAAAACGGAAGGGGGAGGGTACTTCGCCAAATTTAGAAAATAGTGTCTTGCACTGAGCTTTACCCAGTCATTAAAAAAATAAAACTGTCTCTCCTCCTTTTTTTCCTCTCAAACTCCACAAAAACCCTTTGTCAACAACCAACTCTGTTGTCGTGTCAAGGCAGCAATAAATAAAAACGGAAATAAAGGAAGTGCGTAATGGAATTCATCCCTTATCAAATCTGATGACGGACAGTATTCACAAATAAAAAGCTGTGTATCATGCTTTTTTTATTTTAGTCGACGGGAATGTTGAACTTTTTGTCGAGTTAGAGGAACATCAAGAAATCCAGGTGTCACTGTGACGTCATGTGTCATACGTGACGTCACAGAACGAGAGTCAGTCCGGCAGAGGGCACAGCAGTAGCTGCTGGTATGAGAACCAGCTTTTAAAATGTAGACAGCTTTGTACCTGACTCAAACCTTTCAATACCATGTGAACTGTCAAAAGACAGGGTTCAGTACGTGTGTTACCGAGATAATCGAATTTCCGAAAAAAAAAATCTTGGATTTCCCACCCACCTACACAGTCTGCCCAAACCTGAACTTGTAGGAGTGCCCACCACCGTTAGATGTATTCGTTTGCACAAACACCGTGAGCAAAGGGGTGCCAGGGTAGATCCTACCTCTGTCACTTTGCATCTGTTTCTATGTTTGTTAGTATTCTTTCTTTTTTCTGTTTTTAATTCTTTCTTTCTTCGTCTGTCTTCCTGTGACTCGCACACACACACACTCACTGCTCTGTGGACAGTTTATGCTGTACCCACTTCAACGAACTTCTTCACCAGAAGCATTTTTTTTCAGTCACATATTGAGTAGTACGTGTCCAGCACGTAAAAAGGACGTTACATCGCAGTCGATGGCTTGAACAAGACCGAAGCAACGTAGATACCTGTAGTTTGTTCATGTAAATCCTTGTCCTGTTTACATCAACTGCTTAAAGACTCATGCGGATAACACTTCGATTTTGTAATCTATTAACAGGCCTGTCCAGTCGATAATTTATTTTATCCGTTCATCAACGGATGTGCCCACCATAGGCAACCGGATGCTCGTAGAACATGGTATTTATGACGGACGCCCGCGCTATTGTACGCCGGATACAATAAAGCGAGTTACAGGCTCGATATGAAATAATAATAATATTTTTTTTAAAAAAACCTCGCTGATGCCACTTATAGTTGGCGCTGTTCCCTTGTAATCCCTTTCCCCACTCCTTAAAGTTGATAGGCCTTAGAACCTTGGTAACGATACGAGCAGAGAGGAACCCCGTATGATGTCTTGACTAATCTAAACACAGGTGTTAGCTGCTGATAATGGGTCCCTCAACGAAGCCTCCTCTTAATTCTGAAACAGATAAAACTTTTAAAATGCGTATCAGCTTTCACACCTGCGTTCTTAGATGATGAGAACGAACGTAGGCGGTCTAGAGACTACATGCACACCTGTGCGCACCTGGGAGAGACGACAAGAGCGAGGGAAGAAGGTTGCCCGGAGGCGGGGCACATCCTTGTGGAACAGCATCTGTTCAAAAGCGGGAGATCCTGTACCAGGATGGTGTGATTAGAAATGATCGTTTTTAATACATCGCGTGAAATAATTTTTTGATGGAATGCTTGGTGTCTGGACATGCTGAAGCTTGAACGACACGCAATCCTCCTCAGTCTCTTCCTCTTTCGGGTTTGCACTGGTTTGAGCAAATAAAGTGTGCAAAGGTGCGCCCAGGTGTTCTAGGTCGCCTATGTGGGTTTTTTTCTTCTTCTCACACACCCTGCCGTGAATCGTCATTGTATACAATGTCGTTGTCATTTACCTATTTGTGAAAGAACACGTGATGTCCAGAAGTGTCTGCTCTATTTGGTGACCTTTGACTTCTTTCCTGGTATCAGCTCATTGTCCAGCATCATGGGTACACCTCTTAAAGGCCCATTACAGGGAACTGTTTTAATTGACAGTATTTTTACACCACACCATTTCCCTATCACCTGAGTGAACAACCCCCATTCCTTCTAGATGCTTGCTTGAAACACCAACATCCTTGTCTGTGATCAAACACGGATCCGTCAGCATTTCTTTTTATTTATTTTATTTATTTATTTATTTATTGTGGTTGGTGAGGCACACTTCCTTTAGTTTTACGCAGCATATGAAAAATTGTCTCCGTTTTCTTTTGAAAAAATAATATTTTAAATCTCTTCCCACTAACAGACCAGCTCATTGGCAAACGTCTGTCTGCCTCCCTGACTGTCGCCTTGACTTCTCTCTGTGCATGGTGATGTTTGAAGACTTGCATTTCGCGAACAAAGAGACAACAAGGCGCAGAATTTAAGAATTTACAGTGTTTTCTTAAAGTCTTCCTTACAGGCCTACACGTTTATTAGTTTATTAATTTACACGTATGCATGTCTGAGCACACATACTCATATGAATATATATTTAAACATATACGCACACATGTAAACAATTTGTTTGGTCATGTTTGAGTGTGTACGTTAGTTGTTGTTTTTTTCTCCGGCATTATAATTCAATCCAATCTGCAATTCATCCGCCATTTTGACTTTCTGAGAATCAGGAGTTTAGCAGTTCTGGTTTTGGTTTTGGTTTTGGTTTTGTCAAACACGGAATAGGTTCGTTCTGTTTTATATTAGCGCAGTATGTCATCTTGCATCATTTTATTTTTGTCCCTCACTCGTGTCACTTGAATACAGTTTAAGAATGAGCATCACACCTCTGTGACCCGGCAATCGCAATAAAGTGCGTGCCCAGACATTTAGTCAGGGTGTACAACTAGTAGTTTCCCAGAAACACGAAAGGCTCTAGGGCAGTGGTTCTTAACCTTGTTTGAGGTACCGAACCCACAAGTTTCATATGCACATTCACCGAACCCTTCTTTAGTGTCATCACGAATTGCGGGTGTGTCCTGACCTCCGTGGCGGAGGCTTCGCCGAACCCCTGAGACCGACTCACCGAACCCCTAGGGTTCGATCGAACCCCGGTTAAGAACCACTGCTCTAGGGGTGTAGAGGGAGAGTTGCTCGTCGTAGGTACGGGATTTCAGGTAGCCACAGGTACAAACTCGCACATTAAACTCATAAGCGCAGACGCACGCACATTCACACAGGTAAAGGCGGCGGAGGCGGCGGCGGTGGTGGCGGCGGTGGTGGTGGCGGTGGTGGTGGTGGCAGTGGTGGTGGTGGTGGTGGGTGTAGTGTAGGCGTCACACAGTGTTATGCTGTGTAGGCAGTGTTCGGGTCAAGGATACAAAAAACACTTATAAATACCTTTGGTGTTCAGATAGGCTGACTGCGAGGTTCAATACTGATAGGCCTGAATACAGCAACTTCCTTGTCCGTCTAGCTGGCTCATTTGTGTATATATGTATATGTGTGTGTGTGTGATCGCACTCTACTCTACCTAGCCTCGGAGCAAACTAGGGCGTCATAAATTAAACCCTTAGAAAACGTTCGCTACTATAACACATTTATGTCCCACGGCTCATTTATCACCGGGAGTGCAAATACAGGATTGTTTATGGGGATGTGGGCGGATGAAAGGTGAACATGTATCCGCTATAAAAAAAAACACACACACAAAAAATAACATTCATAAACGTTGATAACCATTTTACATTATAGGACGTTACACAGCAAATCCTTCTCTCTCTCCTCGTAAAGGACGAGGGCTAAATGGAATTTTTTTTTCTTTCTTAGGTGTTTCGATAATAAAGAATTTTTATTGATAATTTAATCTACTCCTCCACCTACACAGCGTTTTACCTCCGAGGGAAAACCTGCATATATTTTGTCTGAGGTTCCATATCAAGAGCACTGCATGCAAGTTGATTCGACCCAATCCTCTAGAGACTTGGTCTGTGACCTGAAAATGTCGGACTTCACTCCTACACCTGTTTCTATGGTAATGGAGGACACAGCTGTGAATTCTATGTTGGTGTTTTTATTTATCGTCGTCAGTCCTCAGAGTCGGACCAGGAACACGTGCAGCTCATCTGTAAATAAAAATAAACCCAGAGTCATAGATGACGTCAAATGAGTTAGAAAACGTAGTAAAGCAAACACGCGTCACTGAACACGCGTCACATTATAAGTGACGTCAAATGCAAGTTGAAATGTTATTTGACGTCACTTCCGTGCAAGAACATATTTGGAAGAAAGCACATCCGCTTTCTGTTTGTCCTGAAACACGGTTTTCATCGTAAATATATACAAGCGATCTGTGCGCATGCGTCAGGTTTCGTTGCTGAAGACTGTACTTCTATGTCTGTTCCGTAAAGGAACCTCTGACAGAAAAAAGTTTCAGCCATGGATTAGTCACTTATCTATACTGTACACTCTTTGTCAACCTTCCCCCACCTACTCAACCAGCACCTACCCTACTCCTCCCTCCCCCCAGCTCTCCCCCTGATCCGCTAGTCGTCGTGTCGGGGCGGACGTTGACGAGTATTCACTTGTGAATGAAACTCGTGTGTGGCACAGCTGGGATATACAGCCAAGCATTCAGTTTTTAAGTGTTTAAGCTGCATGAATTTACATGTAAATAAACCGAAACAAACTAAAAGTTTCAAGCTGCACAACGCTAGTTTATTCTGTTTTCAAAATTTATGCATTCATATAAAAAAAAAATAAGAAAGAAAATGGACATTTTTTTCTCCCTCTGTATGTATGTGTGTGTGCTTTGTTTTTGTGTTTGTGTTTGTGTGTGAAGACCTGGGGCCCGTTGGGAGAGAAGGAAGACGGTAGAGGAACCACGATGTTTAAAATCCTGGCTTCTAGTTCAGTCTGTCGATTTATCAATGAAATACTTTCCCCGGCATTAATAACCGCACCTAGGGTGAACAGCGGGCATAAGTATCTTTTTCAAAGTCCTGTTGGGTGCGTATTTGTAATGAAATAAAACTATTCACTGGGTAGACAATGAATAAAACATTTCGTGAAGCTTGCAAGACCATCTTGCGATATAATAGCGTATTTCATCCTGCACCTTTCCCTCCACCTCGCACAGCCAAAAATCTTTCTATGAATATGCGTATTTTTATTATAATTTTAGGTCAATATTATCTCCTGTTCTTTCATCCTTTTTCCCCACTATTTTCTTTCCTTCTTCATTATATTGCTTATTCTCTCTCTCTCTCTTGCCGCCAGCTAGGTAGTGCAAATTCTTTCATTGTTTTGTTACATTATAGATGGACAATCTTTTCATGCTTACAGGACGAGGTTTGAATTAATATAAATATTTGTAACAAAAGAACTGTCGCCGAGCCTGTCTTCACTTACAGTTCCTATACACGGGTTATGGCCATGCATTTAAGGCTAGACTGGGACACAAAGCATGTTGCTTGTATAACATAGCCTTGTATCGGTCGTGCTGAGATAAAATTACTGAGTTGTAAGCCGCCCAGGGAGCAGAACGTCTGGGTTACGGTGGCAGCCACATAACTCAGTATCTACTTCTCTTATCTTCTTGTCACGGCTCATTCTCAAAAGTATTTCACTGTCGGGTGGAGAGCATGTCTACGGTGTTATCTAGAAACATAGCTTTGAAGTGCTCAACACCTCGTGCATGTTACAAGTCTTGTGCAGGCGAAGCTAAGCGTGACGAGTCCCGAACCTTTATTGCACAATCAGAAATGTGTGAAGCGTACCGTGATAGAGGGTGAATTTTTATATATTTTTCTATTGTTATCTGTTAAGGTATAATAGTGTAATCAAATGTCTTCTTCATACACTGTATTATGCGAAAAGAAAATTTTTGTTACATCATCATCATCATCAGCAGCAGCAGCAGCATCGTAGATATATAGGTTTTTCAGATTATGTTCTAGCCATTTATGTTAAAAATCAGTGTGAGATATGCTTACCGGTGAAGAAGTTTAGATAACTGAGACTGCCATTTAGAAAATTAACTACAACGACGACAGAACAACAACAACAAAAACCTGAAAAATAGACCACGACTATTAAGTTAAACAGTCAATCCCGCTACATGGAGAGAACCCCTTCGGTTGTTTGCTCGTCAGTCCCTAACCGTAATGAATGAGACAAAAGGATTCTTCTACACTGTCATCTGCCTTTCCTCTGGAGCAGACCTGGGCAAGGGGCGGCACGCGGGCCGCATCAGGCCCGCCTCCTGTCTGTGACCGGCCCGCCCGCTGGCCCGCCTACCAGTATATATACAGTATTGGGTAAAACTGAGTTAACTATATTAGTCCGGCCCTCTAAAACCATCCCAATTTCTCATACGGCCCCTTGGGAAAATTAATTGCCCACCCCTGCTCTAGAGGTTTGTGTCAATCTGGCGAATTTTTGTGCAGGTCAAATGTCACTAGAACTGTAAGGCAGCATTGAAGTTCTTTTCCAAGCAATCAGAAGCTCAGAGTGACCCACTGCCATATCGGCGAATACTTGAAAGAATCTACAGCTTGCTAATGTCTGAGATGTTCTACTTTCATTTTCTAAGAGACTATTTCCAAAGCTTAGTAAGATTTTCCCCGAAGCCCCTGGTGCTCCCTTCCCTCTGGTCCCTCCGCCATTCAGCCTGGGGTCTGATGAATTGGACTCTTGTTCCAGATGTCAGCAGATTTTTAGGGAGCAAAGGCACTTCACAATATCAATGGTTCCCACTGGTAGGTGACATGGTGGGTGGTGAACTGAAGGTTACTTGGCCCGTTGCCTGACTTTGTTTCGAGGAAGCTTCTATAGCTGGCTTGATGTGGACATGTTGCTACAGGTTCTGCCATACGAAACGTGAAGTGAGAACTAAAAGGTCTTTGTGAACTATAGTCAAGAGATAGCCCGACGAGGGCAGATTAAAAAAAAAAGTCACGATGTTGACGGGAAGACATCTTGGAAGACAGCCAGAATGAAATCTCAGAAATTGTTACATACCATGCTTTATTTGTAGCACTTTCTTCTTTCGGAAAGAAAAACTTTTTTCAAAATTTTATCAACAAAAGACTTCCCGTGTCCATGCACCGTACACATTACATCATTTTCCTTCTACTTAAACAAAACTGGACCTGTCTGTATCCAGTAAAGTCCATGCACTATTGTGTTGGATAGTTCCGACAGACGACAATAGTTTGTCGACAGGTGCAAAGCTGTTGGCTATCAGGTGTCGGGAGGAGATGTCGTAATTTGCAGGTGAACATATGCCAGTCGTAATTTACACATTACAAAACACAGAGAAACGTGACACTGTTGTAATTCGCAGATTACAAAGTTATAAATGCACAGAAATGCAGATTACAAAGGTATAAACACATGGCAATGTTGTAATCGTCGGATCACAATAGGTCAGTAACGACCTCTGGACCAATATCTACATGATTATTAGTCAAGCAGTTGTAAAGGTATGTCATCATCGCAAAGAGCATCTGGGTGCACCCCCTCATCACCCTCTTCCCCTTCCATTTCGATAAAAATTGGGGAATATTTCAAATATGATGCACCCGTAGTTGACTAAATAGTTAACACCGATGCCCCAGGTTTGGAAAAATATGACATCTTCATTTGCGAGATACATGGTACATGACACCCGTAACCGTTACATCAAACAATGAAAAGAAAAAGGTAAAGGATGGATAGACGAGAGAGGTGGAGATTGAATGAAGGAAAGGTGAGAGCGAGAGAGAGAGATAGAGAAGCCGAACAGTATTTCCAATTTTTCAAATTTATTCACTCAGCCAACGGTTATAAAAAAAGTCTTATAAAAAATGTATTTATCCTGAGACTAAAATAAGCGTAACTATCACAATTAAGGCTACCTGGAGCTCAAGAACCGCCTGTTCCTCCTTCTGATATATTCTTTTCTTTCTCGGTCTGTCGACTAGACTACTCCTCCTTTCTATCGTGCTAAATCAGAACATGTGAGATCGCGAACATTCCTGAGAGCAGTCATGAAATTCCAACATCATTTTTGAGCTGTTAGTGAGGGCGGTGCCATCTTATCTCCTTTTCTGCAACCAGTCTAAAGACTCAGGTAGACATTCCACAACTACTGGGTCAACTGTAAGAAAGTAGGTTGTCGGCTACAGTCGGTCTTGCGGGTTCGAACCCTGCTGCTAGAAAGACTAAATAGAGGTATGAAGTTCATATACATTTAGGGCTTAGACTATCCAATTCACCCGTCTGTCCCTACCTGAAATGCCTCTACGAAAATACAACTGATTTTGAATTTATAATATACAGTCTAAACGAAAACGAACATCGCGCGATTATGCTGAATAAATTACTGTTACTTATTTCTTCGTAATTAAATTTTCCAGGCATTGTTTGAGCTCCTTGTCACAAATTCACGAAGGCATAACTTATCTAGCAGTTCACATTTTTTGTACAATTTACACTTTAGCAAATGATTGCTTCGGTCTTTGTGCGTTTTTCGTGGTGAGCCAACAAACGTAACCAGATTCTATAATGTCATAATTAATTAAAATTAATTGTAGTTAAAGTCGAGCAACTTAATTAAATAATATAAAGATATAAATAACTAAAGTGAATATGGAGTCCATTATTTGCATAATTTTTCAGAAGTACCAGTCTATCGGAAAAGGCAATTAATAAACGGCGAATTAAAAGTAGCGCACATTATTAATATGTTTACGGAAAAACTTTTTATTCAAATATGTGTCTAAATAACTTATGTTTCTACTAAATGTCAAAATAAGTATACGAGACAAATCGCTATACAAAAAGGACTGTAATTATAAATGATACAAACAGTGCAACAAATATTTGCCAACACATTTATACTTTTTTATGTATCCAACAGCAACTTCCCTTTTTTTCATTCCAATACTCAGCTGACATTAACCGATTCGTCAAATGAAAACATCTCTTTTTCGGAAATGTTACCAGTTTTGGAAATCTTACTGTACCTACTAATAATATTTTTCGAGTATTATTGCTTACTGCTCAGTTATTTTCTTTATACCTAGCTTGATTTTTGTAAGATGTTGAGTTTTATTCTTTTTGAGATCTGCGCTGACATTATTAGGTTCTTAATTTTTCCTTTATGATGTTATTTAATCTACTGCAACAAGTGCGGAGGTTCACTCACTCATGAATGACATTTTTATCAAATATTTGTGTCCGTGTTGACACTCATATTTTGGAATGAGATGACCACCTGACCACCGGAATGCAAGCAATCTGCGGAGGACGTGTACGGTGTTTATCAGGGAGAACTAAGAATAATGAGCTCGCTGCTTGTTCTTTGTCACCCTCCTAAAAGTAACATCCTGGCAACCTTACGATAAACGATTATAAAACCCTGTTCAAAATATTCATCATGTCTGGTTATGCCCTGGGCTGTGACCTCTGGTACAATGTTTTGACTATAAAGACGAACTCCAAAGATTATTGTCTCTGAAGACATGCGGTTTTTTTTACTCGACAGATTCACAGAAGGAAAAATGCTTCTCGGCATCGTGTCCAGTAGGGGCAGTGAAGTCCGATTGTCTGTGTCTGTTGTACGTGCTGCACCAGAAGCTCACCTGGCTTGAAGCACGTGATTACTGCAAGAGCATGGGTGGCAACCTCGTCATCGTCGACTCGGAAAGAGTCACCAAGAAAATACGATCATTCCTCGACAGCAACATTGGTGAGATGAATATGCGCCTGTATGAGGGCTGTTGCCAGTTCATTTTACAGCTGTTTGTTTGTTTGTTTGTTTGTTTGTTTGTTTGTTTGTTTGTTTGTTTGTTTGTTTGTGTGTATCCTTATTTTGGCGGTTCACCATGTTTGGTCTTCCTTCCCTGGCTACTCTGGATTTCAGTCCTGGTCGGTTCTGTGTTTTCCTTCAGTCTCCATGTGAACGTGTAAATTCCCTCCTTCTTCAAGTGTTTAAGTGAACCTTTTGTTGTTATTGTATGCGTTTTCCATGTTATTTCGTTATGAAAGCCACTCCCCCCCCCCATATGCCTGCATTATGTGCCATTTCCCTTTTGCTATATGAATTTCCTACCATGGTTAATATAAATTTTAATCGTTTCTTTCCCAACTGCATATCTTTTATCAATATTAGCAGCTTAAACATATAAAGCAGCTATAATTTAGTCTTTCTTTATTAAAAACAATTTCAGGAATGGAGGGACAACGGTTGATATTTGTTGCTGTGAATATCTATTTTTTAATTGCAAATTAATCTTGTTTTGTCTTGCAGGGAAGAAAGCAAGGAGAAGGGTGGAGATCTGGACCAGCTTGATACTGACCGTCGAAGGAAAACCAGAACCTGCTCACATCAAACTTTTTACAACGACGAGAGCCCAAGACTTTTACTGGCACACGTTCACCGGTACTAAACAACTTGACTATACCAACTGGGGGAAAAAACCTGACAAGGTCAATGAAGGTTTGCTGGCAATGCCTTCATGTGTAGCTATGATAGGGAAGGATAATTTACAGTGGGAAGCAAGACAGTGTGTGGAAAAGAAATATTTTGTGTGTGAGTTTCATTTAAGGCCAGCGAAAAAAAATCGCTCAAATGATAGACAACAAAAGCAAGAGAACTCCAGAACAGCCTGTGAAAATGGTTGAAGAAGTACAAGGTGGACCTATGGAGGGAAAAAAGTACTTGAATGGTATATAAGTGGGTACAAGACCTACAGGTTGACCTTTTTGGAGCTCTTTGGTTCATCTGTACTCACTTTTGGTGTTGGTTATTACCTGCTGCTGGCTGTTGGGACATGAGATACTCGTGGAGACAGGAGAGTGTGAAAGAGAGAAAGAACAAAATGAAAAGTCTGAGCAGCACCAAGAGGAACACTTTTTTTGCTTTGATGTTCACACAGCTGTGTCCAACTACTCTACTCGACTTGTGCAAAATGAACCAATAACTCACCTTTTCAAAGTGATAGCAACATCCTGATTGTTGTTTTGTGTCTGTGTTACTTTGCAAGACCTTTTTTTTAAGTGGTCTGGTCCTTACAACTCACTGGTTACTTTTTATGGATGTTTTTCACGGACAAGTTACTGTGCACATTTCCGACTCCCTGCAACTGAGATCTACTGTGTCTAAATATTCACATCGCTTCTAGGTGTTTGTTTCCTGCACTTCTTTGCAGACTGTGACAGCATTGTTATTTTATACACTAGGTTCGCAAGACTTCATACGTAGAGTGTACATTTGTATGGTATATTATTGTCTACAGTCTTTACAAGTTTGAGTGTGCATATCATCAATGTCCAACTCTTTTTCCAGGGTATTACTTTCTGTTGCATCAACTCACTTTTTGTTTACGAGGAGGGATTTCCCTTGCATCAGTTTCCAGTCCTAATCTGGATAATGACTGATCGCATAAAACTTAATTCTGTGCAGTCAAAGATAAATTTATTCTCAATGTGATATATTTAGCATAGCCCTATTGTTATCTTGATGTGCAATGCAGAACAAGGGGTGAACGGTATTTATTACCTCATGATAATGTCCTTAAGCAGATACGTGATCAATATGTCAGTATTCTCATTTCATTTTGGTTTAAATACTATCAAAAGCTGTGTTTTATTCATTCTTTTGCCTTAATTGTACTTTTGTTCACTTAAAGATGGTGTGAATTGCAATAAATTATATTGAGCATAGCTGTGTTTATCTTTATGTGATTCAGTGCAAATGTGTGGTTTTTATGATGTATATCTGCATGTGCATGCAAGCACACGTGACAGTTCACACAATCTGTACAACAGTTTTATATATTTGCACCACCTTTTAGAGAGGTTTTTAAAGTTTTCTCTAAATATTCCTCATATAAAGCAAAAAAGTGCATCATTCTGCTTCATTAAGTAGGCAAAGAAGACTGCATAAGTATTTAATGTGATAGTAGTTTGCATTTCAAGGTGACATTAAATGCTTGGGGCAAATTAAAAAAACACAAATGCCTTCTTAAACTGGAAAAATTCCAGACATATGAACCATCTTGCTTTGCTTATTTTTTTCTAAGTAGGAAAATACAATGTATCTTAATTACTATGTGATGTTCATACCATCCATTGCTTTCTGTTTATCATATTTATATATTTTACAGTTGTTATTTCACTCATGTACCTAAGAGTAAGGAAGACATTGTAAATATTGTTTAGGTTACAATGCTATTCATTTCTATAGTGCCAAATGTATTTATGTACACTTACTATGTTCTTTTCCATTTTCTCAACATAAGCATCTGTGACATGATGTTTAAATATGTTGTCGACAAGTCAGAGGGAATCTTGAAAGCGTATATTTTTTGAATAAGAAACAAACCAGCGTGATGGAAAATAAATGTTTTATGGTTCATTTTATGTCATTTATTATGCTGATCACTCAAATGTGTGGCATTTGGGAACGACTCTGCTTGCATATGCAAGTATGCTTGCTTTTTTGGGTGGTGGTGGTGGTGGTGGTAGAAAAAAGGTAATAAAATTTCAGTCACATAAATTTAAACAGTAACTTGTAAAACATGTCAGCAAAGAGCAAAGTAAATTTATTTTTATTCCAATGACACTCTCAACACAAGTCTTTTGCAGCACATTTCGATAGATATTTTTTTAACGACAGGTCAGTGCAACTGATTGCATTTTTGAGAGCTTTTGGTAATAAAAATTATGGCATCTCTTCACATCAGATATTTAAAAAAAATATGGCATCTGCCCTTCGTGCTTTCTATCCAAGCATTAAAAATAATGCAAATAAAAGTGACTAAATGCAACAAGTTTTAAAAATTGCTCTGGAAACTTCTTTTCCATTAGCGATGACACTCAAACTTGTTTCTAGAGGTTATGCGATACTTGTGCATCTAACATCAATGAACAACATGCAGTTTCATGATATTACACTGCTGAAGCAATCATGATAATTGTAACACATTAGTACTTCCTTAATGCATAAATTAAATTGTACTGAAAAGTGAAGGCATACTTGTGCATTCAATTTATGTCATTGGAGAGAATGCTATTTAATCGACAGGCTTGATTGACATTTTTATTTCAATACTGATTTCACTAGGATCCCACAACTCTAGTTTTGCAAAAGTTTCAGTTGGATATGGGTGCCAAGCACAGTGTTATATGGTCTTATGCTCTGTGAACTGTGCTTATCACCTCTTACTCAATCCCCCACCCCCACCACCCCCCAAAAAAATGCTAGGAATCAAATTAATTAAAATAATTATAAAAGGAGGAAGACTAGAAACAGGCATAAATTTAAGAAGCTGTTAAATCTATCTGTTCTGAAAATAAATATACTCACAAACTGTGAAATCTAACCCAGTGCAAAACACTTGCTGACAAAATGAGAATTTAAATCACATTTAAAATACCTCAAGACCAATTAACAGCTGTTTGAAAAAATATCACTGATACAGCAGCTGAAGTTTTTCATATATTCTACAAAAGATGCAAAATAATTGACCCTTTGACACAAGGTTATACAGAAGTAATTTGGGCTGTATTTTATGACCCTTAAGCTGTAGACTTTGGCCACAATATACATTCAGCAGGATGGGGTCATAATGCCTTTCACTTAAATAACAGTGGAAATCCATCAGGTTAACAAAAGACTGTAAAAAGGACAGGTAGAGCCTGGAAGCAAGTCTCTCAACAGTCTTCATATAAAATTTGTAGCCTAAGGTCTTCAGGACGTTAACAGAATTTTATGTAAAAACTGTTAACCCTAAATATTACTTGTGCTTGGGATTTTATGCAAAAGAAGTTAACACCAAGCATCCTGATCTGGCCCCACATTCAGAATTAACTATCTTTTTCTTTTTACACAAAATTGCAAGCCCATGTAGCACTTGTGTTAAAGCCCAAAAGATTGAAAGATCAACATCAAGCACGACTTTGTTTCTGTACATGTGGGAAGCAGAGGCACTGTAGAAAAAATTGTCCTTAGCTGCTTGTTTCTAGTTATGGGGATAGACAACCAACAGTCTTACAATAAACCATTATGAAACTAAGCTCAAAATAACATCTGCCTATACCCAAACCATGATAAAGGTCCCCATGGCCTAGTGGCTTTGTGGAAAAGGGAAAGAAATAAACTTATAAATCATTCACGTTTATAGTGCGCAGCCTGGCCAAAACTGAGCAAACTAAAGTAGTTAACAACAGTGTGGAATGCAGAGAAAATGTTAAAAAAAAAGTAAACAAATCAACAGCTCTAGTAACAGCTTTGCAAATACAGGCACAAAATGCTTAGAAGACAGCACCTGCACCGGTGATCATTCTTTGCACTACCTGCAGTCAGTTGAAACAATTTGGAAGATATAGCAATAGGTTACACATTTTAAATTTAAAAAATTCAGATAACCAGTGATAACAGAAGTAACTTAACAGTCAAACTATTGGTCATCAAAGGTATTATTTTATCCTGCATGCCACTGCACAAGTGAGCAATCAACAGAATTGTTTTTCATCAACACAACAGCACAAACAATTTAGACCTGTTTGTTGTCTCTTTACTATACCTGCACACAAAGAAAAGCACAACCAGGTGTTCTAGGGTGTATCTAGTGTTCTGTACTAGCTGTGCTGTAGATATGGTGCGAACAGTTTATGTCATCATAATCATCATCCTCACTGCTCCCTCAGCCCAGATTGGCAATAATTGGAGGGAAGGCCACCCTGAAGATCTTGCTACCAATGGTACACAATTATGCATCTCCAATATGACTCGTCTACATTGTTAATGAACTATAATTGGTTGATGGATTAAAAAATTAATAAAATGCATAATGCATACAATAAAATACCCAGATGTATATAAGAAGGGCAATAACTTGCTTTTAAGTGATTATTAATCATTTATGCTGCATCTCCACAGCTTAACAATGTTGATATGCATATCTTTAAAGATATAAATTTATTTTTCAGAGAGAGATACCTAACACAGACTGGGTAGAGGCGTACACAAGACATAAAACAAAATAGAGAAATGTTTTACAGACAGGTATCAAAAACAGTCATCATACAGTTGAGCCATTACTGCCTGTCAAATCATTGCATTCATTAATGGAATTCTGCAGATTGACATTTTCGTGGAATCAATAATAAACAAAAATCTTCATATAAGTATAAAAGAAACATTAAAAAAATTAAAAGATTGCCCTTTGTGAAAAATAACTGGTTTGTACTGGAGGCAAACAGAATACCAGAAGATTAACAAAATAAGCCCGCTGGCTGAAGACAACATTTCAATAAAATGCAAAACAACTTCTCATTTATCTAGACAAATTATCTGATAAATGTCCTAGAAAAATCAACAAAATTGCACATCTGCAAATTTCTCATTGTTGAGAAAGATTTTTTTTCATCAAACACTTGACAGGACTTTAAAACCAAAATGTTTCAGTATAAAAGAAAGCGATACAAAATAGAACAAAAAATCTATAAACCTTGGCAATACTTAATATTTTGATTGCATCTTGCATGCATATGTATTTGACTTAGTAGATATGACCACAAGTGTACATGTATGCAACTAGTTGTGGAGTATCATGTATGCTCATATATGTGTGTGTACAGGGAGGGATCGATTTATGTGATGGCTGCATGAGTGCATGTGTCAGCATTTTTACAAATTTTGTAAGAGTTAAGGTTGTCAGGTGACCATTTTTAGGTCATTGAGGAGTGAGGTGTCAGAGACCTAACCTTTCTTGGGGCTATGGGAGGGCAGTGTCTCCTCTTCCTCAAAACTTTACTTTCCCCAACCCTCAATGGAGTCAGGTACCCATTTTTAACAGCTGGGTTGACTGGGCAAGTCTGCTGTGACAAATCTTCCTTAGAGTAATAATTTAAAGTGGACATCATAGTCAGTATAATGCTGTTCACCTATTACACATTTATACTAGATTTTAGTTTGCTTGCATGTTTCTGTTAATGTCACAGCACTTGACAGAAATATGTTTCCATGCATAATTACATTCAGTTTCACGTCCAAATCATCAATGAAAAATGGACATGTTCAAAAAGCCATTCGTATTCACAAAGAAGAGTGAAAAAAAAAAAAAATTCTGTGCTTAAATTGACTGCTCAAGTTGTTTAGCCAAACATGAGATCCAGTCTATTAATTGTCAATCACAATGCTAAGATTAAAGTACATAACACATCAATTAAGCAATATGAATGCAATCTAAAATACTGTATCAAACAATTGGCACAAATTCTTTCAGTAAATTCACTCAGATATTTGGATTGTAGGAGTGGGATTCAAGGATTGAAAAATTAATTATCTGGATCACAGGTTTATTTTACAAGCTATAATACAGCAGCAGATAGCCGGATATGTGATCCTTAACTTCTGCATGGAAGTTAACAGCAAGAGACGAGTCCCCAGCATGAACAGTGAAAGGCATGTAAATATTGACAGCAAACCAACATAAGCTGCGCTTAACACTAAATAAGTGTACAAACTCAATTACCAGCAGTAAATGTTTTAGTGTGCCGTCTCCACTAAGCAGATAGGGGACCAGAAAACTGTAAACAGATGATACAATGCTGTTGTCACAAAAACAAGAATCAAATCTGATAGGACAGCAAGGCTGGCAATAAGCTTACTGGGCAGTCAAGTCATAAATAAGTGCAACAAGTTGACACATACGTAGCTCAAAAATGTCAATTTCTCATGGCTTCTCTGTCGATGTTTGAAGCTTTCTTCTGTTTTGCTGAGTGGTACTAGTTCTGCTGGTCAAGTGTAGAGCAACAGTAAGGGTGCCAGACATAAGGGACCAGGCTCTGAAGCGACCCAGAGCTTGCAGGAACTGTCTGCTGAGAATGCAATGACTGAGGGACTACCACAGCACAGATGTTGCTTAGAGATGACTGAAGTCAGCTGCAGCTTGGAATCAAGGATCAGGACAGACTGGGTTGTAGAGTCCAAGATTCCAAGAAACCCAGCACTGTGTGCTGATACACTGATGGGAGTGAAATCCTTCTTCTGGTCACTGGGGTGAAGCCCAGCACCTGTGTATGGCTCAAGGGTTATAGCACCTTTCTTTAATTTCTTTTCAAAGAAAAATACAGCATGTCCTCCTTTGTCTGCCACACAGATGACTTCACTTCCATCTCGAAACATCACAGCACATGAACTGGTCTTTATGAAGGTAGAATCCTCTTCTGACACAATCAGCTCTTTGGCTCCACTATTCAGATGTATCCACAAAAGAGACCTATAGCCGCAGACAGCTATGCCTGTGAAACCAACGCTGAATGCAGTCGTCTTCATATCCAATACATGCATTTCAGAAGGCTTTTTGGTGCTGTCAATCAGCAGAAGTCGAGGGTATGGTGACTGAGACAAGAGAGCGATGCATTCATCAGTGATGCAAGAGACCTGGTAGATGTTGCCTCCAACGCGGACCCGTTCAATGATCTTATCTTCATTCATCAGGTCAATATGTGGATCTCTGTCACCGTAGGCAAGCCATACCTGGCCATTGGGCAGGGGAGCGAATGAGGTTGGCACTTTGCCAGACCCTTTGAAAGTAACTGGTGAAGAGCTTGTGTCCTCCATGATACTGGAAGGCATGATGGATGTTGGCATTTCAAAAGCACTGACTTTAACTGCTTGTTTCCTTCCCTTTCCCCCTCTTCGTGACCTCTTCCTCTGCCTGCTTTTGCCAGCTTTTTCACCTGAAGAACTAGCCTGAGGAAAGAGGCTCCCACCTGGAGGCACCGGCACAGCGGGTTTTTGTGCTACAGCTGCATACGACATAGACTGACCAAATGAGCAGCTCGCAAAGCTGGATGGTGGCATGTCAGCATAATGGCTGAAGCCGTAAGTCAAGTCTTGCATTGCTGTGCTGACAGCAGATGTCTGATGAATGACTGTCTGAGGTAAGGAAATATCAGTGTCATTAGCTACCAAGTCTGTGGACAGATTCTCCAATCCTTCTGCTAAGCCAGCTCGGTCTGGGTAGGATCTTTTGGTCGAATCAGCACAGGGAGCAGGGTGTGTTGATAATGGGACTGAGGACCAATGTTTAATTTCAGCTAATTTAGGGACAGGTGGGCCCACCAGAGTGAGAGGAACAAACATAGCTTTTTTTTGAGACTGCACATCCTTCTCCATTAAGTGAGAAATTGCTTCTCCTTTGTGAGCAGGCCGTTCTGATGGAACAGCTGTTTCTGTCATCCACTGCAAGCTGTCTGCAGTGCTTTTGCTTTGAGCTGATTCTGCAACATTTTTCCCTGGTATTGCCATGTTGTGTCTACTCTCAGCTGCTTCAGCACTTTTATTCTTTGGTGCTGAAGTGCTTGTGCTTGTGCTTGTGCTTAAGCTCTGCACTGCTGCAGTACTCTTCTTTTTCACTTTAGAAGTCTCTTTGCTTTTAAGTACTGCAGTACTTTGAGGTATTGTGGTACTTTTGCTTTGAGATGCTGTAGTGCTTTTTATCTTAGGTTCCTTGGTACTTCTGCTTTGTGACGCAACTTGTGATGTTGTACTCTTAACCTGTGGCTCTGGTGATTTCTTATTCTGACTAGTACTTTTGCTTGGTGGTACTGATGTACTTTTGACTTGCGGATCTGCAATATGTTTATTTTGAACAGTACTTTCAATTTGTCCTAGGATGGCACTGCTGCTTTGCGGTGCTGTAGCACTAATTTTCAGTTCTGTGCCAGTCACACTGTGCACTGCTGTTGCATTCTGCATTGTAGTATTGCTTTGTGATGCCACTGTACTCCCAATCTGTGTTGCTCCAGTTCTTGAATTCTGAGATGAGATATACTGCTGTGATGAAATTATGTTTTCACAGGAGGCCACAGGAGTTTTGCTTGATGCCCTTGAGGTCTGACTTTGTTCTACACCAGCACCCTTCTTTTCTGTATCTGCAATTTCTTGCTTTTGTGGTCCCATAATACCAGCAACCTGTGGTGTCTCTGCGATCTTCGCTTGTGGTGCAGTCCTGGATTCAGCAGTAGTACTCTTGTCTGGGATGATTGTACTGCCAAGATCTGGAAGTGATGTCAAAACCTGATTTTGTTGTGCAGTAGAACTATTACATTGCGGTGGTGGTGACATCTCAGTGTGCTGTGCTGAAATTACTTTTCCTGTTGGTGGTGATACTTCTTCATTTTGTCCTGAGGTCTCTTGTTCAGAGAAAGATGAATAATTAACCTTGACTTTTACAGATCCCGCAATAAAGGAGAGATTTTTGGTGATGTCGTCAGGACGGTCAAGGATGTATGATTGTTTGGCTTCAACCTGAAAGGAGAAAATTTACATAAAATTCATCATTAGTAAGAAGATAAACAAAAATGATACAGAAATTGCTTAGGGCATAAGTGACACACAACTTTATAATTTCAGTGGGTCTCATTGAAGAGGTGTATCTGAAAAGTAACGAGACCGGTGTCACAATTTATTTCATTTCCTGACGACAAACCACATGGTTTCCCCTTCAAAGTAAACCCCTTGAGTATAATGCACTTTCTCATCTTTCTTTGCCATGCTTCAGTACATTAATGGAGGGACTCTTCTGGGATACCCATACGCTCCACAATTACGGCTCTTTTGATGGCCTTCACACCTTCAAAACCCCGTTTATGACCCCCTTGAGCTTGGGGAAAAGAAAAAATGGTGAATTGGAGCAAGATCAGGTGAATAGGGAGCTTGTTCCAAAACAGCTATGTTCTTCTCGTCCAGGAACTGCCAGATAATCAGGGGCTTTGTGAGCAGGTGCATCATGGAGGCAATAGTGATGGAACTGATGGTATCCAAGAAAATTCTTCCAGCAGTGCATAGAAGCATGGCAGAGAAGGATAGAAAAGTGCACGAGACTTGAGGGGGATTACTTTGAAGGGGATAGTTTGTTATTAGGAATTGACTATGACTCCCGCCTTATTACTTTTCAGACACATCTTGTATTTGGTGAACTTTTAACAATTTTAACTGAGGGTCTGAAAAACCCCTTGCCTTTTATGAATGGAAAAACCAGGTAACTGTAATCACATGAGTGTGACAGTCAGCATTTGCAATATCCATAAGAAATCTACCTTTCCTCACATTCTACAGCCATATTTTTGGTATTATTTAGTTACACGAGCTTAGGATACTGTGTTGCCTAGGTGATACATTTGGAACTGTATGTTGGCGATATGCTTGGTACACTTCTTTTTGTTTTAAAAGATGGCTATCTTTTTCTTGTTGCTTTTCTCCTCTCTTAAACCATCTCTCCTCCTAGCTGTATGTGAAAAAGTAACAAGATGAGAGTAAAAAAAAGGGGAGGAGTGTGTGTTCAAGAGAAAGAGGATATTGAATTAAAAAAAACTTAAGCAAAGTATTATCAGGCATAAACCTTCTAGTGATGCATATGCTGATCCTACTTAAAGATTTTGTTACGCTTGATATCAACATGAATATTGCCTGCATTCACATTCTAAGAATTAAAAGACACCATACCCATCATCAAGAAATGTCTTCATTATTAAACATATATATATACGGCCATTGTAGATGCCTAGTGACATCAGGGTCCCTTTCCATGTCGTAAACAAAATATGTCTACTCCCTAATAGTCAAATTTCCAAATTGATGGCTAAGCTGATGAACCATTTGGAGTGCCATGTGCAAGCATGCACCACACACAAACTTATATACACATTGACTTTAACCTCCTTGGCATCACGAGGGCTTACAGTTTATGTTAAAATAGTCTGAAACTTGAAATTTTATATAAATAAAAACAGTTAACTTCAAAAATCCCTTGGGTAACCCGATTCAATCCCCAAATGCAGCATTTAACCCAAGTTCCATTCAGGTTAAAATTTATGGCTAATTCCAGGAAAGTTAAACATCATCTCGGATTAATCAGGCCAGGTAAACTTGTTCAAGTCTATCTTTTACAGGAAAGGCAATAAAGCATGTGTGTTCTATTTGTCTTGCATTCCACATCAAAAATCTCTACTCAGCATATGTTTAACAGAAACTTAATGACTGAAATTTTCAATATCTATCCACAGCAGTTAAACAAACATACAACTCCTTTAAGACATTATTGTGTTAATTTATTTTATTCTGGTTGGAAATTACAATGCTTGATATTCTGAATTCATATAATTGCAGAAGACATTTTTTGTGTTACATGTTAAGCAGCAGATGGTATCCAGCCTAACCTTGATTGACTGGACCATAATATGGGGATATGTAACAACATAGAAGACTCAATCATAACTCAAATGTATTTTTTTTTCACCATAGAGTTGTAAATTGCAAACTTTTTATGTAAGAAATATGTCCAGGAGTTTCCAAAACAAAAAAAGCAAGCATTTTAATTTAACAGCAAACCTGCATTCTGTCGACAACACTTCAGCACCCTAAAAGTGTGCAGAACAGTAAGCCATAACTCAAGGATTGACTATATGTTGATGTTATTCACGAGTCCATGAGACTGGGTACTTAGTCAAGAAACGAATGTGTTCTCCCAAAGAACATGGAATCAACAACTTTGTACAAAACAAGATTGCTACACTCGTAGGACACCAGGAACCTTTACTTTCCACAGTCAAGTGACATAAGATATAGTTCTTGGGCATGTGACCCAGCACAACACCTTGTTGAAAACTATTCTTCAAGGCATCTTGTAGGGAAGTCAATGCAGCAGTGGCCAGAGAAAGAACTGGCTTACGAATCTCAAAGACTGTACTGTTGTCCTGTCCAGGACCTGCTGACTATTGCCCACAGTAGGCAAGAGTGGCGGGCCAGTCAGCTGTCATTGTGGTCCCCACCACCGACAGGTGCCGGTCAAGGGCCGACCAACTGACTGAAGTATTATTACAAGCCTTTGAAAGTAAATATTTTTTAAGCAGAACCATTAATTACTGAAGACAGATATAGTGTGGCCAACAAACACTCAACTTAGGAAAAAAGCTTCTATGACCCCAGAAAGACTTAGAAGCCACAGCATCATTTAAGGTATTTGACAGCAGAGCAAAAGATGAACAAAAAGGAAAAGTTTTGATACTCATCACAGTTTTGCTATTCAAAAATAAATAAAAATTGCAATATATATATATGTGTGTGTGTGTGTGTGAATTACAATGTCAAGCTGAAACTTAAATAAATAGGTATGTGTGTGTTAGCAAGAGAGAGATAGACAATGTCATGTAGTAACTCAAATAAATAGGCAAGTAAAACTAAGACATTTCATTCCTCAAAACTTTTAGCTCAAGCCTACAGGTAGAGATAAAGTGTATGTGCAGTCAATCTTATTTAATGAAGACTACAGTTCAGCTAAAGATTTATGGCAGAACAGTGACATTTACAGGCAGAATGAAAATCTCAATAGCAAAAAGTGATGAACACTACTAAATGAAAGACATTTTTCAGCTCCGGTAAAACATTTAAATGAAAGACATTTTGAAATAAACTTTATCACAAAATTTTGAGCTGAACCAGATCTTGGTCAAATAATTAATAACAAACCATTATGAGATTCATCAGAAGAGAACTGCCATTATTAATCATTTACTGTCTGCTTGAATTCATACAATTAAAGCTATTTTTGTACACACATTTCAAAACAGACATCAGAATGATGCAATAATCCCACAAAGATCTTAAATTAGAAGCAGCATGTGTACATGGTCAGCATAAAATCTTGCTCAGCTTTCTCGCTCCCTCTCCCCAGTTCAATATTACCATTCCTGTTTATGACTCTGCCAAGAACCTAGCTGTGTGTCATATTCAACAACACTCTTTACATGCATCAGTTTGTCTCCCATACTGTCAAGTCATGCTATTATCATCTCTGATGCATTAGCCAAATCTAAAATCATCTTCCCATGCATGATTCCACCAAACTTGTTATCTCCCTTGTCCCCTCTTGTAGCGACTGCTGTTAACTTCCTTCTTGCTGGCCTTCCTGACTTTACCATCCACATTCTCCAGCATGTTCAAAACGACATCACCCGCATCATTTTCTGTTAGAAATAACCTAATCATACCACTCCTCTCTTTGCTGCACTCCACTGGCTCCCAGTTTCCCAATGCATTCAATATAAACATCCTCTGTTATAAGTGCCTAAATGACTTGGCCACCACCTTACAATTCAGTTCACTTCATATCTACACACCAAATTCTTCTCCCTCATCCTCTTCTGATCTTTGAAGACTTTGTATTCCTAGATCAAGACTATGGTCTATACTCCTTTTCTGTCTCTGGTAAACTCATCTGGAAAGGATCAGGAAGCCATCATGCATTCTATTTCTGATGTGTTGGCATGTGAATTTTCACTCTTACAATCTGGCTATAGGTATGCAATACTTATATGCTGAACCAATCGTCACTTCAATTTATTCCACGTCATTCACTTGATAAACTCTCTTGTACTAGCCTGAGGTGGCCTGGGGTCACCAAGTGCATCTATTTCTGGAAATGTGTATGTGGGAGAGAGAATGTGTGTGAGAGACACTATTTCAACAATATTATCTATTTTATTTCATGTATATGTATATATTATTGCTAGTACGAGCACTATCTTGAATTGTGCCTGGGGATCAATAAAGTTGCATTGTATCAGCTTGCTCACCAGACAAGCTAACATACTTTGCTATGCCTTTAAAAATGAAATAAGTGATCAAACGTTTGTTTTCCTCAACTAGTATAGAAAGTATAGCAAGCAATATTTATGAAGCATCAACAGCAGTAGATCAAACTGTGAAAAACATAATTTAATTATTTGGATTATATAAATCTCTGATATTCAAGCAGATCAAAGAAGTAGAAAATAGTGGATGAATTTTAAATCCAGGATTATGAGCAGTAGACCTCCAGCCTCCAGTTAAAACTGTGCCAATAAGACACTGATCCAAAACATAATAGCTTACTGCTATCAAAACATCTATCATGTCTAGTAAGTTAAATTGATTTTCCTTCCTCACATATTTCTGAGGTAAAAGTAAGTTTTTGATAAGATTTAATTCAAGGGAAGAGAAGCTAGACATATGGGACCGGGTTCTGATGCAACCCAGAGCTTGCAGGAACTGTCTGCTGAGAATGCAATGACTGAGGGACTACCACAGCACAGATCTTGCCTAGAGATGACTGAAATCAACTGGAGCTTGGAATCAAGGATCAGGACAGACTGGGTTGTGGAGTCCAAGATTCCAAGAAAACCAGCACTGTGTGCTGAAACACTTATGGGAGTGAACTCTTGATCACCCTGATAAAAATCTGCCCCTGTGTAAGGAGTAAGGCGAGCTGCACCTTTTCTCGATTTCTTCTCAAAGAAAAACACTGCATGTCCTTCTTTGTCTGCCACACAGATGACTTCACTTCTGTCTTGAAACATTACAGTACATGAGCAGGCCTCTTTAAAGCAAGAACTTTCTTTTGACACAAGCCACTCTTCAGTGCCATGATATCTGGGTATCCACAGAAGCAATATGCTGCTGCAGACTGCAATGCCAGTATCACCGACACAGACAGCATTGACCTTCATATTTAACTTACGTACAACCGTAAGCTTGTGATTTCCATCAAGAATTTGAAGAACTGGCTCTGGAGACTGGGAAAGGAGCAGAATGCGTTCTTCATTAAGACAGGAGATGTGAGTGGTGTATCCACCAATTGTGATGCGCTCAGTCATATGGTCTTCATCCATCAGCTCAATGTATTGATCACTAAACCCATAGGCAAGCCAGACCTGGCCATTGGGCAGTGGAGCAAACGAGGTTGGTACCTTTCCACTTCCTCCAAAAGTGACAAAGGAGGAGGTGTTGTCTGCCCTGATGCTGGTTGGAATTGCTGATGCTGCCATTTGTAATGACTCAGCCTTGCATGAATTTCTCCCTTTTCCTCTTCTCCTGTGTCTGGATTTCTTACATTTGACAGAGATTGCAGACGAGGCTGACAAGGTTTCTGAAAATCTCTGCTCTGACCCTGCATGAAACTGACCACCTTGTGGCAAAGACTGGAAGCCTGGCGGCACAGAAATAGGAATTTTCTGTGCAGCTGCTGCATATGACAAAGATTTATTGTGCTGAAAACCTGCAGCATCCAGCTGTGTCATAACTGAGCTATCACCTGTGCAAGGAGAAGTCTGAATGCCTCCATAGGTATCAGCACCACCCATCACTAGAGATGAAGAATCATAAATAATATCTTTCACTTTGTCATCATGGTGTGTTGAAGAGCTCTGCCAGGAAGACTGTATATTGTCTTCCAGATTTGTTGGTGAAATAAAATGAGAACGTTCTGAAAGTCTCAAAAAGGGAAACATATGGGCATGGGAAAAAGGAACTTGTGCAGCTCTGTCTCTGAATGCCACATCCAGCCCTGACAGAGAACCTAATGCAGCTGGTGGAAAAGCATCTACAAAAGTGTTGCCGACAGTATGGTGCGGTGAATAATCTTGTAAAGAAGTTGTGTTCAGATGAGAACTTGCAAGAGAAAACATGCTCTGAGCACCTGTGTCTAAAACAGGTGAGCAAGGGGGTGTTGTGAGAGAGGTTGAATCATCAACAGGTGAGTAAATGGAAGTTGTGGGAAGAGATGCTGACATTTTGGATTGGAAATCACCACCAGTGTAGCATGCTGTGTAGTTCTGCATGTCTTCTCTCTGAAGAATGTGACCAAAAGATGTCGGCCTGCCTGCTATCTCTAAGGATTGATAACCAGGCCCCAGACCATCTTCTGTCTGAGAAGCTTGTTGTGTAAAGGACTGACTGTGCAACTGGTCACTGTTTAACAAAGGCACTGCTGATGGTTGTCTCATTTCTGCTGTACGTAATTTAGGAACAGGGGGGAACACAGAAGTCAATGGAACAAAAAATGGCCTTTGTGAAGCTTGAACCTCCGGGTTTGTAAAGCATGTCTCAGCAGTCAGCACTGATTTATCACAATTATCTGTCACCAGCAATGAACGCAAATCTGCATGTTCTACCTCTCCTACAGTACCCTTGCAATGTGGTGCTGTTAAAGTGTCACTATTTTGTGAAAAATTAGCATTACTACTTTGTGATGCTGCAATGTTTCTTATTTGTGATGCTAGAATACTGGAGTTTTCTGAGACTGCACTACTGCAGTTTTGTGGTACTGTTGTACCACCACTTAGTGGTACAGTAATAGTCCTATTCTGCACTGCTGAGGTTCTTTTATTTTGTACTATTGCAACATTAGTATTCCCTGTTGGGACAATACCACTGCTCTCTGATACTGAAACACAGTCTTCATGTTGTGTCCCGACTGCCAGTACTGAAAAATGTTCGCCATGCAGTTTAGAAATTCCTGTTGCTGTGCCATCCCTTTCTTGAACAACAGCATCGTTGTCCCATTTTGTTGCAGTTTTGCTTTGAGATGATGTATTCTTGACATGGGGAGGAACAAACATATTCATGTCTTTTGCTGTGGTAATCTTGCTTTCTAATAAAAAAGATTCAGGCAATACTTTTGTATTTATATTCTTTAGTTCATCACTGCTCTCTTCTTCCCCTGCTGTGAAACTCTTGCTATGTGCTGGCATTATGTTTTCATTTTCTGGCAGAGATGTTATGTCTTTTGGTGGACCAGTACTCTTGTCATACTGTGACTTGAGGTTTTCACTGTATGGTGCATTACTTCTTGTGCCTTGAAATGTTTTGCTCCTCCTGCCTTTATGTTCTGTAACACTCCCAATCTGTGATTCTGTAAGTATGATGTTCACATTTTCAGATGAAAGCATCTTTGGATCAGACATGATTTTTACAAAACCCACAATGTAGGCTAGGCTTTTGCTGGCGTCTTTGGGAAGATGCAAAAAATAGGAAGGCTTGGCCACTACCTGGAATGAGAATTTTGAGCAAAAACATGTGTTTATTAGAAATGATGCAAGAAAAAAACTCAATTACAAAGAATTACAAAAATATTAACAATATTCATGACTACAGAATCACCAAAATTCTCAAGTTTCAACATTGATGATTATGATCAGAAATGATATCTCAATAAGAAACTTACTGATTTCAAAAGGAAACTTGCTTTCTTGAAGTTCTGAAGAAGGAATGCCTTGGGAGGGTCAGTCAAAATAGAGTATCTTCAGAGATCTACTCTACGACTAATTGAAGGAAATCTGGAACTACTTTGCAAATGCATCCCAGTAAGAACAGCTATCAGCTTCAGTTGAAACTGACTCCCTGAAATCTATAGGTACTGAATCAATGAGTCATGGTACAAGAAAATTTGAGGGAAAACTTCCTCTCAGGCAAAAGATAGAAATTGTAACAACTTGGTGTGAATTGTAATAACAAGAATAAAGTTCAACAGACAAAAGAAGTTCAAAACCCACAGGTTTTGCATAAAGCAGACACAACAGGCATGCTTTTCATAAAAAGGACACCTAGCAGGTTACATCAAACGTCTTTCTGACAACAAATTTGTATTGTTTAATTTAAGATTTGTTACCATCCTTCGTATGGTCAAAAGATAATTCTCAGTGTTTAAGAAATGAATACACAAAGAAAGAAGTCAACAATTTGCCAGAGACACTTTATCACCTCTCCAAGCACTGATGACAGACTTGTATACAAAAATTAAAGATGGGCGAATGCTATTTGGTTTAAATACAAAGTAATATTTTTTATGAATGTCATGAAACCAAATACACTGTTTTGTCATGTCATCGAATGTAACTACTTTTTTATCTTTAAAAAAAAAATCAGCTGTACACTAACCACTGGAAAAAGGTATTACCATTAGTAAAATTTGTGAACTTGCATGCACAAACTTTAGTAAGATGGAAGGCAGAATAAATTTCACTAAATAAATCTGAACAGCAATAGTCATGGAAACAAACTTTCCTCATAGCATATGAAAATGCAACATTGAAAATTCTGTAAAACTTGATCGAAAGAAAATAAGATAATGAGCAGAAGATAATTGATCATACTGACTGCAAAAGGCCCATCAGCTAGGTAGACAGGACTGACTGGAAGTGCAAAATGTTATTTACATGGAAGCCATGTTTACACCATTCACCATGACCAACTACTTTTGGTTTGTCTGAAACCTAAACAAATGGTGACTGTAACTTTTGTTGCAGTATACTCTGGGTTTTCCAATGAGAATTCACCATGATGAAAATGAATAACCACTAATCAACTACTAGCTGTGACTTTCTAACTCAATAATTAAAATTAATTTAAGTAAAATGAATTTCTCCAACCAGACTTACCTGAAATTCAGGCATCATACTTAGAATCGTAGTCAACTCCTTCTTTAAAGTTTTAAAGCCAGAAGATGGTTGGGGGCACCCATCATGATGAAGTGCTGTTTCCACGCGAGCCAGAAGGTTTGTTAGCTGGGTCTGATAGCTGCATACCTGTGAAACAAACCATTTTCACCAAATGAATGCAATGCTGTAAAAACAAATTCTAATGAAACATGTTAGTAAGGTGTTTAGTGACAAAGTACTAAACTGCTCCATTCCAACACTTCTCACTTCCACAACCAACAAAATCTTTAAGCTATTAGTTTGTATTTTAAATGTTTAACAGGAAATATCTACAAAGATGCTTATTTTCAGATGGTAATAATTTCTGAGTTAAGTTGTATAAGAAGTAAGTACTTTATCCACACTTTTTAAAAAAAGCCAAAATATGTTGGAACTGGGCTTCTGCAACCATTTCTAAAAGGTACATCATCCCCTAAGCCATGTGTAACCATGAATCATAAAACAAAAAACAAAAAAAAAATTAAAAAAATAAAAAAAGGACAATATCACATTCTAAGAAAAAACTGTAACATTAGTGTAAAGGTTAGCGCAAAACATTTTTATCTTCTGTTGTTTTTGCTATTAGAATGCTGTAATATCTAAAATGATAATCCGTCAAGAATCTGGGCTTCACTGTCACTGGAGATATGACTCTTGATCAACAAGTTACAGCTCTTTGTCAGTCTTCCTATTATGAGTTCTGTAACATCAGCGCCATCCGTCATATTCTCTCTTCACGCACTACTAACATTTTTGTCTGTACTTTCTCAGCTTGATTACTGCAACTCTTTGCTTACTGGCTGCCCTGCATACCTTCTTCACAAACTGCAGAACGTACAGAACAAGTCTGATGCTTAGAGCTACTCTATGTCACTCCTTTCCGTCGTTTTCTGCACTGACTACCCATCCATTCTCGTATTCAGTACAAACTGTCCATGCTGTGTTTTAATTTCTTTTCTGGCACCTGCCATATTTCTCGGAACTTCTCTTTCCTTACGTCCCAGCCAGACAATTACGCCTTTCATCTGATGACTGTCTCCTAACTATTCCTGTCACCAGAATAACATGCAGACACAATATTTTTAGTTACTGCAGCGAAACAATGAAACTATCTCCATATCTGCCACCTACCCACTATTTGAATTCTTTAAACTTGCACCGAAAACGCACCTCTTCCTTAAGCATTACTCCTAACAACAGTCAACAATGCTTGTCCTTTTTCACACCCTCCACCCTTTTACACTTATTCCCTGCTTGTCTTCCTTTTGTAAAGAAACCATATTCTCAGTTCTTGTTACTTGGATCCTCTTTACTTTTTTTATGTCTTTTGTTCGTCATCAGTACTGTTTATCCTTCTGTCATTCATGTGTTATTTAGTTGTTCTTCTGTCCCTCATATGTTGCCTAAGTTGTCCTTATGAGTGTGAGTATATGCTATTTAAATTTTGAATTTATTACCATTATTATACAGACTTGCAATAAATATTTCACATGCACCTACACATACGTACCTCGATCTGACGTTCCTTTATCTTTTTTTCGCAACTGCTGTGTTTTTTATAGAACACTTCCTTGGCCTGGCGGTGCTGCTTATCTAGTCTGGAGTGAAGCTGGCTGATATAGGCCGCCCATTCTTTATCCACCTTTAGGCAAGCAGATGAAAAAAATGTAAATAAGAATTCAAAAGGACAAGGTTATGTCTTACTTGCCACCTGCACAGTTGATCACTTGCAGTTAACTGCTCCTATGGCCATTACAGTATAAAACTTCTAGTTCTACTCTTTACCTATGCATTCAAATGATACTAGATGTTTGCATAAACTTACCTTTGTTTTGGATGCCGTTAGCTCTCTCAAGGTTTTCTTCATATAGTTCTCTTTTTCATGCAGATTCTGCAACTCTTTTTCAATTCTGTCTTTCAGCTTCATCAATTTTTTCCCTTGTGGAAGCTCTTCTTCCTCTTGAGCAGAACTTCGTGCTTGTGCACCTAGACTATCCAAGATCCCTGCAATACTTCCAACAAGACCAGATGAACCTGGAAGGATGCCTTCATGATTAAAATACAAGTTTAACAGGCTTGTGCCTTCTGCTTGTGACATGAATCCATGTAGTGGGCAGGGCTGAATTCCTTCATGGCCAGGAGCAGAGGAGTTTGTATTTTTGTTTTCTCCATCAAAACTGTCAGGGATTATATTAACTGATGGTTGGCTGTTTGTTAATTTCTGAACAAACTGGAGATGCTCCAGGAGAACCAAGTAGTACTGTTCTGGGGTCAGATTCTGTAACTGACTGCATCTAATGGACCAGTCCCGGTTAAACTGCTCTACTAATGAGCATGTACACAACTGTTTCCCTTCTGCTTCCATCCCACTCTGCAACTCTCTAGAGTGGTCAGTGCTGTCTCCTACTGGGACTCCTGTTAATGTTTCAAATCCAAAGGTTACTTGTACAGGTTGAATTCTAGAATTTGTCTCTTTAAGGCCCCCAGATGATGCTAACTCTGCCTGTGAGAGATCCTTCTCCACAATGGCATCCATTGTAGAAGAACTTGAATCAGAACTACATACACTTTTATCTAGCCCATCATAAAAAAACTGTGAAAAAGGCACCTGTTTCTGTAAAATATCTCTGGCAGCTGGTAAACCTGATAGGAAACTATGACCATCTCTGTCAAGAGTAGCATCTGTGGATTGTAAACCTTCCTCTGGAGGCAGGTTGGTTTTCACTGTAATATCTGTTGCTGGTGATGAGCACAGCTTATGACTTTCACATTTTTCTGCAACTGCCTCAACAGGTGAATACCCTAAACTCTCTGCTTCATCTGTTATCATGTCATCTGGTTGTAAATGTGACTGGAGAAGAGACCTATGTTTTTCTGGAAGACCCTCAGACATTGAAAAGGAAGACTGAAAACTGTTTCTGTCTGCAACCTCATCTTGTTCCACAGATGAGTGATAAAGAGGCTCACCTTTATCCAAAACTGCACCAGTCTGTGAATGAACCTCATGCTTATCCAGAAGTGAACTCGGGAATGCTGTATCTGTGTTAACAGCAGCATCCTCTTCCTCTAATACTGTATCAGATGACTGAAGACCTTTCTGGAGAAGGGGTTCAAATGTCTCAAGAATAGTTTCTGTTGGTGATGAGCTTGACTGGGAGCATGGTTCACCTTCATCCAAAAGCACTACAGAAGGTGATGAATCAGAGAGAGAAAGAGATTCATCTTTTTCTAAAACAACCTTAGCAGCTGCTGAAGACAGTGAAAGATGCTGGTTCCTCTCAGCAACTGCTTCAGTTGGCGATGAATTTGTATGGGAATGAGGCACCCGTTCATCCAAAAGTACGACAGATGGTGATGAATCAGAATTAGACAACAGCTCATCCTGCTCAAAAAGGGTCTCTCCTGGTGATGAATCAGAATGAGAAAAAGGCTCATCCTTCTCTAAAACTACCTCAGTGGGTGAAAAACTTGGCTGAGAATGAAGATCCCCATCATCCAAAAGTACAACGGATGGTGATGAATCAGACAGAGAAAGATGTTCATCCTTTTCAGGAATAGTCTCAGTTTGAAACAATTTAAAATAAGAGGGTGGTTTAACTTTCTCCAAAACTGTGTCTACTTCTGATAATGCTGGATGAACTTGAGACTTTTTTTCATCTAAAACTGCATCATCTTCTGGTGAAGTTGGCTGAACTTGAAGCCCAATGTCGTTTAAAACCTCATCAGCTTCTAGTGAAAATTGCCGAACAATATCATCTAGAACTGCGTCAGCTTCTGCTGAATCTGACTGACAATAAGGCTCCTTTTTCATCTGGACTGCCTTTAAAGGCACTGAATTAACCTGAGCATTTTCCAAATGGTCAATGTTTTCTTCAGTTCTAGTGCTAGACTCATCATCATGTGTCATCCATGCACCATCCTGGGGTTCCTCCAGACCATCCAGCAAGTTATCTTCTGATGGTAAGACACTTGTCTGAGACTGAGAAGATGTCTTGCCTTCTGAACTATCATCCTTACCCTCTTCCTTCATTTCTCCATCATGATCTATGGTTTCAGCATCACTTATGTGTTCTTCTAACACAGTTTCATCTTCTTCACAGCTTTCAAAAGTGTCTTCTTGTGATTCTGACTGTACCTCGAAAGAATTTTCTAAGAGTTCCCCATCATCACCAGCTGGATATTTGTCAATAGTATCTCTGAGAACACTCTGGTCTTCACCAATGTCTTGGCCATCGATCCTCTTATTAACCTCATTATCTATCTTGCTGTCTCCACTGTCAGTATTTTCAACAGTTATGTCTAAATGTCTGCTTTCCACTGCACAATCTGATAACTGCTGGGAAACATTAGATTCAAACTGAAGCTCTCCAAAAGCAGGAGACAAAGATGGTGCTGATCCATTTTCATCACTTGTCAAACCAGATCCCAAGATGTTCTGAATGCCATCTCCCTCCATGGAGTATAATATCTGCATACAAAGATGCCCTGTCTACCCTATGTGATTCACTGCACACACAGAAAAAAAGCACAGTTTTCTTCACCAGTCAACTGCTACCAGAAATAACTTAAATAGTAAAGCAACTTCTTTTCCTCCCATATAGCATTCTAAAGACAACACATTTGTATATCATGATACATGCCTCTGTTTTTGTTTGTGTGTGTCATTTTTTTTCTTGTTAAGAACCATGAGCTTTCTCACGGGCCAAGTGTTTTGGTATCATAATATATTGGTATCTGCACTAACGTTACTAAGTTTCATTAGCTTTAAAGTTTTCATAAGACCCTAACATGCCTGAACAATAGGTTCAATGGTTACTTGTTTCTCACTTTTTCTAAAGCCTCTTAAAGAAAGAACAGGAGGATACAAATTTAGGCACTCGCAATAGCATTGTGTTTTCAGAATTAAAATTCAGAAGTAATTTCATTTAAATCACAGCCTTTTAAGTAGTTTTTATCTTGTACAAGTTGAGCAACATGAAACATCTGTGCCAATTTTACTGCTATACATCTTATTGTGATAAATCCACAGCGAACTGTCAAACAGCTGTAATCATGCACTCCTGATTTCCACTGGAATTTCATCCCTTTAAAAAAAAAAGTCTTTTTGCTCGTCTTTGAATTGAAGATCATGACACTATAGCAAACACTTGTTTCAAGCACCAACCATGATAAAACTGCTTCTGAAGCCCAATCAATATCAAAAGAGTCTGCAACAAACTATGCTTTTAGCAACTGGAACTACATTAATTTTTTCCACCCCTGAGTTGAAACCGAAATCGAAAATACTGTGATAAATATTACGTCACTTATTGCCTAAACATGACTGTAAACAAAATATCATGTTTATGCACGCCACATTAATGCTTACCGGAAATGACCTCACATCGACTAATGCCACAACAAATTCTCTACTCTAGATTCCGCATTGCTTATTCAATAACTCGAAATACGTAACTCAAGTGTTTATTGCGTTTGATAAACCTACAGCCACAGCATATGTTTATTTTGTTTTGTTTACAGTCGACTTGTCATGCTGCAGACACTTGCTCCTCACAAACCGAAAATAGAAAGTAACTACAGCTTTGAATATGCGCTATATTCGCTTTAAATAGTTTTAATGAGAAACAAATAGTGTTGTACCTGTGTGTACAGCCCACAAAGCTCCTCGGGATATTTTACGGGCTCCCTTTCTAAACGTGAGACTTCTTGGTATTTAACACTAAGGGGAGAGCATGCAAGCAATGCGATACAAGTTAACTCCCATGCTATTCAATCAAAATGGCGTCCTCGTGTTCAAACATTGATGTGCTGGTAGAGCCGGATATTAATGCTGTTCCCTCATGTTCCCACGGTGTGTTTCCAGAATTATTCGTTTACCGCTGACGTTTCTAGCTCCTTTCTTGTCAACTTGATTTATTACCACCTTGTTTGATTGTACCAACAGCTGAGGACAGATTCAGAAACTTGAGAAAAGTTTGATAAGATCACGAATATCTTCTTTATACTTTCGTGATAAATGTTTCGTCGACTTTAAAGAGTAACAGTTAATTAGAAAGGGTCTTTTATAACTTTCTCAGTAAAGCACCCAGTGTGCTGAAAACCAACTGCTAACCCTTAGTCCTAACGCCCCAACCATCTATCTGTGGGCTTGTTTTCAATTTTTAAAAGACTATAAACCCTGTGGTGGTGGTGGGTGGGTAGGATTGGTATACTACACAAGCTTTGATTGATTACAAATATACATGTTTCCAATCCATATGCAAATTTTGTAAACTTTGTGTTTGAAAGGAAGTCCCCATAATTTTGCAGGACCATGTCTTCTTTTCGACCAGTACACGAAGGATGGGAGGAGTCGAAAGTTCTTTGCGTGCTCAGCATTCAGGAATCGCAAACAGTGTAGTTTTTTCCGTTGGGCAGAAGACTTGAAATATTGCCACAGCAAAGGACAGCTAGCTTCAGATCCTCTCTCCCAGAATGAAGCTCAGATACAAAAATGCGAGAAAAGCCACACTGCCAACCGAAAAAGGTAGTTACATAATTTTTGTCATAATACTAGGGAGAAAAACTTTTGAGCTTTTCATAGGTTTTTTTTAAAAAGATCGGGGTGGGGACTATAAAAGATGCATTCAGTTCCCTGTGATATTTATTTGGCTGGTATGCTTTTTACTTTTTCCGGATTTACCATCTGCTTATGATTATTTTTCAGTAAAAGGAATATAAGTATATGCTGAATAAACAAAACTACAATGTTCTGTATCAGAAACCATGCATACATTCTGGCCTTTTCATTTGTAACTTTTACCATATACTTTGGTTTTAATTATGTTTTTTGTCATGCTTAATTTCTTTATCCACTTCTTGACATTCGGTGTAGGTTTTACAAGATAGCAGTTTTTTATATTTTCTGCTCTTAACTCATGCCTCATACATCTCCTTTTCTACACCAAGCTCTGGGTATGCTGTCAGAGGCAAGATCCTAAATACACAGCACTGTCTTGATGACAAGTGTTTTATTGCTGTCTCGATCTGGACTGCCCAGCACAATATAGTCAAGCAGTTCAAATAAAAAAGCTTCAAAGATTTATAAAAGGATGTTGCAGCAGTTCTGAAATCTTACACTTAATTTGTTCAACAGATACTTGCAGTTTAAGAAGTTGCCACGCAAAGAAAGAACTGCATGCACTACCTGCGGCATTGTGCTGTTGCCTGGAGAATTAAATGAGCATGAAAAGAAAGGTCATGTCCTCCGCCACAAAGTCAAACTCCATGATCTCCAGCATCCCACATCTTTCTTTGCACCATATGAAGACAATAAGACATATGCAGTTAGTATTGATTTAAGAGTTAACAGGGTTAAACATGTGAACCTATGTTGTCACTAGAAACTATATTTAAATGTAGGAGTTCTAGCATTCAAACCAAGCTGTTAACACACTGACATCTTTGCATGTGAGTGTTGAATGCACCCTTCAGTCTTTCATGGTACTCAGTAATGAATGTCATATTCAAGTTTTTGCACAAGGCTGTATTACAATATGTCTTACAATTTTTGCACAAGCTGCATTACAATATCCAGACCATTTCCCAAAGAGAGTTGCATCCCTTTTAAAAAAAAAGTTTGAGGGGCGTCCAGCAAGGCGGATAAAGGTGGTGATGGGAAAAAAAGATATGGAAATCAGCAATTGTCCTGACTATCCAGATGCTGGTCTTCTAAATAATGACATATTTTAGGGGATATTCCAGATGGTTTTGATGGCAGGTTTTGATACAAAAAGATCTTCAGGATTTTGCTTATCAGACTAGATAGTATTATGATCATATATTTCCATCTGTATAAAAAACATTGTTCAAAAGTCTGCTGAATCCATGTAATTTATTTGGGATTTACAAAAAAAGTGGTGTCTCAGTCCCAATTCAGGTAGAAAAAAACTGATATAATTTTAATTTATCCGCCTATCATTGAATGTCATGGCAGATTCTGTCGTGGAGGTAATTCCTGAAGCATTGTGGTTTTATTATACTGCTGGTATAGGTTTCAGGAATTACCTCCATTACACCATCTACCTTGACATTCAAGTAATCAGTCAACAGTATAATAAGAACTAATTTTGACATTAATTTTTTGTTTTGTTTCTTTTTTAAAGCAATACTTGTTCTCAGATACCACAGTGGACTTTCTGTTGTCTTATCTGGAGAGTAAAGATTTCACACATGTCCTTTGTGTTGGTGCTCCAAGGTAAGACTACTAGAAAACTTGTAATACATGTGAACCAGCATTTAGAATTTTTTTCAGGATTATAAATAAACTAGCACATTAAAAGTTTCTGAAACTGTGAAGTAAAAACTTTTTGATGTGAATATGCTAACATCTGACAGGTAAAACCAGCTTTTGAAACCTTCCTTGTACAAATAAACTATGTGCAAAAACACAGACAAAATGACATTACAGTGAGTCCTCTTAAAGTCTTGAGAAATATATTTTCAAATAATTTTTGATGAAAACTTTTTTTCCAAAGAATTCATGAAGCAATCACTTTGAGAAAGAGGTCAGGGAATGTGACTTTGACAAGCCTTCTGTTGGATTTAGATGAGCGCTATGTGAGTATAATTATACTATTTTGCCCTTTGATGATAAGAAAGAATAATCTACATTTTCAGGCCAGTTTTAAATGTGGCTCAACTGCATGACAAAGATCTTCAGGATTAACTGCATGACATGATGTGGCTTAACTGCATGACAAAACTGTAATGCTTAAAGTACATCATTGCACCTAATTAACAATGTACACAGATTAATGACAATAAATGTACAGATTTTTCACAGTGCTGCTCTTTTTAATATGCTCAGTTGTGGTCAGTATCACTTTTAAAAAAGTGACAGCTATTCTGAGCATTTCTCCTCACTGCTAGAAATATAAATGTGCCAGCCATAATGCGTAAGTGACAAGGAGGCCATATCAGGTATTTCTGAACTGACATCACAGTCTTTCGAAGGGTGTGCATTTTCACGTTTCAGATGCAAGTATATCCACGCAAACAGATGTGTTTATACAACATGTTCAACCACTATTTTTTTGACTCCAAAGGAGAGTCCATACTCCTATCTTTTCTGCATGATGGTGGTAAAGGATTAGTCTTAGTGAGTGATCCACCCTTTGGAGGCATGGTGGAACCTCTTGTAGCCACCTTCAGGAAGATTGAGAAGTCCTGGCAGCAAAATGTGGAAACAGGTGTGTCATCAGCAAACTTAAAAAAAGAAGTTTTTGTTCCTTTCATGTTGTCTTTATTTCTTTTTTTTTCGAAATTGCAAAGCAAATGCATTGCCACAAAATCCTGCATTACCTTCAACATTTAACTCTTTAACTTAAAGTCTTTACAGTTCACTCAGAAAAATAGAATTTTTAAAAACCCACCTTTACCTGATAAATGAGCAAGTAGAGTGAACAAGCAAAGAGTTAAGCATTAATTTTACTCATTTCCTAAGACATGAGCTTTAGAGCTTTGTAGACTGCATTAAGCAAAATAGGATGTAAGTGGTAAGGCTTTGGTTTTAATTTTTCCTCTTTTTTTTCTAGTTAATTTTACTCATTCTGGGTTTTTTAAATTGATGCCACATTGCTGTCATTTCATACTTTTTAGATTTGTAAATGTTTCATGAGATGCCATTTAAGCATGATCAAGCCTTCATACACTGAACTCTTTATATCACACAATTCCTGCAGTGACATCCGTAGCTGCATTTTAAGATTTGTGAACGAAGACCTCTGCTGAAGAAGTTCATTGTAACAGTTATTTAATCAACAGTGGATTTTCTTCTAGTTTTTTTTTTTGGTGATTTAATTCGCTACTTCAGAGATAACCATAAAGATGCACAACTGAACATCCTGAATGTGTTAAATATTTATTTAACCAATGTCTGTCTTGTTTTGCAGAAAGTGACTTACCAATAATCTGGTTCTTCCCCTACTTTATGGAAAAGCGCATTACAGATGCAATGCCATCTCTGACGATGCTAGATTATAAGGTATGCCATAACTAAATCAGAATACAGTGCAAAATCCACTGTTTTTGGAATCTGTAAAATTATGTCGCCATTGAAAAAAATTCCTTATTAGGTACAAGTTTATAACAGTATTTATTGAGAGATGAGTTATCAGTTACTACAACAAGGATAAAACAAATATAGATAATTAATGAATTGTTTCTGTAATGGATGCCTTTAGGTTGATTATGAAAATCACACCTTATTCAAGACAAAAGAAGTTAAGAAGAAAGGTAGCCCTGTCCGAATATTCACAAACTTGCCAGCTGAATTATTTGCTCTTCCAGCATCAGAAGGCTACTGGTAAAAAATTTATTTACTGCATTTGTTACATCTTTGCACCATTTTCGAATGCTAAAAACTGAGCTCTTTTCTTTCTTGAGTGTTTGTTATGTGATTAACACCTACTGGCTTTGTAATTTTTGAAGATGAGCTAGGGTTCAAGAAATTGAGGAAATGTTTGGAGAAATGAAAATTGCAGTGCCCATTGTGCAAAGATTTTTAATAAAATATTACTGCTGCAAAAATATGTATAAACATATAAATAAAAGATTTCACCAGATATCTTTTGCTGCAGTAAATGTTTTCCATGCTTCAACAACTATTTGACATTATCTTTGTACACAAAATCCATGGGTTTCTTGGTTTGTTTGGGTTTTTTGGGGGGTTAAGCAGTATATTGATTAACATTTTCACAGGACATATCACAGTCATTATATTCTAGCTGGTTGTATCAACATTTAACTCCTTGTGTTTCACAAAGAATTTACTATGCTGTTGCTTTTATATTGTTTTTGATGAAATTGTTGAAGACTTACTACTGTGAGCTGGTTAGAATTACAGGTTGGTTGTTTTTACCTAGTAGACTCTGTGGTTCATTGGAAGAATTAAGTGTTCTTTGCATGTAGGTTCTGCGCAAAATGTCAGAGATTCACAGCAGAAGAAAACAGACACTGTGACAAGTGTGGCAGCTGCACCTCTAAGGTTAGAGATGGACTCATCATTAACTTTGGTGACTTCTTTTTTTAGTTTTTAATGCAAGCGTGTATTGTTTGGGATAGGGGACATCATCTCATCCCTGAGCTTTCAAAATTTAATTTATAGGTTGTTTCTGAGTGGATAGTTGCAGGTAGGAGGAGAAGAGTGTATGCACTCAGCTGCATAGACCCTTCCAAAGTGCTCTGCATTTCTGGTCTAAGAAAAATTCTAGTTATTTTTTAAACATGGCATAAAAGTTTTGTTTTTAACTCAGTTTTTGTTACTAAATATTAATTCAAATCTGTTTGACTCATTTCTGTGTTCATCGGATAAATTTTAGTGACTGTTGATCTAACATCTTATTCACTTACCGCATTGCTTTTTTAGCCTGTAGGATCTGTTTACAGGGCTGGTTGGTTTGCCATGATATGGCCTTACCTGCTGGCTCAGCATAAAGCACCAATTCCCTCTTCTCCATTCTTTTGTCTCAACAAAGTAAATGTAGTTTGATTAATCTGTGTGCTCATATTGCTCAGTTTAAACTTGGTTTCTGCAACCAGGATGGAACCACCTACAAACACTGTGATTCGTGCAAGAGATGTGTGAAGCCTTCACGTGTCCACTGTCCACAGTGCGATGTTTGTGACCTTCCCTCTCATATATGTGGGCAGCAGCAACACAAGCTAGGTATCAGTTTCACTTAAATACTTTGAATGAATTTAGCTGCACACAAAATTAGCTTTATTCAATTAAGAATTTCTTGCTGAGTAGACAGTCATTTCTTTCTTTATCTGCTTGAATAAACTGCAAAGAGTAAAGCATAGTGAAGAATTCTAGGTGTGCATGTGATTTTCCTAGAGAATTTTTTTTATTTCGAGGTAGCAGTTACATTTTATTTAGAGGTGGTAGTTACATTTTGTTTCAGGTTGTTACATTTGTGGTATGGTGGAGCACAAGAGAAAGGATTGTCCACAGAAGTTTAGTTTACCCCATCAGAAGTAAGTCTGCATAGCTGTATTTCTGTATTAACTGTGCTTTCAATAGATGGTCAGATTATTAGGAGCCGTAGGGCTACAGCTGCTCTAAAACTAAACAAAGTACTGCCCTGTTTAATGGGTTAATTGGCCCTGGCTGCTAGAGGGTCTGTAAAAGAGTTGAGTAGTAATTTTAACTCATAGGAGTCACATCGTAGACCCTTATTATGAAAGCTTTTGCGAGCGCTAAGATTATAAAGGCTAGTAAATATTTCCATTCCTATAGGTAAAGGATGTAACTGGATATTGCTTATGGAATTATTTTTCTGGAGCTACCTTTCTTGACATTGTTTAGTCGATTGTTTCCTAGAGGTAATTTAGAATTTTCTAGACATAATAGCTGTCTTTCGAAAATGGCAAGTCAGTGATTAGAGGTTTCATGTCAGTTCTCAACACAAAAAACACTCAAACTTTATGAATATACAGCACTTATTTGTGTGTTTAGATTCATCCGACTTTTTATTAAAACCAATAGGTCGACTGGCCATTATCAAGAAAGAAATTGTACAAGGAAAACTTCGTTTTAAAGGGAAACTAAATGAGGAAGATTTAATTTGAAGGACTTAATATTTATGGGCATAATTCGCGTCATATATTACTACTACAATAAAATGACTGATTAACTGCTCACTTTTTTTCTTGCTGCAGACGGAACAAACGGTTCGCAGAGGAAAAGGATTTTACGTCGAAGAAAAGGCGCACAAAGACCTGATCTTCATTTGGTTTTGCCGTGTTTGTTTATTGCTTTAGTTTGTATAAAGACAGTGATGTCACCCATTGTTCAGGAAAGTGCAACAATGTTTTTGTTTTAAAAAAAGGGCGCGGGCACGTCTAAAAATTCTTTTGTGATTTGTTGGAAGGATGCGTGTGTGTCAAATGACAAGATTGTTCGTGGAAACCACGTTACATAGTTCTAATCGTAATGTGATATTAACCGATTCAATGTGAATATTGTTGATGTTTTTTTATGCATAATTTTCTACTTTGAAACAAACCAAAGGGTTTGTTCAATAAAGAAGACGAAGTGATGGTGAAATACATCAGTAGGCGTCGGCAAACAAAGTATCTTTAAGTGGAATAAACATGAGGTTGAAATGACAGGCTACGGGTGGATGTTGATCATGTAAGAAAGTGTGGCTTCAAGAGGTCCTCTCACTTCACCTCTTGAAACGCGAGGAATCCGTTGACTGATTTATGTGTGACTTGAAGGTCTAGTGGGGTGTAATTCCTGTATAATCCTGACACCTGTGTTGTTGACTTCTTTCTGTGTGTGGGGATGTTTGTAGGCGGGTTTCCCGAGAACGGAAATGTGTGCTGGGGGTTATTTGGGGAAATGGTATCTGGCTCTGAGCTTTGCAGAAATCCACAAGCGGGTTTCCCCGGCAGACGGGTGCACCACTAACCAGAGACAGTTGCATATAAACATACTACTTCCTAACCCTAACCCTTCCACCCTCGACAAGCCAGCACATGTTCGGGTGTATGTACGCTACCACTGCATTCTTCTCGTGCGTTCAAGCAAGCAGTGTCTACGAGTCACCTGCAGATATCTCGACCTTCAAAACGAGGAAGTAGATCGTTAACTATTTCGATTCCTTGCGAAACACCTGTGGAAAAAAAAAGATATCTTGACTGAAGGTTTGCACTGTCAGATTTTTTTTTTTCTCTTCTAAATTCCCCCTCAACGGAAAAACGCTTCCGTCCGGCCGCTGTTTGCACAGCAAGAAACTTGAGAAACTTGTCGTTTATGGACTTTAGGTTATCGGAAGGTTTGGGGTGTGGTTATCGGAAGACGAGGAACATGTGATCACCGGGAGATTATGGTGCATGTGATTACCACTGGATGGACGTTGCTTGGAATTGTGCGATGGGATCACAAAGACAAAACCAAAGCTGACTGTTTTGGTCACGAGCAGCACGCGATCAGTGTTTGTGACCCCAGATACATAAGGTCAGAGGAGGCCAGCAGGTGTTGAGCAGCAGACTCTGCACAATTCAAGTATGTCTATATGTATGTCTAACCAATCAGTTTGGTGGGACTTTTCATCTTCTTCCTGCTGTTCCGCTTCAAATACTCTGAATGTTGATAGTCTGAAACTTCACATTTGTTTGGGTGTCCTACTGACACGCGGGGAAAAGCCCGACCTTTCTTACCACTGATGTGTTTTCGCAAAACGGGTTTGAGTTGTGACGACCGAAGAATTAATTTCTAATAAAGAATGTGTGTTGGGACACTTCTCTGGGTTCTGCTCTCATCTCGGGCACGCTGTTCTTTCTCTGCAGGTGACATCTGTTTTATTCTCTTATTCCAATCCTTCTCAAACCTATACAGTTCGGCTAAAACACCAATCTCCCACCACCACCACCACCAGCATCAATCCTCGTTAACGATGTATCTCAAGCGGTGACTGAGATGCCCTGGGGTAGAAAAAAAAAGATGGAGTATCGTCCGCGGGGTCTGTACTACGAAAACAAGACGCTTTTCCTTGAGTTCCTGACTTTGCCCTGTGAATTTTTTTTTCTTTTGATGACACGCAGGAACAAAAAGGTCAAACACGTTCGACAGTCAGTATCCGGTTACACAACCAACAGAGGAGAGAGAAACAGGAGAGGCAGGCAAAATTCAAGGAAGATGGTATAGACGAGGACAAAAGGATGAGAATGAAGCACACACACAAACGAACATGAGATAAACGCACACCAGTGAATGCGCTTGTGTCCACTTCCTCACACTCACCCACCCTTATGTCACAAGAGCCACACACACACGCACGCAGACCACAAGTACACAAATCGTGGTATATAAAGGTCGATGCGATTATTATTACTTCCTGGTCGAGTGTTGTCACCCTGCCGCGGCCAGACACGGCGTGATCACACGCTCACGACTCCACCATCACAACCACCCCCGACGGCCAAACAGTTGGGGAGAGGTGCTCATGGGTGGGTGGATGGGTAAGGGAAGTGTTGGGGGTTCGTGGCAGCCACTGGGTAACGACGGTGGTGTCACACCGGTAGTGGCATTCACCTGTGGCGCTTGCTCAGGTAGACTCAACGGTTGTGGTGCAGTGGAAGTGCTCAGCGCTGGATTTTGCAAGGTGTTGCCAGAGAGGGGGCAAAATGGTACCTGTGGGCTGAGGTAGGACTTGCATACCTGTATATTATTGTGAGGAATCGATTTATTTATAGAAACAAGCAGTTGAGCACAGCACGTAATCATTTTGGTAATTTCTTTGAAAAAAAATATAACTTTTGGTCAGCTCTATAAATATGGCCTGAGTTTATTCTAGTCGTTTCTTTTTTACGCAAAATAAATAAATAAGTAAATAAATAAATAAATTACTTACTCTTGGACTTTCTGAAAGAGAAAAGAATTCTCCATTCTGAACTACTCGATGTCAGTAGTCTGATACACACTTCCAAGATTTGATTCGTGCGTGTGTTTTGTTGTTGTTATTTTTATTTTCTCTTGAGGTGTGTTAGATCCTTGAAGTAATACGACACACCTGTGTATTCAGAGGGGTTAGAAGTCATTCTGTTCCACTCACACTCTCAAAAGAAGAGTTTTCTCTCTTCTAAAGAACTCTAAAGACAAGTCTCGCACCCTCAGACACCTCTCAGAGCTGAGAGACATGCTTGACCCCGAACCAGGTCCTTGCCATTATTAGCTTCTTGCAATCTCGAATTTCATCCTGTGCTTCACCAAACATTTATTTTTGCTCCCAGTAAACTTTGAACAGACACGCCACTATTTAATGTTTTTATTATTAAATGTGAGATGCAATATACAAACATTTATTTCTCTAATGATCATGCACTCCTTTCCCTTTATGTAAAATCGTTTATACATCACCTTCAAGCAAACCGAGCATTTAAATATGGTTCTGGCTTACAGCAACGCATGTAAGACACTTTGAAAGTACAATATTTCAAAGTAAAAAGCTGTAATATTTTATTATTATATGTTTATCAGTAATGAAAAAACATTTATAGATCAAAAGCGCCCTTTCGATTTCGATGGTGGTTAAGGAAGAGCCACCAAAAGGCTTGAAATGGTCTGTGGGATGAAGTACACATGTTTGCTGATGTTCGGGGATGTTCATGTCCCCTTTCGCAGATAACGAGGTCGAGATGATACTTATACGAGTGACTATGGTAAATAGTTCATGGCTGCTACACGTGTACAGAGCTACCAAGTGGTAGTCATATATTTCTCGGGTTCAGAAGGTCGCGGAAGACGGAGGACATTATTGGGTTCTCAGCTCGCGGCTGTGACATAAAAGTACGTGTTCTCTTGATCATCGTCATCGTCGTCGTTTCCCTTCTCTTTGTATTCCATAAAACAGTTGACTTAATTTCAAGACTTAATTCAATATCTCAAAACATTGTTTGTCTTGAACATCCAGAACACTGTATTTGGCCTTCATACTAAAATAACCCGATCGTTTCATTTTCTTGAATTTTAGTTCTTTCTTTTCTTCTTCTGCTCAATTACTCTCTGGTCTTCCTTCCTTACTTCCACCTTTTATTTTCATCCATTTATTCATTTTTTTCGTTCGTTTTTATTTTCGGTGTGACACACGTTACGAAAGTTTGTTTCTTGTTTGTTTTTTGTTTCAAAACTTCCAGATAAAGTTCACCAGATACCCGGGATCACGATTTTAAACTTCCGAGATAGTGGAGGCTCAGATAGTTAATATCTTCGGGTACTTCTCTTGAACTTCCTGGTCGTGTACGTGTGTCCCTAGATAACACGATAGCTCATAGAAACTTTCTATTCCCGCTACTCACCAGTGTCCTTTCAATAATGCTCAGCTACATTGTCAATAGACACCTGTTCATTTCTCCAGATATATTTTTAGTGACACGTGATTTCTTTCAACTGCTTCAGGACGGTTAAATCATGATTTACATCAAATATCAGGTTTGTATATTGAGACAGATATACAGATCCCGATGGTTAATAAATGGTGGGTGGGTATGAGTGTGAATTCATCGGTGAAGGAACAAACTTTCTTTCCATTGCATATTGGCGGGTGTGAAAAAAAAAAAGCTGTTGCTTGGACACGTAAGTGTTTAGACAACACTCTCACTATCAACCTGCGCACACATAATAAGATCGAAAGGTCAAAAGTTGAACTTTGGGCTTGGGTTTTGAGAAATATGATGGCCCAGTAATTGCACCTTATCTTTTTTATCACACGCGCACGCGCGGGAGAGAGAGAAGGAGGGACCCATTATGCTTTCTCTTGTCTGCTCAATTGAAGTGTCAGTCATTCTAAGGAAACTAAAGCAGAGGAAAACACTTCTTTGCTCCTGTAGGAGTCCCCTCGACAGAGGAAAAAGACGATAACCTAATCTGGTGGTGACGTCATTAATAACGTTTATATGGCCTTCTCGAGGTCTCACGAGAAAATCAACAACCGCTCTTCTGAAACTTAACGTCCCCGACATTTTCAAACCTGAGCATTCTTGACTTAGTTTTTTTTAAGTTTCTAAGGATTTATTACAAATATTTACACATAGAGATAGCAGAGAAATATCGCGATTTAAGAATGAACAGAAAGTGGGATGGGTTGATGTGAACGGCGATGAAAAAGAGGAGTAAGGTTAGAGCTGTCGGATGCACGAGACATTGTCAGAAGATTGTCTAATTTGCTGTAATTGTGTATGTGTGGAAAAACAAGGTCTTCTTCGAAAAGATAGAATACGAACATAATGCTGATGGCCAAGCTTAATTCTTGAAAATTGTGTTCAACAGTTAAACCTTTTTTTTCCACCTCCCTTCTCTCATATTTTCTGTCCATCCATCCATCATCTATCCATCAAAACTGTCACGTGATTTTTGTATCTATTACACAGGTCAGTGGTGGTCTGAGAAGCGCACACTGCGAGGTTCTGTCGCCATCTGTGTGCAAGTGATCGTGTGTCAGTCGACGACTGTCTAAACAACATTTCAAGTTGAGAGAACCTCACCAAAGCCTACACCTCAAAAGAAAACTCAGTCACAAGGGAGCCGATTGTCCTTACACGTTTCGGCCACCCGAAACTATGGAGTACAACAGCACCCAGCATGTGTGCCTGCATGCCGGATGGTTGCAGTATAAAGCTTCACAGGTAAAGACTCAAAACTAATTTTTCTTGCCGATGAAGATTGGAACAGTGAGGAAACGTGGGTGGGAGGGGATGGAGAAGGGAGGGGTGAGTGGGTGGTTGTCTGACAACAAACTAGCAACTAAGACTTTAATACAGGGAAGCAACCCCCCCCCCCCTGTAAGGGATGTGTGGGTTAGTGAGTGAAACGTGATGAGGAAGTGCGTGCGTGCGTGCGCGCGTGTGATTCTGCCAAACCGACTTTTTCAGTTCCATTTCTCAGTGGTCATCATTGTAAGCAAATCTTGTCATCAGAATGTGGGAAAGTCGGCTCACTGACCTAGCACCCTCGCTTTCATGACAACAGAATGGAATAGGAAAACCGCAGAGCTATTCTTGGAATGGCCGGGGAGGGAAAGAGGGCTTGGGGGGAGTCGTGCATTCATCTGAGAGGTAACTTTGATAAAAGGGGTGGTGGTGAGATTCGCTACAGTTCACTCATTCATACCTACATTATGCCTACATCCTACACAAGGAGAGCAGCCTAGTGGCTACATCAACTGTATCAGAAGGTGAAGGTTTGGCCATTTTCTGGGTCGATACCTGTGTGGCGCAGCTTACGTCACTCCCCCTCCCAGACCCTACACACCTCACCTCCACTACGAAGAATAAGACATGGGCGCCACTCCTCAGAAAAAAAACTGGATCCTTATTGGATCCTTAGTGCCTTCAGGATGTAGGACTACCTTTTATATGTACATATGAAGTAATTTTTTATGTGAATACACTTACTGCTGTGCTGTCGCTGCTGTTAATGTAGTCAAGTGCTAGCTATATATATATTGATGTGTTTTACCTTGATTTACATGTCTTAGCTACGTAATACCACCCGCCTTCCAAAAAAAAGTTAAAAAAAAAAACACGATGGACTTAGAAGAGGGAATGAGACAGGACTAGTATAGAACATGAGAATGAAGAAGAGAATAATAAGAGGAACAACTAGAGGACCTGAGTGAGACAGGCCCAAAATGAATATCGACTGGAAAGCGAATGAGACACGAGCAAAATGGTCCTAGACAGGAAGTAAATGAGACAGGAACGAAATGAATATCGACAGGAAAGCGACGGAATCAAGAGCAAAGTGGATATAGACCGGAAGTAAATGAAACAAGAGTGAAATGGTTCTAGAAGATTGAAGCAGACAGAAGAAGATGAAAGCTATTTAAAGCACAAACACACACAAACACATGTATAAATACTTGATAAGTAAAAAGAAGCAAAAAATATACATTGAAAAACATCAAGAAGTAACTAATAGGAAGCTGAAATGCAATTAGTGATTTTCTTGATAGTTTTTTTTCAGGATTTCTACCCACCCCTCCCCCCTCACACTTGAACTAACGAGGTCGTTGGTCCGAATCACGCAGGTTAACGAGGTGCGGGGGCCACTTACTCACAGGCTGGCAACAGTCGTGCCCATCCATCAGTCATTTTTATGTCCAGAAGAGATTTGATGGCTCTCATCAGTCCCCATCCACGCTGCAGTGCGGCTTCCCTTGAATACAACATCACACAAAGCACAGATTCGTTAGATGACGACGACGACGACTGGCTGGTAGCCAACACATTTTGTTTTTGTTTTTTGTTTGCCGAACATTGAATTCACCTTCATGACCTGAACTGACTTGCAGTTTAGGAATTTGCTTGAAATGTATCGTAACCCAGACCCTCAATGGTCGACCATCTCTAAAAATCCTTGAGCTAGAATTTTTTTATGGGAAAGCAGTTGAGGAGGACAGCTGGTTAGTGTAGGGGTAAAAATTCTTCACCACGAAAAAACTAAAAGGGTCCTGGGTTCAGATCTCCTTTCCGGGCGAATTCTGTTCACAGGGATTGCCGTCCATTTGTTTCCTCCAGGTACTCGAGGTTTCTTTTTTCATCATCCCCACCCCTGCCTCTCTCTCTCTCTCTCACTGTAATTTCTGCTAGTTTAGGACTGATGACCACTGTGTACATGTGTATTAAAAATAAAAAAGATAGCCGCCACAAAGTTGACTGCGGTTATTGAATGACACATCAGCGTTAAATGCGAGTTAGCAGCCCGTCGATGTCGCCATCAATTCTTTGTGACAGCTGCAGCGGGGGAAAGGAGTTGAGTGGGTGATGGGTGTCCTTATCACGGGGGCTGACTTGTAAGATGTTATCCATGACCAAGATTATGTCTGACAGCTTGTACAAAAATAGCGAACTTTTGCCATCAGGAGTCAAGGGTTAGAGCTGAAGTCAGCAAGGAGCCTGAGTTAAAGACAGAAATTTGTGTAAAGAAAACTTCGTCGACAACATCGACGACACCGGATGTTTTTGGTTGGAGACTACGAACTGTGCTGATAGTCTCGACACCTGGCAAGTCACGACATTTCCTTAGCATCGGCAATCAAGAACAGGTGTTGCAAAACATTTTCCTACTTTTCAAAAATGTCAGGGGAACAACTGCTTTGTTAGAAACCGTCATCAGACGCAGGATCACACGTTCGCGGTGTCGCAGTGCGAGGCGCTGGTGGTGACAGAACTACGATCTCACGGGGCTTGCGTTGCTATAATATTATCGTCTGCCATGTGATCAGTCGACATGGTCACTGGAATAGCGATCGTTGGCTTGTGTGACGTCACCGGAGTGGTGAAAGTTGATTTCCCTAATGACGTCACTGGCGAGTGGCAACCACTGACCTGTGTGGCGTCACTAGGCTAGCGGTCACTGATGTGTTCTTCACAAATGTGACTCTCTCTCAAATAAACCCACCTGGCCCCAGTTGCACATGTTTCTCACATTAAAAACTTTTCTGAAGGAAAGTATTTTCTCTTTCAAAAATCGTTTCAAGTCATTTGATGATTTGCGCGAACGTTTTAGAACAGGTTTAATTTTATTTTCTGTTCTAAATTTAAAGCTGGTTGACTATGGTTATGAGAATAAGCTTCAGAGGAAACCTCGAGGTATTTACATTCAAACAAGGGACCATCTTAGGAAATAAAACGACAAGAAATTATGGCGCCACCAGCAAGTGACAGGAAAACTACAGTCAGTCCGTTTTCCTTGCAAAAAAATTTTATAAGAAGAGTTTCTGTTCAGTAACTGAACATTTATAACAACGACAACGACAACAACGACAACGACAACAACGACAACGAAAACGACGACGACAACAACAACAACAACAATAATAATAATAGATTTAGTGCGTACTACCAGTCCTTGGGTCATTAGGGAGGCGTGGTAGCTCACTGGTCACGCTTTCCTCTCTTGGAAGTGGAGGGGAAGGATGCTCATGGCGCTTCCTCCTTCTCAGCCATACTTGATGCCGGCTCTGACACAAGTGAAGTTTTGTTTTTTTTTCTCTCAGGCTTTGAGTGCATGTTTCCAACATGGCATGGAACAAAGGACATGGAAAGTTTCAGGCTCAAATAAGACAAGGGATAAAGAATGTTTCAGGCTGACATTGGGGAGACATTTCAAGAAGCATTGCTGTAGTCACGTGACAATTATTTGCTGATGTTTGTCAGTTATGTGTTTGATATGTGTGAGGCATGAGTCGAATATTTTTCCGGTGTGTGACAAGTATGTCGGATGTGTAGTGAGTGAATCGGACATGTGCCTGATATGCTAAGGAGTATCAGGTATGTAAGATGTGTTGAATATGAGTTCATGATATCCTACATGTGTCGCAATGTGTCGAATAAATGTCGGATGCTTCGATAGCAGCTTCTACGTAGTATGTTAGTTTTTTTTTTAATATTCCCAAGGATATCATACAGGAAAGAAATAGATAAGAACTATATTTTGTTATCAATTTGTTATCAAGTGACATTTCCGTTGTAGTGATAAATAGTTCTGTTGACAGTTATTCCACAAGTGCTTAACGCAGAATTTTAAAAGTCATCGAGATTTTCTTTGAGGGCAAAATAGATAATCACAGCACAAACGTATACCCCAATGACTTGTGTGTGTGTGTGTGTGATTGAGAAAGAAAGAGGAAGTGAAAGAGAATGTAAGAAAAAGAGAATCTACTAAAACTAGACAAACACAAAAGCAACTCATCGCTCGGTATTGTTTGCTCAGCTCTGATATTGTACTCTTGCTATTTTGCAACATTTGTTCAGATCTGTCTCAACCATCAAATGTATTGTAAGTTTATCCCCTACCACCTCTTCCCTGTGTTCCTTGAAAAGAAAAGACAACTTCGTCTCCTTCGGAGCGGGGGTGTGCGATATTTGTAGAGAGGACAGAGAGAATTCACCTGATTCAACAAACTTGTCCCAGTCATAACTGGTTATATTCTTCCACTTCTCCTCATATCTGAGTGATGTTTACAGACTAGATGAGATGAACCTACTGTGTGTGATGTTACATTTCTCTGGTCGCCATCAGCAGCAAGGTGACAATCAAAACTGTTGCTGTATCGGGACAAAACATCAACTTCCTACTTTCCTCCTCTCCCTCCCACCTTCCCCCAAATTGTTCATCTCCAAAAAGTGGCTCTTATCCTCTTTTCCACACCCGATAGCAAGAACTTCATCCGCTGGTAGTTGAGAAACAGATAAGAAACATACCTCCACCATGTCGACGACAACATTTTGATTACGAAGAAGAGTTGGAGGGATAATGATGAGAAGTTTGTTGACTTTCACGGAGAAAATAGGAAGTAGCTAAAGTGACACTCGATGATCAAAGTGTAATGTGATCTTCATCTTGACAGACTTCTGCTTCCAGAATCAAGAAGACAATTGTTTTTCATTAGAACGAAGGATCAGCGCACATTCTATACCTTTAGTGAAGACAGGAGTTACACTGTCAAGGTAAACACATTTGGAAAATATGTTTACTGCAGAGCAGGCCTGATCAATTGGATATGTTTGGCAAGGTGTGAGTTACCCACAGGTAATCCACAAAGTTTCGCTCAGTGCACGGCCGGGTTTTGCCCGGACTGTAATGCCAAACATCTGAAACTATTGTCCCCATTGTCCTGGGACTTGGCGCTCGTGGCAGACCACGTGACAGTAAGGCTGGGTGTGTGGTACACCTCTAGACACTAGCTGAATGGCTAAGACCAAACTGTCAACTTTATGTCTCATGAAGAGTTTAGCTGACTGCTTGGTGTTGATCCTAAAGTTAGTTCCTGGAGGTTCGTGATGCAGCTGACCCCAGACACCCGCCGTCAATAACTTCCTTGTACCTGACGTGTACTGAGTCTGACCGAGATAATTTGGGAAATTTGTTGTCTAAAATAGGTTTGCTGAAAAAACATATTCAGCCGGGAGTTTAAAAATGTTTTAACTTTTATTGGGTTTGGTACCCAAATGTATACTAACTAGACCCACACATACATGTACAGATATTCGGCAGACACCCATGTACTCCTGTCTGAATACTTACCAACATGCATCACTGCACCTCAATACATGTACATACCTACTTGTATACGCATACACCTGTCGTATGTTTGTGTGCCAGAGCCTTCGCGAATCATTTTATTTCGCCCCCTAGAGGGCGTTGAAAAAAAATACATTAAAAAAGTAATCCCACAACAAGAACTCTTAATGTCTGTCTGTCTCTCTCTCTTTCTTGCTTTTTACCGTATTTAACATATTTTTCCAATTTTTTTACCAGTCTCCTCCACACTCATTATTATGTTCATACCTCCGGTATCACCTGTACAATCACACCTGTACACACATAGGCAAGCACAAGATCGCGACCGATCTCGCCATTACATGCTTGTTGTCAAAGGAAGCAGCTTCAGTAAGTCTCAACGACTGTAGACACTTCTCACGGCCGACAGTCACGTGCACATGAGTGAGCACGTGCACAGTACCGCACGTGCCTAACACAATATTGTATTGAGCACACTGCGCAATGCGCGTCACTGAAATGAGCATAACTAACTGATGTGGCGACAGAAATCAGGATAACTAACTGATGTGAGGACAGAAATGCGTATTTGTGACACTTACCTTTCGTCGCGTGACCCTGTAGCGAGGTTTATACGTTGTGACAAGCATCGGCGAAGCGGAAAACACGCTCCGGCAAAATTGGACAGGTGTTGTGTGCGTTGCTGGTGTGGTGTCCTTTGACTTGTAGAGCACACGTGTGAACCTAACTGGTTCCAAAACTTAACAACAATAATCCCGAATGCATTCACTGTGCCTTTTGGGGATGATTTTGTGCACCTGGGATGTATATGATAGTTTTCCTCCTTCTTTTCTCTAAATATCCTTTTTTCTGTGCACACCCCTGCATCACACGAAAAGAAAAAAGAAAGAAAATTTAAATAGTGTCAGTTTGATAGGCTACACAATAATTAATCTTTTTAAATAAACTGGTATACAACCTACTTAAGAGAGAGAGAGAGTTCAGAGAGAAAGTGGGGAGGGTACGGCAGAAAGGAAAAGAGAAATGGAGGGAGAGACAGGGGAAAAAAGAGGACAGACAGAAAAAGAGAGAGGGTGAGGATGAAAAAGAGGAGGGGGAAAGGAAGTGAAAGAAGGAAGAAAATGTGAAAGATTGAGGGGAGAGGGAGGATACATCTATGTAACGATGTGGATGTAGTGATATGATCATATGGCGGTGATGTGGCTGTATTTGTGTAAGTTGTAAAATCTAGCGTCGTAGTCATTACCACCCCAACCCCACCGTTCTCCCTCAAAAACAAACAAACAAACGAAAACTGTTCTTGTTGCAGAGAGAATGGAAGTCTGTGTGGGCAGTGCTAAAGGATGGCATCATCTTTCTCTTCCATTCAGAAATCACAACTCTAGAGAACGTAAGTATAATAATCAGTTAACATTCAGGACATCGTTGTGTCACGTGACCTGCACGTCAGCGCGGCTCTGAATGTCGATCATGACAAGGGTGCACGTGCTTTTTCACACACTTTATTGTTTTTGCAAGCCTCAAAATTACATCCAGATTAGAGCTGACATCGTGACATGTCAGACAATATTTAATACTATATTTGTTATCTGAAATTCTTTAATCTTGTATTTAATTATACGAGAAGGCCTTTCATCACCTAAACCATTCTTGAACGCTTTCCAGCACATTGGAACACTTCGTCTGGACCAGAATTCTTCTGTACAGTTCAAAGACGACAAAAAGCATGCCTGCAAGTTTGAAATCCATACTTCCAATAAGAAAAATATTTTTAAGGTAAGTTTTGCGTATTATGGTATTAAAGAGATGTCACAATATTCAAGCAAACACGCAGGATTCGGCCAAGGCCAAGCTTGGTCCAAGCTTGGGCGAATCTTGTGCGTATGCTGGGATGCTCATTGGTGTGTGTGTGGACTCGAGCGATGTTGTGCCTTCTGTATCATTAATCAATGTTCAGATCCTTCGGGAAGCATTATTTCATGTGAATAAAATTTAATTTGTTTGGTGTTCTCCATAGGTAACGACACCGTACGAGAGAGAGCTATGGCGGGCATACCTTACAGGTGTTTTCACAGTAAGTACATTTCTTTCCCTTTTTAACATTTATTCATAGTTAGTCCACGAAGTAAAGAGTTTAATTCTGGTGGACTGAACCCCGAACATGGGTCACGTGACCGAACATGCAGTTACTTCGAAGAGTAATAATCGTTGGTGAGTTCTCCATATGGGAGTAGCGGGGTCATTGAAAGGTGAGACTGTACTTAACAATGGCCAACATTGACCTGTATGTTGCTGTCATGAAATGCTTATAATGATCTAGTCAGAGCATGGTGGAGCATGGTGATTTAGAGCCAAGATATATCTTCTGTGATGTCCCTTTGTTTACAGAACTCTTGGAATCAGGTGGAGCATAGCTTTCCGCTTTCTCTTACCTTGGTTTTATAAATAAAGATTTCCTTCACTTTTTTCAAGGCATTACATGACATTTGTTCAGGGCTTTTGCATCACATGTACGATTTCATTAATAAGCATTTCAATTGTTTGTTTCCCTCGTGTCTCCACCCCATCCACCAGAGGACTCTGTGCATATGGCTTCTGCTTTATTTGTAGGGTATCGTAAGCGGAGATTTCATCTTAAGCCCAAGAGAACTTCAGGAGATTCAAAGAAAAATAAACCAGGTGAGACATCAGCCTAATGCCGGTGTAGCCCTCCTATCTCCCCCCATCCCACAGACTGACGCCTACAATCAGAGGACTAGTCCGGCCCCCACCAGCCTGAACCGCCATTCAGTCTCCCAGGTGTCCAAGAGGTCCGACAGCAGCGGCAGCACGGCCAGTGCGGAATTCGACCCTCCTCTCCCAAACATCAGCCCAGCAGACTTCAACAAGTCCACTCGGAGCTCCATCAGTGAGTGCGACTCTCTGGATCTCAACAGCGGGGGCCCATTCATGGTAAGAGTAAAAAAATAGGCTGAAAGCAGTCTTTTGAATTAAATGAGCTATTATAGTTGCTAGAATAATACTAGATGAAATTTTTTGCAACAGTTGGCTGGTGTGTTGGTTGGTGGTACCTATGGGCTGTATTTTTTTATGAGAAATATTTATATTAGCAACACAAATGAGTTAAAAAGACATACAAACACGGGTGAGAGATTTTCCCTTTGAGAGCAAACTATAGCGGTAATGCTATTTTTTTTTTTAAACCTGGACATCCAAGAAATTTGTGTCAGTGAAGTGATTGATGAAGCTGATAAAAGTAAGCAGGGATATGAATCTTACTGCTGAGGTTGAGAGAGTCTGAATCATGAATGAAACTTTGACAGAAACAATTAAATGATCCAGGAAACATGAGGGATTTTAGTATTTAGTCAGAATAAAAAGTTTAACCTTGCTAATTATTTATTATTTTAATCATTTAAAAAATATATTGATGTTGCTATTCATAACTAATGTTAATGCATTCACTTTTTTATGCAATTTGCAATCACTTTAAGTTGTGCTTTTAATAGAAATAGAATGTTTCCTGTTAATCATTCAGCTATGATATTGCTGAATTTCTCTCTTCTTTTTTTTCAATTTATTTATGAAGAGACACAAGTTCTATACAGATGGGAGGAATGAAACTCCTAGGTAAGCAATAAGACAACATTACTAAACAGTCAACATTAAAACTGCACTTGCACAATTTACATGCATGGTGATAAATCCACTGATAAAGGAACTTTTGTCTAAATTTCTGCAAAAATGAATCCGGTTAGGGGAACAAGTTTATCATAAGCAAACATTCATTAAACAAATTATGATGCAGTAACTTCTCCAATACATTTTCAGCTGGTTCTTTGCCAAGTGTTCTCCAGAGCTGGCAGAACGAATCTTGAAGTCCAATCCTACACAAGGCAACACACTTATGCGTCTAAGCTCCAGGGACCTCATTTCTGGCAGCTATGCTATCTCCAAGTGCATGAAAAGGTTTTTGACCTTTTAGTCATCAACTTCAATGCAGTTAGTTAAAGTTAAACTGATCCCTGGTTTTATTGTTTTTTGGTTTGTTTGTTTGTTGTCAACTTTCTCATAAATGTTAGGATTGTACACATCAGTCATGTACAGCATGATTTAAAAAAAAATTAAGCCTTGTCCCAAATTTTAGAGTAAACAAATGGATAGAAAACTTTTTTCCATAAGTGTATTATGTTCTAGTCTTTGTTAGTAAAAGGGAAGGAAAGTGCACCATGTAAATATTGTAACTTTACAACTTTTGTCTTTTTCTTTCGTTAAATAAAGCTGAAGACCATAAATTGTGAATAACAGAATAATGACATTTAGTGCCATTTCACTATATTCACTATGTCTTAGAACTGGAGAGGTCTTACATTATGAAATCATCCGTGTGGCAGAGGGGTACAAGATCAAAGTGCAAAATGAGGTGAGCGAACATGGATATTAGTCTTGAAACTGTTTAGAGAATGGCTGGCCATTAACTAAACATTATGCATGAATGTTAGCGATACACTTGATAAATTTTAGATATAAAAGACAATTCTGGGTTTCAGCATGCACCCATGAAATGCCTGTCAGAGGTGATGAGCTTTTTCCAGAAAATGTCAGGCGAGACCACCACATTTCCACTAAAGACAAACAGTTTGCAGGAATTAGGAATTGATGAACCTCACTATGCGGACTTTATTCGACCTCGTAAGTAGATTTTATAAACCTATATGCTTTTCTCTCTCTTTGTCCCTCTTTTTTTTCCTTGCTTTCTCAGTCTCTTGGTCTCTCTGTGTGTGGGTGGTGGTGGTGGTGGTGGTGGTGTGCGTGCACATGCATATTCAGTCTTGCAGTAGTTTTCTGACATATTTAAAGATGTCGTTTAAGTGCAATTTTCATGGTGAAAATGTTGGGTATTTACTTCTCTTAATAAAATAGTACAATGTTTTCAAAATACCTGAAACAAGAAAACACATTTCTCCTGTTTCTTTAACATCAGCACTTATATTTATTCAGCTTAAGATCATCCTTTTATAACACTGCTTGTTGACTGTTATGATCACAAAGTTTTCTGTGCCTGCTTTCATTTACATATTTGCACATGTATGTTGTGCTTTTCAGCTTCTTGTCAGATGATTGATAAGAATTCATCTATAAGTGAGTAATTCTAAGCCTATTTCCCACTAAATTTAACACTTGCAGTAGACAACCAGCAGGGATGTTGCCATTAATTAACATTTTGTTTACTTGTTTCTTAAGTAAATGTGCTAGCCAACTCCCCTATTATATTTCACTTTCTCATGCTAGCATTTACATTTCTAAGTGGCAGAATGTTTTTTCATATCAATGTTTTGCATAAACATTCCAGTGTCTGATTTCTCAAACACGCTGTAAAGCAGAATTTACCTAGCATATGTGCCACTATTGTTTTAGTTATAAAAGCAAAAAAAATCCATGTATTCATGTCTTCGGATATTTTGGGGCCTTCTTGATGAAAGAGCGGTTTCACTGACAGGCTCCTATGAACAAGATGGTGTGTATGAAGAACCACTGGCTATTAAAGGCGACCTCTCAGAAGCATTTCCCCCACCCCCACCTCCTATATGCTTAAGCGAGTCGGACAGAAAATCCCTCAGTCAAGTGAGCCAAACATGGTCCTCTCGAAAAAGTGAGTAATTTCTTTCTAAGGTGCTGGAAGAGGATGGTAATTTACCATGTGGTGCAATCATGCAATCCCTTACTATTCCAGCAAGCCAGCACCTTCTTTCTTACTAAATTTTTGTTACTTTAAGATTTTCTGGGGGGGGTTTTTTGGCACAATAAAGCATATGTCAATAATACTGTATCCTCAGGTGCACTACAGATCCCTCATTGACTATTTAATCTTCAAACTTCATGGTGTGGGTGTGGGTGGCGGCATATACCTGCAAGTGTGCTTGCATGTGAATGAATCAGAACCAGACAATGTGAGAGGAAATAACCAATGACCAAATCAGTAGTTGAGAGAGGGTCAGATACATACTCTGATCTCACTTCACTTCAGATGAACTGAGCAATGCTGGTCGTGGTCTGCCCAAGACAATGAGCAACCCAAAACCTACCAAGCCCAGTGAAATGCGTACTCTGTCAGACATACAGCTGCAGATGCAGACAGACAGTAAGAGTTGAGCCACACTGCTAAACTGTTAAAATGTTTTTTTCATTTGATTTGTATGAGCTGTATCATGCTTGATTCATTGGGAGGCTTTTATGGAAAAAAGAATAATGAATTCTCTAGGAAAAGTCAATCGATCATTCTTTGACTAGCTGGTTTTGGGGGAAAATTGTTTTCCTATAGTAGTAATGTAGACCCCTGTACATAACTAGATACTCAATTGAGTTCCTATGAACGTAGTGTTTGAGTAGCTCAAACTATTTGTATGACAGTTGAAGAGGTCATTTGGTGACATCAAATTCCCCAGGGTGACCACACCATTTTATAATATGTCTCCTAGGATAGCCCTGATTGTAAATTTTATTCCTTTTTGTGTCCACTTGTTTTTATCTGAGCAAGTATATATATATATCACATTTTAAAAGCAATAACAGTCACTAGTTGAGAGTCAAATTAAACTGATGAATGTTGATCTTTGCTTTATTAACTAACTAATGAGTATACTCTCATGTTCAGTGTACTGTTACATCTTGACTGGAATGTGTTATTTCTTTGCTGTAAAATAGTTATTAGGACTGCTTCCCAAGTATTTTACAAATTATTTAAATGTTAGCTGTGTGTATATGAAGACAACACAGTGTAATTGGAGTTCGTTAAGTAACATCATTAAATATCCACACTCTAGATATGTCTGCTACAATCAAGCAATGCCTTTCTTAATGTAATCATAGGACTGTTTTTGTTTTTGTTTAAGGTAACA